>JARHVA010000647.1:810000-895000 GCA_037957365.1 Torreya grandis
TTGTTGAGTTGCAGTGTAATGCATAAATTTTATGCAATAGGTACTTTTGATGTACCATTGTGTACTCTAAAATATTTATTCAAAAATAAATTTGGGTTATATCATCTAGTATCAGAGACCATGCTTAAATGTTTTTGTTGAGTTTTGACACTTTGTATTGATTTTTGGCATGTGCTTGAAAAGCTAGTTGAGCTTTTATGTGGTTATGCATATGCTTTTAGGAGATTGTGTTTTAATAATGTACTTTAGGTGGTTATAAATACACCTAATATAGATATACATATCCTTATAGAGGCCTATTTTTCCATCATGTATGCATATGCTTGATGATGGTTGAATACCACTTGTATGTCTATGTTGTTTTGATAAGACTGAATTAGAACCATGTACTTTAGCTAGCATACTAAACCATGGCTAGATATTTATGCCTTGGATATACTAATGTATGTCTTATATACTTTAAAAGGATATGATGTGACCTTTATAATGAAACTTAACCTCTTGGAAAAGTTGAATAGTGCTATGCTTATGTAATCTTGAAGTGTTGAAAGTTCCTATTTTATGGAATGTGTATGGGTGTGTGAGTGTGAAAAAATAGGTAAAATTATGCAAATTATTTTTTGATTCTTAGCTATAGCTTTGGCTGGGTCAACCCTTACCTCATTATTCGCATTGAGGAAAGCATCACTAGTCAAATATTGATTTGTATTAGAAAGTTAATGGAAGACTAGTGATCATCACTTTGACTTAGAATTGATGAAATGATGTTCAATATATATTGTTGGCTTGTATTGTTGAGTCATCAGTAGATGCTTAGAACATCTTAACCTCAAGAAAACCAAGGGTTAAGCTAAAACTTGGAGATCAATGTAGGGTGAGGGTGTTTAAATTACTTGGGTAAATTAGTGAGTTCTAGGATCTCTACTTTGAAAGAGAACCTTGAGCTTTATTAAAATCTTAATATTATTTATGTGTCTCAGTCTCTTGAGTTACATAAAGGAGCATGCGGATTTGTAACTCTAAAGGAATGGAAATAATTAAGCATGTGGGAATGTTTATTTCCTATTTTAAAATTATGATGTTTTTATAATCATAGTTGTGTTTACATTGATGATGTTTTTTAGATCATGGATAGGATGGTTTCCATGAGGTTGTCATGTTGACCATTGATATGTTATATCCATGGGGATGTTTATCTAATTCTAGATAAGTTATGCATCTATGAGGATGCTCCCTCAAAATCTTGGCTATGTTTTGATAGTCATGAGATGTCTAATTTCATATAGATATGTCTTGGATTTATGAGTATGTTTAGTGTGAGATCAATTGAGCTTGTTGATGGGAAATGTTAATTCACATTATAGTGTTTTATCATTCAATTTTACCTTGGATAAGTCCACCCTTTCCCAAAAGTGAGGTTGCATTAAAGCAAGCATTACTATTTAACATTTGACTTGTTTTGTTAAGTCAATTGGAAGAATAAGTGATGTAAGCTTGATGTTAGAATCATGAGATAATGCCTCAGTGGCCATTGATAGCTTGCATGGGAGAGTTATCCAATGATGCCAAGGTATAATATCTTAGGAGGTCTAAGGGTGTGGCTTGAGCCTTGAGGGTCTAGTAGGTGGGTGTGACTAACTTGCGTGGGCAAGTTAGAGAGTTTTAGGGATTTCTTATTATTATTGATTAGCATGAGCCATCTATCAATGAAGTATGAACACTCTTGGTAAATTATTTATAAGTCATGGAGATATATTTTATGTATTATTAGAAAACAACCTTCTTGTAAAAGAGGTGATCATATTTTGAGATCATTGGGATTGATTATGTGTATTATATGATGGATTTTTGGTGTCATTTGGATGACATCTAGACATCGGGTGACCTGATGGGAGTCATCAACCATTGTGTTTCACCATCATGTGTATTTATTTTTATGATGTTAAAGTAACTTTTCATAATTATTAGAACACCTGAGTCATGTATGTGTGATCTATTCCATCTAATTCCTATATATGTGTAAAACTGTTATGTGTTCTATGAACTTTTACATTTTGTTGATTTCATTAAATCATGTAAACTGGTATCTTTTACACCCTATGTGTATGTAATAACCTTATGGGTTTTCAATTTTATTATTAATATCAACATTTTAAAGTGATAATTCTATAGACATGTTTATTTATTAATTAATGATTGAACATGTGAATGATGGCTAATTACTTATGTAAAGTGATCTCCCACTTTTGAAATTAATCATGTGAACCTTAATTAGAGATATGTTAAAAAAAATTATAATATGAATGTTCTATGTACATGTCTTGGAATAAATGTAAATTCATGTTGTTAACATATTTTGTATTTGGTTAAGTGGTTTTACTCTACTCATGTGATTTTTTTCCCTTTGGAATCAACTTGTTTTTTATGAAATTTACCAAGGTATAATGTGTATCTTGTTGTGTAATACCACATTAAATACACTAGCATTGAGTATTGGTACAAGTATAAGGTTAAGGTTAGAGAATAACTACATCAAAAATAATTTTGACCAGGTATAGGCTAGGAAGTGGAGTCTCTCATAGGCTGAAAATCCACTTTTCCCTTTTGCATAAATAGCCAACTAATTCATTCAGAGTGTACACCATGTGTGCCACAAGTTGGACATGGAATCGTAGTGTATAATGGTCACTTTATGGATTTAGTGTTCCTTTAGCTACCTCTTTGAGGTTGTGGTGAAAGCAACCATTATGAATTTTTACAATTTTGCCCTTGTGAAGTATTAACTAGTCCTGTAGACTTGGACATTTATGCAAATCAGTAAGGTGGTGTTTGCTAAAATGTATACATGTGTTGGCCTGTAGGTGAAACCATGCTTTGGATAAGGTATTATTATTGTTATACCTATTGGAAATATTATGGGATTAATATTTATATTTTATTTCAGAAGCATTACTAGAATGTATTCTAATTTTGTGCTTGAATAGAGTAGCACTAAGCTCTGATCAAGTGGTATTTAAAATTTTAAGAACCCACTTGACTCTTAGATAGAGTAATGAAAGTTGGATAATGCCCTTAGATGGCTATTTTTGGATGGTGGGATTGGTATCCATGGATCATCATGTGGGCTAGCTTGTGTATATTAGAGAACATGCTGTAAGACTTTGGGTTTCTTATGGTGACAAGTATAACTTTTGTGTTATTTGACACGGTTTGTGTGGGACACTACACTAACTCCTAAATGGTTGATTATGTAATAGATTAACTATAACATTATGGATTACTATCATTGTGATATGACATTATGTGATGAATATTTTTAGGATTATGCATGTAGCATAATGTTTTAGTAGAAGATTTCCACTCTTAATTCAAATTATATTTTCAATCTTATGGGACTTGATGTTTTTATGATTATTGATCTCAAGTTTAGGTCTATGTGTGTTGACACCAGTGACATTGCCCTGAGTCAAGTTGCATATTTATATTTTTTATCTAGTTTATACATCACTTTTATCTTGTAGTTCCTTAGTTATATGCTACTACTTGGGAGTGTTCTCAGTGCCCTAATTGGGAAGTGTATTAAGAAAAGTATGAGTTGTTATGTTTTATGACACCATGTGCTTGTGATGTTTTATGACAACCTTCATAAATGGATGTAATGGTTAATATTAGTAGTGTTATATTGGAATTAACAATCGCTACCATGGAAATTTTTCTGACTGATGTAGGCATTTTGGGTCTAGTGAACCCTTTGTAGATAACTTTAGTGGATTTTAATGTTTTTGATGGCCTTTTAAAGGCAAGAGAGTGGAAAGGTTCTAGCTAAGTTAAGATATTTGGTGGGATTTTTTTTAGTGATATTACTATTTGAGTGATATTTTTCCCTTTCAATGATGTATAGGGCATGTGAAGATGGGAAGGAGGATATTACATGGCCTAATGCATTGGATAATGCAACTATCCTATTGATAATAGATATGAATCCCAATGATATATGGTTTAGACATTGTCACCTCATAACAGATGGAGAGATTATGTAACAATATTGATTAGTCTTGTTTTACTTTTTAATATAATTTATGATTGATTGTTGTTAGTCCCTAAGAAGTATCCTCTTTAAGGAAAGGAGGAAGTCACAAAACAACCATGTGTCCCCTTATATTCACTAGATTATATCTTACTTTAACATTTTTTATAGTACTTAGATTGATGATAGTTGACATTGGTTTTATTTTTAAATGGTTGTGACATAGGTACCTTGGATAGTTGATTTGAGATGTTATGCCATGGTTGATACTCACATTGGATTTAATATATATTGATATGCATACTTCCTACACTAGATTCATTTTATCCTATTTTATGTACATGCTACTTCAGTTAGTTACATTACTATATGTTATTGATATATCATGTTTTACTGGATGTAGATTGATGTTAATTTCTCTTGCATCTATTGGTTATGTCATTAGGCATGCTTGGGGTCACAGTCATCAGTATTGACTCTAGTCCCTTCATATTTATAGATGATTAAACTTGATTTATAATTTCATATCAATTGATTTGTTCTGATTTATTATTATTATTATTATATCAACATTGTTCAGGTGTTGATGTCTTATTTGGTGGATGTAGGCACCAGACCATGATCTAGGCTCAACATTAGGTTTGAAAAGCTTACATATACTTATGGTCGTTTGAGTATTTGGGATGTGAATCCAATAGGTATAACATATAATATGTGATATTGAGCCACTATCATTTATATCCTACTATGTTATTGTTTCTTGTCCTTTTCTAGTCTTTCCTCTCTTATGTGCATGTGTTGTTTGCTCTCATTCATTTCTCATGTGTTAAGGGTTATACCTCCATGTTTGATTGTCCTTGTTGGGTGTCATAGATGATTATTTTATGATCCATTGAGTATTTGTCTTTTATCTGGATTGGTTCAAGTTCATCCTCACCAACATGGATCTCTTGACCCTGGATAACATCCTTAACATCCTCCTTTGTGGTCTATTAACTTTCATTGGACTTAGTGTCAAATTTTGATCCTTTTTAATTGTTATTATTTTTAATATTTTTATTATTCATTATCATTATACAATTTTTTTCTTTTTATTATAATTAATTATCTTAATAAATTTTTATTAATTTTATTTATATAATGACTCTATTGATTTACAATATTTGCTTATCATATTGTTTAATAATTCTTATTGATTAATATTTATTTAATGATTTTATTATAATTATCTTTTAATGATCTACTTGTGTGTGTGTGTGTGTGTGTGTGTGTGTGTGTGTGTGTGTGTGTGTGTGTGTGTGTGTGTGTGTGTGTGTGTGTGTGTGTGTGTGTGTGTGTGTGTGTGTGTGTGTGTGTGTGTGTGTGTGTGTGTGTGTGTGTGTGTGTATGTGTGTGTGTGTGTGTGTGTGTATTTAATTACATAGATATATAATTATTATTTTATACTTCTAAGAAAATGATCTTATTATTATTTTTACTATTTTATCTTAATATATTTTTATATTTTCACTTTTAGCATGTGAGGGAAGTGAATTGGGGGAAGGTGAAATTTCATCCTTAATTTTATATCCTACTTTCTATTTTGGCATATGGGAGATGTTATGGGGCTCAATCTTAGAGGACTAGAATGGAAGAGTGTGTGTGTGTGTGTGTGTGTGTGTGTGTGTGTGTGTGTGTGTGTGTGTGTGTGTGTGTGTGTGTGTGTGTGTGTGTAAACTATTATATTAAAACATATTATATTATTTTTTATTTCCCCTTTTTGCTTGATCCACATATTGGGGGAGAGTATGTGGCCTGGGATGAAGTATGGGGAAGAAGTAAAAGGAGTAAGGGAGGTATGTAAATAGGAGAGAGGAAAAGGACAAAATGTAGGAGAAGAGGAGAGGGATACATAGGGGTAAAGGGATGGCATATAGAAGTTAGAGCCTGGGAATGGAAGACTGGGAGTATGGAGAACAAGGGAAAGTATGGAATGAAAGGAAAAATATGCATGGGGTATGAGGCATAGGAGGTGAGATAACAGGGTTCAGGGGAAGGTAAAAGAAAATTAAAGGGAATAAAGGGGGAAATAGGTCTAAGGTGTGCGAGGAGAATGGGAAACATATGTTGGAAGAGAGAGAGAAGGCATTATAAAATTCTACAACTTGGATATTTCTAGCAAATCCAAGGTCTACTTAACCTACAATTTTTCTTCCAAGTAAGTATTTTAAGATCACTTTGCCTCTGCTAGAATATATTTTCATGGAATAAATTGTTTTAGGGGATATTATCCCCCTTCCTTTTCTTAAAATTATAGCTAGTACCCTACTGAGTATTTATTGGATTGAAAAGCATTCTGATCATGCCTTGTTATGAAAATATGCAAGTGGAAAATAACACAAGGTTTTTTATTATTAATGGTTTGTCATTGTAAAAATCAAACTTTTAGTGAGCAATACCTATGAATATTTACTCTAACCCTATCTAAGAGAAATCTATTTTGTTTATGACTTGTCCATTGATTTCAATGTTGTATGGGACCACTCTAGTTATGTTATTTTTCCATTGGTATAATGAATAAGGTTGGAATTTTTCTTGGTATAACCATTTTTTACCTAGTTAAGCATGGCATGCTATTGGGTTGTGCATAGATTTATTTTACCATATTACAAACCTTTTTTAAATCTTAACTCTATGTTTTGTCTCGTTTGATGTTTTCATGTGACTTCTTTGAAACTTTTGGATATATTATGTAGAGCTTGGTTTTGGACATGGACTTGTTTTAATCTTCTAGTGTTTACAATTTATTAATGTTTATTGGTGCCAAAAAATTATATATAGATATATATACATATATAAAGGTGTATATATATGCATTTATATATGGTTGATTTTTAATGATTTGGTATAAATCATTGATTTAATGGCCCAAGGCACAAATTAATCTATTTCTCTCCATGGATTTATATATATGGTCTACGAGTAGAAGGTTCTTTTTTTACCTATGTTTTCAACATGGTGATGTTATTTTTGATGTTGTTGATTCAAATTTTGAACCTATTTATATATGCTAGGAGTGTAGTTATTATACATGGGAATTTTATCTCAAAAAATACTTCTCACTCCTCTTAGGTAATAATGGTTCTGCATGCCCTCTTTTATTTTGAGGTTCTTTTTAAGCCATGCCCTTCTCTATATATCAACTAATTGTTGATTCTATTATTACAATAATTTTTTAATATTTTAGGTTTAGATCATATTTCTAATTCCATTGACTATTTTTACTGGTGGCACAGTATTATTGTGTATACTTCTTACCTTGTCTAAGTACCTAGTTACCAAAACCCTCCACCAAGATGATGGTTGGGGTGCTAAGGGCCACCAATGGTTGGGCTCATAGGGATGGTTTTGAGTTGTGTCCTTGTTGCAGTGTTTGTCTTCTTTGTTGTTGCATTTGGATTACATATGGTAGCTTGTCTCTCACTTGTGCTTATTGACATATTATGTTGACATGATGGATTATGGTTGATTACCCATTTTATGTTGTAGTTCATCTTACTACCCTATGCATATTTGTAATATTAATTTGTTGGAAAAATAATATTATTAAATTTTATGTTAAAAATAGAGGTATTCTTGTTGATAGTTATTGGATATTATATAACTAACCAACTGTATTTATTCTTTGGTGTGAATTTATAGTAGAATATATCTACCATATGACTAACAGTGTATTTAGTATACATTATGTGATATTTTATCTTTATATGTTGTTATATGTCTATGAATAAAGGATATACTTGATGATTTCAAGTAGGTAAAACATATAAAAATGTTATTATTGGAACAAATGAAACTATAATATCCTTAACCTTGAATTACATGAAATTATGATGGTGTTACCTTCTGATATAATGCTAGAAGATTTCATGTTGTTTACTTTTTAATTGACTTTATGAACCTATCATTTGTACCCATGCATCTTAAGATTTAGAATATGGATTAAATACTTATGAGTAAACATCTAAAACCATGTGTGTAATTATATTGAGTCTTCATTTCATAGTTAATAACACTATGCTATAAATAATCAAGTGGTAAATTGTATCTATTATCAAAATTGATAGTTATGTTATAACTAGTTCATATTAGAGAAGGTTGTGTACAGCATTATAAGTTATGTAAATAAAAGTCCCTTATTCTACTAGATTTTATGATATGCTTGGGAAGACACACCTATTATCAATTTGTAAAGTACCCTACTTGAAGATGTGCAAAGCACACCCTCAGTCTAGCCGATATAATTGGGACTTCTCAAAGTGTGGGTAACTCTATGTTGAGAATAATCTATAGAGAGGGTTGGTTCCCTTAATATTTATCAATTAAATCTGATCTACTATGATTTTTGGGATGAAAAGGGGAAGGGAAAGCTAAAAGGAAATACTATCTAATTGGGTGATAACATTGAATTAATTATATTATGTAGAAAAAATTGAAAATAATGCACACATTTGAGTCAATAAGAGTTCTATATTTCCCTTAAGCATAAATATTTTAGATTAAGGATTAATAGAACTTTGGATTACAAAATTCCTTTTTTTACTTCTTCAAATGACCTAAAAAAGGTGAGATAGAAAGCAATATGTGAGGAAAAGACCTACCAAAAGGAGATATAATCTCATTTATATGTTGTTACAACATCAATTACACTCTATTATCTATTAAAATTTATGTAAATAAAAATATTTTTTATTGATTTATGGTCTAGATTACAATTTCTACTTCAGCTCTAGGAATTATACAATAATGGCTTGAAAATCCAATATATTAGTCTTAAAATATAATAATATCCTAAGTGGAGTTGATTTACATAAGGAATAGTTTTCTTTAATTAAATAAAGACTAAAACCTTTTACAATTATTTAATCAACCCCATTTTATAATATTTAGAAAACTCTTAAAATAGATTTCCTTCACAAAGCATGTATGCACTCTCAAACTTTAGTGTGGAAAATAGGTGGTGGGAACCATATTGATATAAAATCAAGTATATTTTAAGTTCAAAAAATAAATACAATAGTCTTCAAAAATCTTTTAATTTTCTTTCTTTGCAATAAATCTATTTTGGTGTTAAAATAAGAAATGGTGGGCCCCATTGACTTGGTCAACACTCCTTGCATGTAATAAATGCCATTATTTGGTGTATATATCCACTAAAACTTATCTTAAAGTATTTTAATACTATTCTTTTAATTTTTAATAAAGAAATATTGCATGATGTTGGTCAACTAGTCAACTAAAGCTTTGATTGAAAGTTCAAGGCTAGTTAACTCCACTTGGCTCCTTCCATAAAATAGAATTTAAAATTTAAAAATATATTAATATCCATAATAATATCAGATATGGCACATGGTAACTCTAAAATTAATTCATTTGATAAATTTTCAATGCCATTCTTTACTTGCTTGATTTACCAATTAGGCCAATTAGGCCTAATAGCCTATCTTCTTGAATTTGAAATCCATTAAACCTACAACAATATGACATGAAACCTAAAAAAACAATTAAATATACTTGAAAAAACTTTTCTCATCACAAGATATGTGATTTTGATGAGAAAACACTCGTCATTCAGTCAATAGGGTTGACTAGGCCTATTTTACTCCATTTTCCTATAGACTGACCATTTTGATCAAGCTAGTTGGGACACTTATAAGATGATTTCTATCTAAATGAATATTTTAGGATGAAAAAAAAGTATTAGGCTTTGAGATCCATTGAATATATTTCATTGAACTATCCTATACTTCATTTTACATTCTTTTTTCCACAAAAAAACATAATTTCTTGCCTCATCCATACAGATCCATTCATAAAATTGACATTTCTAGAATCTTATTTGAGTTTACTTTACATTTGAAAATGTTTTAGGTTGATCCATGATTATTTGATGGTAGTAAAATCAAATTTTTATAAAACTAGTTTTTTAAGGTTTTAAGTAGGCTTCAAATCTAAATCTTCAAAATGATTATTCATGAAGTACATACCTCCAGATCCTAAAATATTTCCATTTATTTATATCACACTAACCCCCTAACATCCTTGAAAATATTGGGTTTCCATGCAAAATATATAAAAGGTTAACACATGAAGAGATTTGCCTATGGAATTTTGATTGCATTATGGGTTACCTACGCTCTTAATGATTATTCATAAATCACAAACCCTCAAATAGTCTCAATTTTACATGAATTATAATTACATAGGGGTCCTCAAAAGATACTAAGATCATTCAACCAAAATCCACATGTGGTGAAAGATATGAGCATCTAAATAGGAGGCTAAGAAAGGTGTGTAGAACTATAAAAAATGATCTTGAACTGATATTGAAGTATTTTAATAGCTTAAACTGATATTGAAGTATTTTAATATCATTCTCTAAATTATAACAAAAGAATATTTCATGATGTTGATCAACTAGTCAACTAAAGCTTTGATTGGAAGTTCAAGGCTAGTTAACTCCACTTGGCTCCTCCTTGCATAAAATACCATTTAAAATTTAAAAATATATTAATATCCATAATAAAATTAGATATGTAATGTGGTAACTCCAAAATTAATTCATTTGATAGATTTTCAACACCATTCTTTACTTGCTTGATTGACTAATTAGGCCCAATAGCCTATCTTCTTGTATTTGGACTCCATTAAGACTAAATAAAGATGTCATGAAACTTTAAAAAATAATTATATATACCTATAAAAACTTTTATGATCACAATATATATGATTTTTATGATAAAACACTCATCATTCAGTCAACAGGGTTGACTAGGCTTATTTTGCTCCATTTTCTTGCAAACTGGCCATTTTGATCATGTTGGTTGGAATACTTTTAAGAATATTTTTGAGAAAATTAATATTTTATAATTAATAACAAGTTATAGTATTTTATATCTATTCATTATATTTCATTGAACTATCATGTACTTCATTTTACATGCTTTTCCCCATAAAAAACATGAAGTTTCCCTTATCCATACAACTCCATGCATAAAATTTACAGTTGTGTAATCTTATTTGAGTTTAATTTAAATTTAAATTTTTTTATGTTGATCCATGATGATTTTATGGAAATAAAATCAACTTTTTGCAAAACTATTTTTTTAAGGTCTTAAGTGGGCTTCAAAGCTGAATCTTCAAAATGATGATTCATGAAGTACATGCCTCAGAATCCCAAAATATCTCCATTAATGTATATAAAACTTAAACCCCTAACATCCTTAAAAATATTGGGTTCCCATGCAAAATATATAAAAAGTTATCATGTGGATAAATCTACATATGGGGTTTTGACTAAATTTTGGGTTGCCTACATTCTTAATGATTATTCATAAATTAAAAAAAAAACTAAATTTTTATTAATTATTAATTAATTATAATTAAATATGTTTTGCCAAAACATACTAACAGTTTTTGTCCAAAATCCATACGTGGTGAAAGATATGAGCATCTGAATAGGAGGCTAGGAAGGGTGTCTAGAACTGCAAAAAGTGAAAATTTCACCAAAATGAAAATAACTCTTTAAATGCTTCCAAATTATTTAAAAAATCATCATGTATTATTTACCATATTATAAAAACACTCTTAAATCACATTTTTATTGAAAAGTCATAAAACCCTTTCTTGGCCTATATGTCTATTTACTTGCATAAGCCTATATGATCATGGTTTGTTTAAAATTTAGAGTTTTTAAAATATTTAAAGGTATTATTATGATGTAATAAAATCATAACATATTTTTAAAACTTTTAACTAAATATATAAATCTTTGTGGCACTGTAGAATGATGCTAACTCCAATGGTGATCTTCAACATGCATGCTAAGGACTGTTAAAAAATAGTGAGTATCTCCACTCATCCAATAGACATAATTTTTTTCATAATGTTCTCCAACTCTTTATTATATTTTTTATAAAATTTGGGGTCTCAAATCCACCTATAGTTCCTAGAATCTTTAATTTTCCCTCAATTTTGATCTTTGTGCATGGATTATCTACATTTTTTTATTGAGTTTGGTGTTTTAGAATGATAGTGACCCATTTATAATACATTTTTGATATTTTTTTTTAATAAAAAAATTAGATATTTTAGGCCACAATTGCTATCTTTAAATGGCTATTGAATGGTTTCCTAAATGTTTTGAATGATATGAGTAGTAATTTATCCTTGACAAGTCAAATTACTAATAATTTTGGTGACTTTTGGGAGGTTGAAAAACTTGATACTTAAATAAATAAATAAATATAAAAAGGATATAATTATATATACACTAAAAATATGAAATCTTATAGATCAAGACATAACAAGAGAAACTAACACAAACAACAACAAACATGTGTACATGTGCACTTAGAGGAAAGGACAACAAAAACACAGAAAGGAAAAAATTGCTAAAAGCATGTGTAGATATGCACTTAGAGAGAAAAAAAACTAAAATTTATTCCTCTTGGATCAAACAAAAATTTATTTGATGCACCATGGAACTTTGAAATGTATTTGCTTCATTTTGATATCTCTCTTCTGCAAATGGGAGCACTTATATGTTCATATGTTCTGGATGATGCAGTTAGGCCTCCAAATTCCATTCCTAGGTGTATAGATTGAATAAATGGATCTAATATCCAATCATCCTCCTCCCATATTATTTTTTTTTGCATCAAGACTACTATCTCTACCTCATTCATAGGCTATTTATGATTTGACACATTCTCATTCAATAATTGTATTGACAATTCAACTAGTATTTTGGGATTGATGTCTTTATTTGACTCCATTTGATGTGGTATTTTGTCAAAGTCTTTATATCCTTGATAAGAATCCAAAAATGGTTGTAATATGACTTTAATTTCTTATTGATGAACAGCTACAACAATACTCTTTACAAGACATTCATTAATCTCTACTTGGGGTGGAGATGGACTATCAAACTTTACACAAAAAATTTCCAAATGATCCCAAAAGGCCTCTTCATCATGATCAATTGAAAGGAAGTGAAATTAATTAGTATTATTTCCATTTAAATCATTTTTATCACATATTTATAACTTTTGGATGATGTCAAATGTAATTTTTTGATTAGCTGCACTTGTCTCATCTTTATCAGGAAAATTCTCCATCTCAACACTAGCTCTATGTGAGTTGTCTTCATGGCTGCCTTATAAATAAATATTTGTTTATAACTAATCTATATCAACTATTTTAATCTCTTTAAAAACCTCTTGTAACTCCTCTTCTTTGGCATCATGAAATACCAAATCATGTTTGTCCCTACTAGGTGGTGTCTCAACTATGATTTCTTCTTCTTGATCACTTTGTCACCTTCCTTTTTTGTCTCATTGGCTGCATCTTCTTCACTTACATCACAAATAAGAGGTTCTTGCTTCAAAACTGGCATGGTAGATCCTTGATTTTTTTTAATAAGATGATAAAGGTATATAGAAGTTACCATAGATACCTGATTTTGCTCATGAGGTTATTCTTCTTGGATCACCTTCACCTCATCTCTCTATTGAACTTTTTCTTGAATGGATTTCCATGAAGGAAATTATTTAGGCTTCTGATAAGGAAGGGATAAAGCTTAAATGATCTCTTTCTTGAATTTATCATCTTGAATGATGCTTTATTATTCCTCTTTCTTTTTTGACTCCATGATCTGGTTCCAAGATGGGAAAGATAAAGGCTCTTTTTTGACCTTTTGATTTTGGTTCTCCACCTCTTTCCTTGTCTTTAGCTCCAACTCTCTAATCTAATTATCAATATCCTCTTGGAATATCTTATCTTTAAAGTGGTCAGTGGTCTCAACAGTAGGTTGTTTCATAGCAACCTCTTTTTTTCTTTGATATTTCTCTTGGATAGATCCCCAAGAAGGGAAGGTCTGAGAAACATATGAAGAACTTGGTAAACTCAAAGGGGCTCTTGGAATGGTATTTTGAGGAGGAATGGATGGCATATAATAAGGCTATGGTTGAAATTATTGTTCTTTAAGGCCTTTTATTTTATCCTCAATGCTTTTAATGTACCACTTATATCCATCATTTCATTGGTGTGATTACCCCAATTTTTCCTCTTACTTTTATTTGTTTCAATGACCTTCTCACATAATGGATCTAGTGAGTAGGGGTATTTTGGCCATAATATCTCTATGAATACAACTCTAGTGCATGATTTTCAAGGCTCATTAAAGTTTGTTTAAGTGTTGGTATGGATTGGATAGATGCAAAATGGCCATGATAAACTGGTAAGGTGAAATATTAAGATGGATTGACTGTTCATATGGAGGATCTAGGCAATACTCCTACATATATGCCTAATATAAATCGTCAAACTCTTAGTGAGGATCATAGTGTGGTTTGTCATACTAATTATAGTCAGTATCATTTGGATCTATACTAAAACAAGCCATTGGACACCATTAGTAAACCAAATGATAAAAATAACCAATATTGAAATGATACCTAATGTTCATATCTAGCTTTAAGTGCTTCAAAGTTGCACTAATTTCTTGATATATCAGTAAAGAGATCACCCTACTTGAAGGTATGCAAAGCACACTCTCACTCCAGCTGATATAATTGGAACTTCTTAGAGTGTGGGTGACTCTATGTTGAGAAGAACCTCCAGATAAGGTTGGTTCCCTTAAGATTTATCAATTAAATATGATCTACTATGATTTTTGAGATGAAAAACAAAAAGGGAAAATTGAAAGGAAATAATATCTAATTGGGTGATACACCTAAATTGTTTATATTCTCTAGAATCTATTGAAATTGATGCACATATGCATGTCAATAAAAGTTCTATATTTCCCTTAAGCATAAATATTTTATATGAAGGATTAATCAAATTTTGGATTACAAAATTCTTTTTTTACCTCTTCAAATGACCTTTAAAAGGTGAGATAAAAAGCAATAGGTGAGGAAAGGACCTACCAAAAAAAGATATAATCTCACTTATATGCTGATACACAATCAATTACAATATATTATCTATCAAAATTCATGCGCAAATAAAAATCTCCTTTATTGATTTATGGTCCAAATTACAATTTCTACTTTAGCTCCAAGAATTATACAATAATGGCTTGAAAATCCAATATATAGGTCTTAAAATCTAATAATATCCTAAGTGGATTTGATTTACATAAAGAGTAGTCTTATTTGATTAAATAAGGACTAAATTTTTTACAATTATTCAATCAACTCCCTTTTACAATATTTAGAAAACTCCTTTTTTTTTAACATATTTAGAAAACTCCTAAAAATAGTTTTCCTTCACAAAGCATGTATGCACTCTCAAACTTTGGCATGGAAAATAGGTTGTGGGACCCATATTGATATCAGCTCAAGTATATTTTGAGTTCAAAAAAAAATTCAATAGTCTTGAAAAATCTTTTAATTTTCTTGCTTTGCAAGAAATCCATTTTGTCATGAAACAAGAAATGGTGGGCCACATTGACTTGGTCAACTATCCCTGCATGTAATAAATGTAATTATTTGGTGTTTATCTCCACTTTAACTTATCTTTAAGTATTTTAATATCATTATTTAAATGATAACAAAGGAATATTGCATGATATTGGTCAACTAGTCAACTAAAGCTTTGATTGGAAGTTCAAGGCTAGTTAACTCCATGTGGCTCCCCATTGCATAAAATAGAATTTAAATTTAAAAATATATGAATATCCATAATAATATCATATATGACATGTGGTAACTTCAAAATTATTTCATTTGATAGATTTTCAATGCCATTCTTTACTTGCTTGATTGATCAATTAAGCCTAATAGCCTATCTTCTTGCATTTAGACTCCATTAAACCAACAAAAATATGCCATAAAACCTTAAAAAATAATTAAATATACTTTTAAGAACTTTTTTCATCACAATATATGTTATTTTGATGAGAAAACACTCACCATTCAGTCAACATGGTTGACTTGGTCTATTTTGCTCCATTTTCTTACAGACTGGCCATTTTGATCAAGCTAGTTAGGAAACTTCCAAGATGATATATAATAAAATGAATATTTAATGATGAATAAAAATTATTATTATTTTATATCCATTAATTATATTTCATTTAACTATCATGTACTTCATTTTACATGCTTTTTCCCACGAAAAACATGATTTTTGTCCTCATTCATATAGATCTATGCATAAAATTGAAATATTTGGAATCCATTTTTATTTTAATTAACATTTAAATTTTTTTTAGGTTTATCTATGATGATTTTATGGCAATAAAATCAACTTTTTGGAAAACTAGTTTTTTAAAGTTTTTGACGGGCTTTAAAGCTGAATCTTCAAAATGATGATTCATGAAGTACATAGCTCCAAATCCTAGAATATTTCCATTTATTTATAACACACTGACCACCCTAACATACTTTGAAATATTGGGTTGACATGAAAAATATATAAAAATCTACTATGTGGAGAAATCTACATGTGGGGTTTTGATTGCATTCTAGGTTGCCTATGCTCTTAATGATTGTTAATAAATAAAAGAACTTAAAATAGTCTCAATTGTTTATTAATTATAATTAAATATGAGTCATAAAAACATACTAATATAATTTTTCCAAATTCTACATGTGGTGAAAGATATGAGCATCTGAACAGGAGACTAGGAAGGGTGTCTAGAACTGCAAAAAGTGAAATTTTCACCAAAATGAAAATAAATCTTCACCTACTTCCCAATAATTGAAAAAATTATCATGGTATTTATAACATGCTATGAAAACACTTTTAAATCACATTTTTCTTTAAAATTCAAAAACCCCCTTTTTGGCCTATATGCCTATTTGCTTGCATAAACCTGTTTGAGCATGGTTTGGTTAAAATTTAGAGATTTAACACTTTTTTAAAAAAAAATTATTATTTAAAAACATCATATAATTATTTTAAAAGTTTTAAATAAGTTTAAAAAACTCTATGGCACTTGAGAATGATGCCTACTCCAATGGTGATATCCAACGGATATGCTAAGGAATATTAAAAAATAGAAAGAATATCCACTAATTAAATGGACATTAAATTTTTTCAAAATTTTAATCAAAATTTTATGACCCTATGTACAAAATTTGTGGTCTTGAAACCACATATAGCTCTCAAAATCTTTAATTTTCCCTCAATTTTGATCTCTATGCATGGACTGTCTACATTTTTGATTGAGTTTTGGTTTTTTTGAAATGAGAATAACCCATTTAAATATATTTTTAATTTATATTTGACCAAAATTAGTGATTTTAGGCCATAATTTCTAGCTTTAAATGGCTATTGAACGGTTTCTAAAAAGTTTTGAATGATATGAGTAGTAATTTGGCCTTAACAAGTCAAATTACTAACAACACCATTAAATCCGTATAATATTTTTATATATTAGTTTAATTTAATAAATTAAAATATGTTACACCTATGAAAATCATCTTGATTGAAGTGGGAGTAAGTTATATTAGTTCTTGATGATTTATATTACTTATAACGCGTAAGGTCTCCATGAAGAATTGATGATGATTAATTGTATGTCTTAGAAGAAATATAATAATGTTAAATGTATTTTAATAATAAATATGATTCAATGAGTGTGTAAACATGTTTCTTGTGGAAATAGTTATGATCTCCCATGGCATGAATAATGGGAAATATTTTAGGCATTGTATTGTTAACTAGATATTGATGATTGAGGTATTTATTGGTTCAAATAATATGGATGTAAATGTTGGGCCATTTAAATAACAATCAATTATTAGTTATTAAACTTTATTCCAATTGAATTATTAATGAATAGTAAGTGTAATTACCAAATGAATTGATGAAACCTTGTGCCTTATACTTCTTATGCCATTTCTTGAATTAGTTATAATATCATTTAAGTGGATTGATTCTATTTCTTAAGCAATAAAGTAAGACACATTAATGATATTTGTATGTGATTCCACCTTATGAATTATGGATTATACCATTAATAGTGGTATAGTAGATTAGAAATAAAACATGTTTCCTAAAGGCTAGTAATTCAGATGTTTATAATACAACTCTTGACTTATGGAAGTTGGATAGATTATCATTAATGATTATATGAGAATGGATAGTAATTGGTTATATTAGCTATGTGTGTTCTTAAAAATTAAGCTAATCCTTATCGGTGGTGGATTCTTGGCATACCATGTATGTGTTTGTGAAAGTAATAAATGATCCCAAAATTGGGATAAGGATTTAATAAGCGTGGGAATCTTAATGATTACATTTGGTTATATGATTAAATAGTCTACCTTGATAATGAGTTACTAAATCATAATTTTCCTTAATAAATACATAATTCAATTCTTGAGACTATTTAAATTACAAACTTGTGTGGCCATACACATGTTATTTTAATGGTGTAAATACCTATATTTATTCAATAATATGGTAGGATAAATAAAGTATTATTAAGAAAAATTTAGGTGTGAGAACCTTTTGGTTAGATCATAGGATGGTTTTCCTATTGCATGATAATTAATATTATATCATGATAAGTAATTGATTTCCCAATGCCAATTATACACTTTTTTGATGGAAGGCTCACATGTCATATGACATCCACCTTAAGTCCAATATATTGATTCTCATCTAGTTTATATAAGAGAAATCCTTATTCTTGGAGTTGTATCTTGTGTGGGTGGCCTTCATCAATCTAAGGAATGAAGGTGTAATGTTCTCCTAAAGGGCTTTGGGTCATGGCATGGTGACTAGTGTGGATAGGACAAGGATTAGTCCTCAATTGAGTGATTCCCCCAAAAGGTTTTAGATCCTTTATACTATTTTGTGTTGGCTTTAGAAGTGGATTAGAGATTTTCACTTGTTGATCTCATGACATGATAAGACTTTCTAAGAAATTTAGTGGGATGGACCCTTATGTTTGATCATCTAGAATTCCATGCTTAAGTATTACGCTTTCATCTGATTTTATTTTCTCATCTATAAATTGGATACCCATACCTTCTCATTTGATCTTAAATCTATTTTGGCTGATTATAACCTCATCCATTTAGGATAATTAGGAGGCTAGTTATGGGTTTCTAGTTCTTCTCATAGAGTTTTTGTGTTACAGTGCATTGCATAAATTTTATGTAGTAGGTCCTTTTGATGTCCCATTGTGTACTCTATAATATTTCTTCAAAAAAAATTGGGGCTGTTTCATCAAGAAATCACTATCTGAGAGAGTTTAGAGAGAAGTGGGTGAACGTATTATTAGTAATCTAAATAACACCATGCTTTAAAGTTGATATATTTTGCTCTAAAACTCCTTCACACATAGACTAACATTGGATTGATTTGAGGTGTGAGTCACCTTCAATAAAACTAGACCTCTATATTTTGGTGAGGCTAGATCCTCTGATGTATCACTCTGCATAATTTACTAAACCTACTGATTTTTGGGATTAAAAGGGGAGAAGGAAACTGAAAGGTAAATCCTATTTTACTATTGGTGATACACTTGTATTGATAGTTTATCCACTCTATTTTATATCCTAAAACACTAAAAAGACAAGCAAAAAAATAAATCTTAAAACTCCAAGACTCTTATTAATCAGTATTACATGTAGAGGTTTTACTAGTTGATCAAAGCTTGAGGGAAATGATGGAATATTCCTAATTCAAGGCACTAAGTAGTCACTTATATCCACTATTAGCTCAACCAAATGACATCAAAAACTAAAACATGACGTACATAAGTTAGATTACTAGTAACTAGGTGAGATCAAGAATTGACAAGGGAGAAATATCTACCACATATGCAAATAAAACCAATATTACACTCTATACCAGAATATGGAATATAAAAAAAATCATTTTATTTATCTTAAAAGGTCACAAAACTCAATCTTGGTAGAGTCTAGTCATGCCCAAGAGAGGGATCTCTAAAAAATTACTTGAAAGCCTTAATATATAGAAGTGTAGTATAGAAAAAGCCAATAGACTAGCATACAAGATATAAGAGGAGGTCAAATCCACATGATCTCAAGTCCATATTTAATTAAAAATTGATATTAAAGTCTTTAATAAAACTCCTTTTGTTGAAAATCTTGCATGAAACACATTTTGGCATTAGAAAAGGAGGTGGGCCCATCTTTGACTTTTAAAAGCTTCCTTGCATGATTTATACACCAACATTTATATGAATGACTCAACTTCAAGTGAGTGAAATTCCTTTCTTTTCATGATAATCAAAGGAATGTGCATGATATTAGCCAACTAATCAACTAAAGTGAATGCCACCTAAAACTAGTCAATGGTCTCTTAAGCCCTTATTTGCATGATTTGGTACTATAAATCTGAATGTGCATGATTATTCCAATTGAAGATCATTTGTTTAAAGTGGTAACTCAAAATTAAATCTTTGATATCCATTTCAACACCATTTTTCTCTTGCTTTATTGACCAATTAGGCCTAATAGCCTATATTCTTGCATGTGATGACCTATAAAACGTACACAAAAACTATTAAAACCTAGAAACATGATGAAATTAGACTTGAATTAACTTCTCCCACCATGAGGTAGGTGATTTTGATGAAGAAACTCTTGCCACTCAATCACCAAGGTTGATAAGGTCCATTTTGCCTCATTTTCCTACATATTGGTTGTTTTGAAGGAGCTAGTAGGGTAACTTCCAAGAATTTTTTTGACCATATAAAGATTTTAATATAAATAAAAAGTCTCTAGATTCAACATTCATGAATTGGATTTCATGTAAATTATCTTGTACCTCATTTTCATGTTTTTTTCTCAAAAAAAAATTGATTTATACCTTGATCTAAATAGATCTATACAAAACATTAACATTGATGGAATCCTCTCTGAGTTTACTTGATTTTTTAAGAGGTTTTAGGTTGATTAATTATGATTTTATGGTAAGAAAATCCACTGTTATCAAAACTGGTCACTATGAGTGTTTGGAAGTGTTTTAGAGCTAAAATTTCTTCATGATGATTCATGATGCATAGACCTCCAAATCCAATCTTATTTCCATGAATGTGTATTATATTGACCCTTTCAAAATACTTGAAATTTTTGGGTTCTCATATAAATTATATGAGAAGATATCACGTGAAAGAAATTTAATTATAGGGTTTTGCTTGCATTCTGGACTAGCTAAACTCTTAGAGATTGTTCATATAGCACAACCCTTAAACCAACCTAAATTTTTCATGAATTATAATTTCATAATGGTCATCAAATATTCTAATAGTATTTGGCTAAACTCTTCATGTGGTGAAATATACAATCATTTGATCAAGTGGCTAAAAAGGGTGTCTAGAACTATAGAATTTGAATTTCCTCCTTAGACTAAAACTAACTCCTCTATTCCATTTACTTACTTGAAAAAATAATCATGGGTCTTGTACCATGTCATCAAAACACTCTTCAAGTGTCATCTTACTTGATATGTCCAAAATTGCCTTCTGGCCTATAGACCTGCTTACTTGAATTAGCCCTCAAGGGCATGGTTTGCATATGATTTGGTGATTGAACACCATAATAATGTATTATTAATATTTAATATCATCATCCCATGCTTTCCAAACATTACAATGAGATTAGAAACCTTTGTAGCACTTCAAAACATAGTTGGACCTCTTCTTGTTCCATTGTAACTACTTTTTGATTAGTGAGGTAATGTGTCAAAATAATGAATAATTAAACTTTTGAAATGATATTTAAAATGATATGGAAGATTCCTCAAGTGATTATTATGTTATTTACCAAATATCATGTCCTAACTCTGTGTGTAGATGGAGAAATATTCAAAAACCCCTCAAAATATCTTTTTTTGTATGGTATGAGCATGTGACTGACTGTGCTTTGGTTTTTTTCATGGTTTTTTGGTTATAGTAAAGATTTATAATATTTTATTAGGTCATAAAAACCCCCTTGTATTCCTATTACCCTTCATTGACTATATCAGAATCATCCATTGTGCTTATGTTACTTTGTACCTCCTCAAGCAAGGTCTTTAGGCCTCTTAACTGATCAAAATCAGTACAAGTCTATGTACTAAACCAATATGTCATGATAAAACAATGATTTATTTCACTTGAAAATATTTTAAGATGCCCATGGTAACTTGGTATTCCTAAATCACCTCATACGTTATTCCTTGACTTGAATGTTCCTGACCTTTCATCTTGCAAGCATATGACTATGTTAATGATCTTGATCCTTATATGGTTGTAGAAAAAGGTGGAAGACTATATGTAATTAACCTATATTTTTTAATAATCCCTTTTGATCTTTATGATTATCAGAATCATCATTTTCCACTTGATTCACTATCTTGAAACATGAAACCTTTCCTAGGCTTTTAATCTCATTCCTTTCCATGTTCATAAACCTAACTACTTATGAGGTTGTAGGTATGTTTTGAAGTGACCATTGAATTTGGATATTAATAGGTGATTGTATTAATCCCTCATTATGATAGAATATTTCATACTCCATCACTTATATGAACCCTCCATTTATTCAAAAGACTGTCATAGACCAGTTAGTTTTAAGACTCCTCACTATTCTAGAAATGGTTTATCTAGAAGGCTATAGGTGTACCTTGAGGTGATTAACTAAGAAAAATTGTTTGAAACAATCCTCCTAACATTATTATATCAATATATTTCACTAGGCAACGTCTTTATCTTGGACCTAAACAAGAGACTTATTTTAAACAGAATCAGCTCCAAACTTGTATACTAGCTATAAATAGACCTTAAATCCTATGATGGTTGTAGGAGAATTTTTATGGTTGAAAATACCAATAAGAGTTTGGTTTTCCATTATATCACACACTTATTTAAAAATCTTAAAACTTAGGACCATCTATTTTAAAGCACATTCATATGTTTGCCGTTACTATCACTATTGAAGCAAACCTTCTCTTTGTCATGATTGATTATACTTGACTGTGCAATGTGATGTCCTTTCTATTAAGGAACTAACTGTAGGTGAATATCCTCCTCATATACCATATATTAAGGCTTTTCATAATCTTATTTATCTTTATATGTAGGCTAAGTAATCCTCATGCTTAGTTGGGTATTAGTAGTGTTTTGACCTTTCACCACTTTCAAAACCTCTTACACAGTTAATGTTCTCCCTCTTTAGACTATTCTTTTCTCCTAAAGTGGATGTAGGCAGGTGTATAGGCTATAAAATAATATGAATTATGTTATAAAACCTATCCATATTCATGTATTAACTCTATTTCATGATGTTATGACTTTTCTATAGTAATGAAGATTTACCACTACTTTTCTCTCATAAGACCTTCAAGAGATTACATTATTATAATTTTTATGCTTATACAAACAAGGGTTAAAGGTTTGATAATGATTTTTAATATTTATAATGCATTGAATGATAGGAAAAGTTAAAATATATCTCATGACATATGATCTCAAAACCACTCCAAAACCCTCCTCTAACAACAAACCCTTGGTGACATATTTAAGCACTATTTACCTACTTGGTTGTATGTTATTCTTTGAAGCTATAAGTGAGTGTTTATTCTTAAAGTATTTTTATAACATGAATGCATCCCTATCTTATCTATATTTTGAGACTTCATACTTCTTGTTGTTCATACTTATCTATGCCTCTATTCCAAATAGTCCTTTAAGCCTTAAAGTGTTCAATCAAAAGTCACTATAATTTTTTGGGACTGAGAGGAGGCCTATAGGTGTCTTTTTAGGCACTATAGGTATTATTTTAGATTGAATTTGATACACAAAGCATAAGGTGTCATGATTGTATTTTTATATATACTATGATGATCACTTCAACAAACATCAATGACCTTATTTGAAATGGTTGAAACCCTTTATGCATACTCAAAGAACCAATTCCCTTCTAATTCCATTTTTGTTGGCTTTAGATTATATTTTTTACCTCTCCCATATTTAAATATGGGTTGAAAACATGATGAAGCTATATCATGACAAGGGCTATACCAATGCCTTTCAACCTCATTGATACTTTCATACCATGAGATCAAGCATAAAAAATTTATATCTTTAATATAATGTTGTAGGTATGCATTGTATGGTCTAAGACAGAATATAAGACTTAATAAGATAAGGTCACTAATGATAAATTAGATGATTATATCCACATCATTATATTTTGAAGTTATCATTAGGCATGAACCTTTAAGAACACATCTCTTTAACATGTTTTTGACTTTTGTACCTCAACAATATTATGACTGTATTGTTACCTTGTTGTAACATTATGTTCTTGATTGTAGTTTAATGTTTTATAGGTACATATGTCCTCTTCATGCTTATGATATTATTTTTTCCATACTTGAACTTATTGACAAATATTTCATGGAATGGTGGATGTAAGAGTATATGAGCATAAATGGAGGATGAGAAAACATGATGTAGGGTGGAAAGAAGCACAAAACAAAGTGGAAAGAGGTAGTGTATAATAGTGATAAGAGGGGTGAACAACATGGTGGTGGAAAGGAAATGAAAATCATGTCAAGACAAATATTATGAGTCTTAAGGAATAATGTAACTACACTCTAATTTATATACCAAATTTGAGGCCATTGGAGGAGGGTAACAAGTAGAAATTGAAACCTAGGACAAAGCTAAAAACCTCAAAACATGCTAAATTTCCTTAAAGAATGCAAAACTAGGACTCTTGAGAGACTTTGAGAGCAAAAAAATGGGCTTATTTCTATGAATATTATATAACTTTTGATAATTCTAATTTTAAAACACAAAATCATGAAAGAGATCTATGTCATGGATGAGAAAAATAAATCTTAAAACCCATCTTTCTTTCCTAGACCATACAAACTCTTATATAAGAACATAGATTGTAGAATTGAAATCCTCTTGTCAAATATCTTTTTTTATAATAAAATACGTGAAAGTTACATAAATAATTCCATGAAAAGGTAGATTAGGTCACTAAGAAGCTTCACCAACTAGAATTTTCTCAAAATGATGCCCTAGTGAGGAGAACATGAGGAAAATCAGTTACCCTCATAGATGCAAAATTGAAGAAATTATATTGAATTTAAATGAATGGTTCATGAGGATGAATAAGACAATTTCATAACCACATGCTCCATTAGTAATACCTCTAAGTATAATTTCTTTGCCCCAAACTTTATACCTATACCTACACTCTGCAATCTATACCATCAACAAACCTATAAGCAGGTGTCTTTGTGATAAATTTCCAATTGCTTGGGGATGAATGGTTTTCAACTTATATTTAATCCAAACATGATAAAACTATTGATAACAATTTCTCATGACCTATTTCTACTATTTCAAGCTTTATCTATTTAGAATTCTATACGAATCTATACTTTGCCTTTGCAAAATTAAAGAAAAGAGCTTATTTTGGCCATTTAAAGAGAACTCAAGCTTCCACCACCAATTTTAATGCATGGAAGGAGGATTCATGGGTCAAGGACATGTTATAAAAATAAATTATATTTTAAACATCTTCATAAGTCCTAATTTGGTATGTGTTGGTCACTTAGAATCTTTTTAGGCTTATATTTGCATTTAAACACCTTTTCAAGTTATAAAACTTTGGACTCTAGATATAGTCATTATATTAAAATGAATTATAGGATAATTAATTACCTTTTGACCTAAATTTAAATGTTTAAATATGAATAATTTCCATTTTAGGCCAAAAATACATCTTTTTGACTAGCTTGCAGAGGTTACTGATAGGTTACTAGAATGTTTTGAATTATAGGGGTTAGTATTTGGCCTTGAAAGGCCAAATTTACAACATTTATAATGACTCACAGGGGTTTACCAGCCTTCTAATCAAAATAACTCACTAGATTTATCATGATAGTGGTAAATTGAAGCATAACAACTTTAACTTGATGAATCTCCTTGACTAAAAAGCATACTCTTTTGTACTTTATAACACTTTTTTTTATTGTGACACAAAAAAACTAAAAGGAAACAACAAATAAAATATAAATTAATGATAACTAACATATAAAAACAAAACAAACATAATAGAAGGCAAGTAGACTACTACTTGTGTTGATCACTTATTGAAATAAGACAACCTAAAATAACTAACCTAAAATGAGAATCTTTTCTCCAAGATCAAATGGAAATATATTTGGTAATTTATGTAAGTTTGAAACATGTTTTACATATCTTGATAGCCTCTTCTTGTAGATAATATCACTTATATGTTCATGTCTTCTTAATGATGTAGCTGGGATTTCTATCTCCATTCTCAAGTACATGGATTAAAGATATGGATCTAGGACCCAATAATACTCCTATTAAATCCATTTACTTTGAAAGAACATCTTAAATTATTCTTCATTTATGAACTATTGATCATAATCATGTTCGGAAACTTGATGTGTCTCCTATGTTATATCTAAAAGGCTAACCTCTAAGAGAGATGGATCTAGTATTATGACTTCTTAAAGCCATTTGTATTCACACTCAACTTCCAAAAGTAGAAAAACATATGGAAATGAAGGGATGAGTTGATAACCATGTCTAAAATGATAAAAAAAAATGGCATATCCTAAAATAAACTACTTATTGCTTCATGATATCACTTATCTCATCTTTCAATGAACCACATTCAAGTAAAGAATAACCTAAATGAAAGATCTCAAAAAAATTTAAATATTTATTCTCATGAAGTTAAAGTACAATTGGAATTTATTCATTATTATCATAAGTTTTTAAATCACCTTTTGGTATATAATATTTATCAATCATAATTTCTTCATCTTTAGCATCAAGTTGGTGACTTGGCATACTCTCAAAAGTAGCTTGTTCTTCATCTTCTTGTACTGATTGGTGCTTATCATTTGTCACTTTTGTAAGATTTTATTCCTCATGATGTATGGTAGATATTTTTTTATCAATGAGATCATATAAAACACCTTCAAATTGTATAATTGGAGTGTTTCCATCTTGGATTTCATCATCTACTCTCAAATGATCTTCAAACTCAGTAGTAACCTATTTGACTTCATATTTTTGTATAACTTGTGATATTGGATCAATATATTCCTTAACACTAAGTGTGTAAATGATGATGTCATATTCATGTTAATTTAATACTTTTTTATCTTCATCAATTGCAACTTCTTCAATTGCTTCAAAAAGGATAGGCTCCTTCTCTAGAATTGGCATGGTAGATCCCTGAAAGTACTCAATAAGATGAAAAAGGTCCAAATAAGTCACCATATATACCTAATTTTTCTCATAAAGCTGATCCTCTTGGATCACCTTCACCTCCTCTCTCTACTAAACTATTTATTGAATCGATTTCCATGAAAGAAAGGTCTTGAGATTCTGAGGAGGAAGGAGTGGAGGTTGAATGATCTACTTCATCCTGAATTCAACATCTTGAATTATGCTTAAATGTTATTCTTTCTCTCTTAAATTTTAAATCTGATTCCAATTCATGAACTTGGGTTTAGAAACCTCTACTTCTATATGTGTTTAAACTATGGGTGTAAAAGAAGGAATTTGTTATTATGTTACCTTTGTAGCTACCATTGAATACTGAAGATGTTGGTTTGAAAGGTCAATTTGCATGGCTAGATTAGTCTCAAAATAATGAAATAAATCACTAGAAATATTTTCCTAAAATATTGAGGATGTAGGTTCATGTATGATCTATTATGAAATCTAAAAATAACACTCCTCAAAACATATGTGTTTAGCCTTCTAGGGCCTATCTTGGATAGACTTCCAAGTGGGAAAGCTAGGAAAGGTTTGGATTGAATCTTGAGTGCTATGATAGACAATAGTTTGTTGATCATGAAGGGAAAAATAAATATTTATGGAAACATACTATTGTAAATGATGACCCTAGGGTTTCTCATAAACCACCAAACTTTATTCAGTACTAACTATTAGACCACCTATGTCTAGAATATCAACATTGAACTTTGAGTGACCTTGCCTTATGAAATATGTACAAACCTATTTATCCCACTACAAATTAGATCTGATGTCCTAGATTTCATATTTGGAAATCTCATGTCCATAGCTCTTATAGGTATCTATTCTTACCATTTGTTTCTCATAGCCAAATAAGGTTTGTTTGAAGCTTGAGATGGATTTTTTAAGGACTTGACTAGGCTAATTAGGAAGATAAGAAGATTAATGAGAGTTGTTATAAAAATGGTATGAGATTTTATACTACTAATAAATATTAGTATATTCATCATATGACTGATATGGATCATGTTAGAATTGATATGGATCATGAGGATCATAATAAAACTACTGATGAGGAGAAGAATAATGGAATTCTCCTTTGTAGGCTAACATGGCATATAAAATCATGAAGATAACTAAAATTATGGAAAAAATATACCTTTTACCTTGAGATAAGGACTAGAAGAATACTGAAAACTACCTTTGAAGTTGAAAATGCTGCAAACATGTACTCTAATGGCCAAATTTGTGTCCCACTAGGAATGCCATAGCTACTTGAAGGATGACATGTAATAAAGGGAACCATCCTTTCATATGGATATTATATCCATAATAAGGTAACCCATAACTTGGAGAGTTTTCATTTTATCAACAAAAGTGAAAATAAGCACAGGTTCTTTATTGGGTGCACTTTTGAGTGATAACAATTCTAACATGCTTGTGGGACACAAATTAAACCATTGGAGTACACATTTACAACATCCTTATCTTTAAAATTAGTTTTAAGTACTCATATGGTCCTTATCTCATATTTAAAAGGCAAATTTTGTTCATAATTTAATTAATTTTCATGTGTTTTATAGGCTATGTAGCCTATCGAGTAAACTTTGGTCATTCATATCCTTATAAATAATTTGAGAATGATCTATATAAAACCTATCATTATCTATATCTATATCCTAGTGGCTCATACCATCCCTATAATACTCATCATGAACCTTCTTATCCCTAATATGATCTTGATCAATTATAAGATCAACCACCCTTCCAAAACTCACTAAATTTTCAGGATGAGATGGAGGAGATGATGAGGACAAACCAAATGATTGCTAAGTTGATATTATCCTATAATCAATAAAAATTAGGTAACCAATAAAAATATTAATATTCATGGATTTTAACTCCATATCAACAAGATATTTTCTAAATAATGCCCCAAGCTACAATACCTTTAGTACAAGAGGTTCCTAAACCCAAGTTTTAAACATGGAATCAAATTAATTAGTTGAATATTTTTATAAAAACAAATAAATAAGTTATTTATCCCCAATCCCTCCCTCCTAAAAATCTCAAGGCCCTTCCTTCATAAAAATCCATACAAGAAAACTTTTAGCAAAAAGAGTAGGTGAAGGAGATTCAGGTTAAGCAACCTCATGAACATAGTCGATCATCCATGGTAGCTCTTTTAGGACTTTCTAATATTATTGAGTATTTATATGGGTCTACCATGCATATTATTTAAAATTATCCTCTCTTTTGTGAAGCAATTAAAGAAGACTTGTAGCATCATGATTGTGATCAATAAATTGATATGCGTGCTTCTAACATTTAGCTTGAATAAATTTCAATTGTACGTTAGCTTAATGAGAAAAAATCATTAGATTTATTTGATGTAATTATTTTATATTATTATTTACTTGATTATAATAAATTTTATGTTAATATAGGTACTTTCATCAAATAAGAATCAACCGTCTCTTTAAGCAATCAAATCTAGGAAATTGTCTTCTCAAGAGATGACTTATTTGAGTCTCTCAAGCTTGGTTATCAACTTCTCTCTTCATCTTCAGATGTTTTTATATAATTATAAGTTGAATATGAACCCATATGGAATCAAGAAGTTTTAAAATCATATCCATCCTTCTTAAAGTCCATCCTTGCAAACATGACTTAGAAAACACATCATGCTACCCAACATGGTCATAATCAAATACTCATGAATGAATAACAATTAATATTGTTATTGAAAAGTGAATTCATATGCAAGGAGTATGAATAGGTATTAGACTCATGTTTTTTAATTTATGCACCTAAAATTTGTATTAAAAGAACCAGTTGTTTCTCTAAGAGATTATGAAGGTGTAAATGCTCTTAGTTATAAAAGAGAGCTATCAAGAGATGACAAACATGATTCAAGGTTCTATGGTTGAAAAAATAGATTTCAATTTGACCCTAGAGAAAATATTTTCAATTAATTTTTTTTTAAGGTTTGTATTATTTCACTAAGTGATTATCACAAGCAGTAGTATTCTTCCCTACCATTGTGTTTGTCTTGTTTTCTTGTTTCCTTAAGTTAGTTGTCCTAGTTTAGTTATTATTTCCATTTAGTCTTGTTGTTGTCACAGTTAAAAGAGGTTTTCCAAAACATAAAATTATATTTATATTTAAATATATTAATAAATACATCAAAAAATGTTTCATATTTTCATTTTTCATGTGAAATCTAGTAGGTTCTTTTAAACAACAAGTTGGTCAATCCTTGTGACTCGCCAAGAATGTTGATAATTTTGCCACCATTGGTCAAAGTTGCTTATGTGTATTTTTTAATAAGAATAAATTATTGAATAAAATACATAAAAAAATATTAAAAACATCATTCAACATTAATTATGCCAAAACCATGCTCAGGAACAACTCACAAGTCCAAATTTTGACAATTTATTTTGTTATTCCTCTAACTAGCTATTTGCAAGCTAGTGAAGGCAATTTTCAGATGCTCGGTACATGAAGGTGAAGATCAGTTGTAAAAAATGTTATTATGGGGTTTTTTAGGACCATATTACATTAATTTTTTAAAGGTTATAATGGCTTAACTTTATGAACAATTTTTAAGAAGATCAAGTGCTTTAAAACCCTTCTTAAACCCTCATTTGCTTGTTTTAAGCAGTATGTTTGCTTTTTTGAGTTATTTGTTAAAAAATAAATGTTATATGATAATTTATGTGGAATATATGAAATTTATAAAACTAAATAAATAAAATTTTCATGTATAATTATGGATAAAGGCAATGGATCAAGCATTCGAGTTTTAAGCAAGCAAGAGAGATAGTCAAAAAAGATAAATTTTCAGAGGTTTAAATAGTTGTTTGAGCACATAAAATTATTTTAAAAATAATATGGGTTCTTAAAAGTCATAATTAAAAAATAATTATATTTTTATGACTAATAAAACTCAATAAAATGTCAAAATACAAACCTATAGGCATTCAAAAATGAAATTAGGCAAGCTAGTCAACACCAAAAAATGCATATTTTGAGATTTATTGAATGAAATTTTTTATAATTTTATATTGGGGTATGTTTTTATATAATTTAATGTTTAAATTTTTTTTAATGTCTGTATTTTATCTTATAAGATATAAAATTTTAATATACAGGTCTGATCATGAAGGGAATGAAGATTTTTTCACTTTTTTGCTCACAAATGGAGTTGAAAATGGGTGTTTCAAGTCCCTCCAATGGAAAAAATATATTTTATAATTTTATTAATTAATTTAAAGTTATAAATAAATTATCATGAAATTAAAACAAATTCAGAAAAGGATGAGCTCATTCAAAAACAATTCCAGGGCATCCCTTGGGTAGCAAGCAGACACTTTTTGTGAATTTTTATTAGGGAATTTGGTGAAGAATTTTGGATATTTTAATACTTTTACAGGTATTAATAATTGTTACCTATATAAAAATAATATTATGATTTTTTCATCAGGTATATAACTCATTTTATATCCCTTCATCCAAATCGGGGGTTTTTTAGAACAGGAGAGCATCAAAGAGCATAAAATGGTGTTGTTTGGAGTTGTACATGGAGTTTGGAGATAAAATTTTGTTTAAAATTATATGATACCATGGAGACTATTTTTAAAACATATTTTTATCCTTATATGTTTCTAATTATTAATATCCATAAATTTTTCTAGTTCTCATAGTACATTCAAGAAGCTTACCAAAGTTGCAAGTCAAGATAAGTAGAGTCCAAAACATACAAAAAATGAAGAAGTTAAATTAAATTTATAGTAAAAATTTTGGGATATATTTTAATGAAAAATTATTATTATAAAATAATCATTAAATAATTATCTTACTATTCCCCCTTTGGGCTAAATTTTAAAAAGTTAAAAAGTCAAGTTGCATGCAAGTTGCAAGTCAAGATAAGTGAAGTTGAACTTCAGATGTGATGTCAAGATAATTAAAATAAAATTAAGATTAAAGTGGAGGTAAATATATTATAAATTTAATATTCATGCAATACTAATAGGATTTAACTAAATACCAAAAAGAGTTAACTAAAGATGATCAAAAGTTGCATGCAAGATCTCAACTAGTTAAATAAAGATTCAAGATGCATGAAGAGCCCTTTGACTTTTCAAGGATGAAATAATAACCTAAATTTCTCCTAAAAATACACATTATATGAAATAATTTTTAAATTTAAAATTTACATGGGATAATAGGTGTAATTAAAATTGGATTTGAAGGTGGAGTTCAATTTTGAGTTGATTTTTTTAGTTGAAGTATGAGTGAATTATGACTCGCATGTGGACTCATTTGGTAATTCTTGTCTTCTCTATATCTTATTATTTTATATATTTAAAATAATTTTTGAATAATTAATGGGAGATTTATTCCTTTGTATTAAATAAAATATACCAAAATTCTATACTACCTCACCTTTGAAGCAATAAAGAGCTGAATATTTTCCTCTATTTTCAAGTTGTTCATGAAGTGTGTTCTTAACATTCATTGATATAAAATAATAAATAATTATTTTTCATATGTTTATGTATAAATATCTAGACTTTATGAATCAAATTAAAATTATTTAATGTCATATAAAGTGTCTAATTTCAATTTCTATCTAATATGGAAGTGAATTCAACCATTGTTCATTCCTCCCAAGCTAATGTAGGTGTTTGTCAACACCTCTATGTGAAATACTTATGAAAGAGTCATTATATGAATATGCAGTGATTTTTTGAAATTTATTTATCTTAAATTTTTTTAATATTATATGAATAAATTACCGTAACATTGGTGCATCACTCCAACTTTTATTTTTTATTTCTATTTTTAGTTTTAAGTATTATTCTTTTACCCTTTTCCCTAGTCAATAAATCACTATTTGAGAGGGTTTAGAGAGGAGTGTATACATTTAATATAGTTAACCATCCATTAATATTTATATTATGTCCATTATAAGGTAACCCACACCTTGGAGACTTTCCATTGTATCAACAAAATTGAGAATAGGCACAGGTTCTTTACAAGGTGCACTCTAAGTGATAATAGTCTCTTCTTCATTTGATTCTTCATCTTTCATAAAACTTTTATTATTTAACTAAAATTCAATTCTATTTACATTAATATTATTTAATTTATATAATTATCAACACTATCATCATCACAACTAGATGTAATTTTATCACTAATATTAGAGGGGATACTATCCTTTTTATTATAGAAACTTCTCTTATTCTTAAATACCCTTTATTGCTTTCATACTTATGGAAGATCTTTTTGATCTTGTCAAGTTCATAGGAATTATTATCCTCACCATGATGTTCTTAATGATGTCCATAGTGATAATTCTTATCTTTTTTAGGACACTTGGATGTAAAGTGACCAATCTACCATAGTTAAAATACTTAAATGGTAGCTTACCCTTATACTTACATGATCCTTTCCTTGGTTTTAAAATAAAACATGGATTCAATATTTTCATCATTAATGTATGTGTCAACATCATCCTTGGATTTTTTATGTTATAACTCTTTATCAAGTTTAAATGCAACTTCCTTCTTTGAAGGTCTTCTATCACTTGTTCTCATTTCATAGGCATTCAAGATGTTATGAAGCTCATCTATCTTTAGTATGTTAAGATATTTGATCTCCTCCATAACAAACATATTTAAATCAAAATTATATGTCATGGATATCAATACCTTTTTTACTAATATTGATTCTTAAAACTTATCTCTTATATTTTAGATGAAATTTACCATTTCAACTACTTTCAATAGATAAGATGTAATGTTTTAGTCCTCCATTGTAAGACTTTGAAACTACCTTTGGTGGGTCTACATCTTTGCCAACTTGAATTTTATGTCTCCTTAATATATGGTATAAAACTTTTCACAAATCCATTTGGATATATCATAATTCATGACCTTTATAAAGTTTTCCTCTGAAAGACTACACAAGATAGCATTCATTACCTTAGAGTTATCCTCACTTGCCTTCCTACTTGTTGCATCAGTTTGTGGTGTAGGTGGAGTGAATCCATAAAAAATAGATTGACATATGTCATATCCTAAATAAATTAGATAGGTGTTCATTATAATGATATAAAATTCATAGTTAGTCCCACTAAAGAGAGGATCCTTATTGGTTGAGAAACCTCTTTGTACTTGATGACTAGACATGTTTGTGCTTTTAGGATCTCCTTTAATTTGTTAGACCTGATTCAAAGAACCAATATTTAACACCAATTGTTGAAATAATAGTTCATTGAGATGCGGGGGGCGGGGGGGGTGAATCAATGACCTTAATTTTTTTTAAAATTGTACATTACCTTTTATAGAACAACAAAGCAATATAGTGATCTAACAATGCATAAAAAACCATTTACAGGAACATGAAGCAAGAACATAACACAATATGTGAGTGGTAAACCCTAAAGGAAATAAAAAATAGTATGAAATTTACAATTGGACTACATTCATATAAATTTTATACAAGATCAAATTATATTGAGCATAAACTCAACTTGGAACACTAACCCCAAGCTGTCAAGCACCCACTTGACTAGGCATTAGCAAGCACTCACTTTCAAGGAATTACCAACTCCCTAAGTAAATCAGCACCAACTAAGACACCTATAAATTTTTATCACCTTATGAAATTATTATTTCTCAATAAAAAAAATTATGAAAAATTGTGACTACACCTTTACTCTTCTACTCTTCAATCTCAAGGCTCACTCTCCTTCATTTATCAAATCGTCATCAAATTTTATTAGGTCATGTATGTCTGATATTCATATGTAGATATACTATAAGATTTTAATGTATAATTATATACTCTCATATATATGTTTTAAAATTATTTAAATACCTTATTCCACTCAACCATGCATCATATTTTTTTCTCATTATATGCATACACAAATAGGCCTAAACTACCTTGTATATATACTAGTCATGATCACACACTACTTGGTCATATATACACCTTGAAAATCTTATTTTGGAAATATAATATGTATTATGATATCTTATTAACACAATTAAAACATAATTTTAAACTATTTTGGTCTTTAATAACTAATTTAGCCTTATTTCTCCATTAGGACTCACAGAGACCTAATTACATTAGGTATGTCTAGTAACATGTATAATTGATCTTATTTAAACACATTTTACCTATATATAAAATAAAATACTTTTAAATAAACTTAAAATATACCCTATATAACAATCTCTAATCTCTAAAATATATTTTAGATCCAACCACTTCATGAAAGCACTCCTTATAGTTCATTGTCATAATAGGCCTATGTACACTCAAGAGGTATTTGATCTATCTCTCATGCTTGATCACCTTCATATCATGTAAATAAGGTATATAAATCATATTTATAGTAACTATATTACCCTAAGGTAATATTAAATCACATAGAATAATTTGAATTAATGACCACTATTGGTCTTGCTCATCCTTTAGATCTCATGGAGACCTAATTGCATTAGGTATGCTTTATTAATGCCATAAATTGATCTTATTTGGTGCATATTATCTTATATGTTGATAAAAAAACCATTTATAAACTTATAAAATTAACTCTTATAACATCTTCCATAACGTTTTATTGCTGCATCCTTCATTCAAACCATGAAAGCTCCTTTAGGAAATCGTACCCTATTAGGATTATGTGCCTCAAAAATATGTCATGAAAAAATGAATATTAAACACCATTAAGATATTTAAATATAAAAAATTAAAAATTTATATAGGTTATCCATGACCTTAGGGTCATCACTAAATTATTTTAAAACTTTCACTTAGGAGATAAAGGATCAAGAACATCTCTATAACTCACTCTCTCAAAATTACCAATTTACCTCAAGAACTAGTCATGGTCACTTAGAACTCAAACACATGTATAGAAACTTTTAATGATTATTGATGAATTTAATTGGTCTTATGATATATCCATACCAATATTGGTCTTGTAGACCAATTTCTTAACCTTATATCACATAGTCTTATCTGAACCAGATAGACCATTTTGTGAGAAACATTTTCACCATATAAAATTACCTCCAAAACTTATTCCAAACATGAAAAATAATTAAATTTCATAAATAAACTCTTAATTCAATTTTTTTTCATAAATATAACATTTTTATACCCTCAAATCCACTTTCTCATCTTTGACTGGGTTTTGCACTATTTGCACCATTAGGTCTGTTTGAGACTAACTAACTTGGATGACCAAATTAGAACATATGAAGATAATAAAATATACATAAATCATCATGGATAGGAAAAATTATTCTCTATATTCTTCTCCCATCCATTTTATTTTCTTGACTAATACAAATTTTGAGAGCTACAATAATTTCTTGACAAAAAAGTTTGTATTTATGTATTTTCTCTCTCATCTAACTATCCACCACCACATAAAGGTACCTAGGAGAGTTTAATACATTATCCAATAGTTTACTTATACATTTTAATACATTATAATCTGATTTTAACAATATATTTCATGTCAGGTCCTTATTAGGGTTTTAGGGAGGTTTAACACAAGTTTTGGTGTTAACAATTATTCATAAAGGACTGCCCCTTAAATCCAAAACCAATGCCTAAAGATCATATCTAGGACCCTTCCCCATATCTCCTTAATATCTCATATTCCCATGTAGATGTTACATGTGATAAAGAATGTCTAAAATTGCTTCTCAAGTCTTGAGACCTCATTATGTGAACATGAGAAGGCCTAAAACATTTATTCATGAAATTTCATTTATACAATGACCTAAAACATTGAAAAAATGAATAAAACAACTTATCTCACCTCTATCCATGCTCATAAATGCATAATTTTCTTGATATTTGGTCTTCATGCCTCATTAGGCTAGACATGGTCTAAGAGTGGTCTAGGTACATACTTGGACTAAAGTTCCTACCCTTTTAGGCTCACCCTAAAAATCTCATGGATGATTATATACCTTGATCACATTGTTAACTAGTACCAAACCACCTTCACATGCCTATGTTCATTCATTTCATCATACTCAGCTCTTCATGTCATGACTATTTTTCCTATATAATTATCATCAATGACTTATACCATCCATGCTAGTCATGATATAAATTTTACCTATACTTTTACCCTCCATACTTTCTATGTACTTGTCTTCAAATGCTCTAATTTTCTTTCTCTTATGACAACACTCTCAATATTGATACTTTTAATATGCACTTGACACCTCTAACATAAACCTTATGCAAGATTCACCTTCACAAGATATTACTTAGAAGTATCACTCTTACATATTGAAATGAATGACTTGTTTTCAAATAATCTCTATTGTACCCTATCACCAACCTTTGCAAGATAAAAATTTGACATCAATGACAATACTCAACAAGTTTTTCAAGGAGTTAGGAAGAGAATAGGGTGAATATCTGCTTGAGAATATTCCAATAATTAGAGGGGAAGGTTTAAGATTTTTTCACCTTATAAATTCATATGATGTCTAATAATATTCCTATAAATGCCTTTATAAGTCCCTTCCAAACAACCAATCTACAGATATGAAAGATAAGGTGACCTAGTCACCTAGTTTGGCAAGTTTGGAAGTGTGATCTAATAAAAAAGGATTATAAAATGATGTAGGATGTTTATTTATAATTGATACTCACCTATTGATATGTCCTTAAGGTATCATGTCAACTCAATCAACTAACAACCTGATAATTAGGCTTAGTGGCCTAGTTGGCATATTTGGTTAACAAATAAAGTTAGAAAATGGTATAGAGAGACTTTTGTAAGAGTTATTACAAAGTTATTTAAACATAAAACCAATTATATGATAAATATGGGTACTCTTCATAGCCATTATGGAGGAATGGAGGTAGTTTCAAGGCTACTCAACATGCATAGAGGGTGGTAAGTTGCTCAACCACCTCATGGAGGCTAATTATTCATCAATTCCACTTTATAAATGCCATATAGGGAACTAACTTACCCCTCCTTAGTATTTGTCATACTTTGAAAGGAATAAAACAAGTCATTTATAGCCTACACTATTGTACCTCAATGCCTAAAGGGATCATTGAGGAGGCCAACGCATGGGGAATCATTTAGAGGACTGTGTAACTGATTGTGACTATAGTTTGAGTTGACTATGGTAATTGATGATATTTTCCTCTCACCTCTATATGATTTCTCCCTCTCTCTTTATTATAATATATACTCAGGCATTAAGGCCTTGAATTTTATCCCTTACTTGGGTATGAGGAAACTTTACCTAGTTTTTAACTTGATGGACCTCTTGAACTATTAATGGACTATTTTAGCTTCTTCATGACCAATTTATAGTGTGTAAATGCTTATTTTTATATGCATAAGTGTTATAAATATCACCTTGACATGACCTTACCGTACCTATATGTTGACAAGTTGTATTATGTAGGTTATATGAAGGGTCAAAGGTTGGTGATCAGATTTGAAGTGTAGCTTGGTTGCAAGTGTTTCACGGCAGGCCTCTCAACAATCACCTTCAAGTTGAAGTCATTAACCATGAACTTCATTTAACACATTTTTTCATATGAGCTTTAGAGTCAATGTTTTAGTCTATGATTAGTTCATTAGTTTTTTTAGGAGTTCACTTTGAGTGGATAAGCAATATTGGTGTATCACCACCCCTTAGAGTAGGTTTATTTTTTTACATTTTCTATTCCTTTTCACTTGAAAGCAATAGTTTTAGTGGTTTTAAGCTAGATAGATGCACCAGGGGATTTAGACCCATAATCTATAGGTTTGGTCTAATTATAAGGTCACCCATATCCTTTAGGACATTCCCATGTTAGTCCAAGTTTGAAGCATAATCAAACAATCTCCTTCAAAAGGGTGAAACTTAGGTTGCTAACAGTTATGACATTCCTAGTGGGACCAGATTTAAGTGTTGGATCCCTCATAACAACATCTTTTCCATCTAAGGTAGTTTTAAGAACTCACATGTTAGGTTTGTAGTTAAAATTTGGTAACAAGGGCCATCATGCATTTATCATCTCAAGGGTAAGAGTAGTTCTTGTTCATAGTTTAGTGTTTTTCATGTGTATTATGATTATCTATGGTGACATATGGGGAAACATTTTATCACATATGATCTACTCTAATTATATCTTGATCATTATCAACCCCATTATTAATCTTATCATCCCTACATTCATCCTTGTTAGCCCTATAATGAGTCTCCTTATTATGAATATTACCAACCCCATTATGAGCCTCATCCACATCCTCGACATCCTACTTATCAACCTAATCAGCTATGACAACATCATGATGTTCTTGGTCAGAGTACTCATATTCAAATTCAATCCATATCAAGCCTTAAATAGACCTTATTAGGATATGAAAGACACATGTTGAGCATTGACACCCTAAAAGGGTATGGCCAAAAAATCCTTGGGAATGTGATTGAGAGCATGATAACTTCATTACATCAAGCTAAGGAAGTGTGGGATTTTTTCATGTGATAAGTTCATTTAGGGGTCAATAGTGACATGTTGAATATAAAGGGTCTATTTTCAAATATTGAGGAGAGGTTAATAGTATGAGGAGTAACAGGTTCACCATCATCAACATTATGTCCCACTTCCATCCCATATTCATATTATGTTGATCTTCACTTCACCCCTTAATATTTTCAATCAAACGAGTGTTAAAGACATCAAATCTCCTCACAATCCTTCTCAACTTTTCCATCATCGAAATTTATCTAAGATAAACTACAAGAAAAGGAAAAGTATGCATTGAGAGGACTAGTCAGCATGAGTAGATATTTGATCAGTCAAGGCCTAATTTTGAAGCCTACCTATAGAATTAGATTGAATTTATAGGCAAGCATATATATAAGTCAATATCATATAAAAGAGAAACACAATCCTAGCTAAAGACAACTTCATTCCTACCCCAATATGTAACAAATACAACACATGTGAAGGAAAATCCTACATCTAAGTTTCTAACTTGTAAAAAAATGCTACATTGATGGGAAAGAGAATAATAATCAAGCATAAGCCAAAGTGTCAAAGTGGAAAGCAAACCTAAGATAATTTAATCCCCACCCCTCCATACTCAAGAGTTTAAGGCATTTCCCTCATGGAAATCCATTCAAAAAAATGTGCAAAAGGATGAGGAGATGATGGTTGTTAGAAATAAGCCATTGAATGAAGGAAATGAGACATACATGACACCGTTCCTAGAATAATTTTGAGGATTTTGCATGACACTCCTTGAGAGAGAGATTATTTTTGAATAGGTGAGAAAAGAAAGTCATATTTAATTGGTATATAATGATGATGGCTTAAGTGAGATTGAAGAGGAGGTTATCATTGTGATACCTCTTGGTAAGAAGGATCATAACTTAGCCTTACAAGATACAGAAGAGGATGAGCTACAAGAATAATGTGGAAAACAAGAGAGAGATGTTTTGGATGGGAAAGAAGAGGATGATTCCCAAGACTTCATTGGTCATATGGTAGCTACCCTTCATCATGAAAATATTCAATAACTTGTAGCAGTTGTTGGACAAAGGTGTAAACAAGCCAATGAGGTTGATCAACAAGGCACTATCAAACTTGAAGAGAACCCAAACAAATATAAACCATGAGAAGAGAATAAAAGTGATTTATTTTAAATCATAGGGGTAGGATACTCTCTCCTTGAAACATGTTATGATCTGGTATAGGTTGAAGAAGTCAATGCCATCAAATAAGAAGGGGTAAACCCTTTAAGCATGCCACTCTAAGAGGTTATCTTATTTTAAAATGACTTGTTTAAAGTTTTCAAACAAGGTTACCATCTCCTCCTTCCACCTGTAGATGCCACCTCACTCATGGTGAATATAACTAATCATTTTTGTCCTCAAACCTCCATCAAACAAGATTTAACTACCCTTGAAGACAATTCTCCAAGCATACTGCAAGATTTGGTTCAAACTAATCAACTTGATCAAGATAAATATGTGATTGAGGTAGAGATGAGATTGACCATGCAAGGTAAACATATATGTAGTGATTATGATTGGGTTATTGACTCACCTATCCAATCTATACACTTTAGAGTGGAGTAATAAGGTCTAACTTATCTGCTAAGGAGACATAAACATGCCAATGCCTCCAACTACAAATGAGAGTCCTCATATAATGAATAATGCCTAGTTGGATCCCTGTCAATACATAACCATTTGACCTCATGTAACCACCTTGATAAGAAGAATTTCCATTTTGATCTTAGAGTAGAAATGAGGTGTATTATAGTTAGTTATTTCTAATAGATTCTAATATTTTATTAATAAGTGTGTCATGCATAAGTTTGTAGTTAGTTCCCTTAGCTCTCTTGGTGTCTTTGTTGTTTATTTCTTAGGTTTAGGTGTTGTGTGATTTGATGTTCTTTGTGTGTGTTTTATTTTTATTTATACATTCATATGAGGTGTCATTAAGTTCTATATGTTTTAAAATCCAATAAGGTGGTAATGCAAGTCATCATGCCATGTATGATCCATCATTATCATGTAGGGTAATTGGGTTCTCTTGACCAACAGGCTAGTCACCCTTGAGAATCACCAAAAATATTAACATTTTAGCCTCACAGGCTAAATATCAACCCCTACCATAAAAAACTATAATTATAACCCCTCTAAGATTATCATTAGTGCCTAAACTATCATGGTCTTATAAATGTATATTGAGAGTCTTTGAGCCTTGTTAGGAGTGTCATGGTGTGTCATAGAATATTCTTGTGAACTCATGTGTCATGGATGTTTGGGGGTATATTGGTGATGTGACAGTAGTCATGATTGGTCTTAAAGTGAGAGAGAAAGAGTGTCAAGGTTTCTCCTAAGGTCTAGTGAGTGGTTCTAAACTTGTTTGATAAGTTTAAGGATCTTTTGACAAAGTTAAGTTAATTTGGGCATTTTGGGGTTATTAATCCTTATGGTTTTAGACCTATTTAATGCCTTTAATTGAATGTAAAACTTTATTGGTATGATTTAAGGGTTTCATTCCTTATCTAAGGTCATAATATGAAGGTCTATTTGTTTGTTTAATTTCATTTTCCATGGTTTACCTATTCAAGTAATTTCAAGCCTACATAACCCTTGTATAGTCATCAAATGACCCTTAAATACCCATTATAATTCTATTTTAATTAATAAAATTTAAGAGGGGGGAGTTTTTTGATTAAAAAATTCATAACTAAGGTCTTGAAAGAGGTCCCATTATTACCATATGGTCATAACTATGTGTTTCATGCCATAAAAGGTCCATTTTAAGGCTTACATCCACCTCCCACTAGCCAAATGGGCCCCACACATACCAAAATATACCTCTTCAGCTTACCCAAAATTATACCACCAATTTAAAATGTCAATTAAATCATATTTTCCCTCCCTCTTCCCTTAAATGGTGGTTTAGGGTCATAAAAATGAAGAAAATGCAAGAAAAGATGGATTTTTAGGTGTTTTTGGTAGGTTAAGACTTGTAAAGCCAGTTCATATAAAGAGGAGTTATAGGTTGAAAGTGAGTTCATTACATATGTATAGGATAATTTTGAAGTTATAAGGATATAATAATAGGATAGAACCATTCCTCTCTCTCCATCGAGTTCCTTGGCAATCTAGGCAAGCTTTTAGGTTTATGGAGGGTACCGATAGGAGAGAGAAAATGGGGAGCTGGTCTCTTTCGCAAAGGATAGGGGTCCATTAGAATTATTCATGTAATTTTTTATTAGGTTCATAGCATGATATTTATGAATAAACTTTAACAACAAGGCCACTCTAATGAGCTTATTCATCTAAGTAGGGTTTAGAAATATAATGGTTTTAGTGCATTTTAGAGGAAGTTTTAAAAATCAATGATTGATGAGTGAAATATAGGTCCAAATATACCATATTAATCACCATTCACCCATATTTCACACATTTGGGTGTGTGAGAGCAATAAATATTCATATTATCTCTATTTATAGATGACATACAATGTTTTCCTTAGTTGTAGATTCTTTAGTGTATGGAAATGGAGGTGAATGATGTCTTAAAATTTATAATGGGTTCCTTGAATCCTTTCAATCCTATTATACCTCATAAACTCATAAAATCCACCAAAAAACTAAATGATCACTCCAATGTCCTATCCCTAGTGTGAATGTCAAGTGTAAATATGGTTTTATCTACAAAAGGAGGATATAATAGATGTAGAGGGTATTTAGTGGTCTTAAGGGTACACACAATATCCTTCATGTTTATCCACTTCATATTTTTTAACCTCACTACCTATTCATCATTGACCTATGAATTAACATTTCCACACATAATCTACTATTCAAGATAAACATATAGTCATATTAGGCCTATTGTGGAGGGTAAGATATGATGTACCACTATTGAATTAGAGTATAAGAGACATTGAGAACACCTAAAAAATCATATGATCACATGAAGAGGCATGGATGATGAGTTGAGTAGGGTTAGTAGGAGGATAGACACCCTTAGCCACCACAAGATGACAAATTAGCCATCCCTATCAAGAGGAGCATATAGAATATAATCCTAGTGATGTAACCTACAAACCTTGATTGTAATTAAGTAGAAATTTGATAAAAAGAACCCTATTTTAAGGATGTATTATTTGTAAACACCTTAGTAAGAGGGTTAGAAGGTATGAAAAGTGTTATAAGTGATGATACCCCTAGGTTGGTAAGGGAACCAAATGACCTAGTCACCACATAGAGATAAAATTCAAGATTGATATCTACATATAAGGCATCAACAAGACATTGAAAGTGGAAGCAAAAAGATGAGAAAATGAGAGCTCAAGTGGGAATATTGTAGAGAGATGAATCTAGGATGGTTAATAGGGACATGGAGATGAATATACATATGGTCATACCCCATTCCAACTCTCCCAAATACAAGATAACCCATAGCCAAAAGACCTAAAATATATATGTTGACGCAAGAAAATGCACCCAGTGATAGGAAGTCAAACTCCTATCTTGTCCTCACAACATGGAAACTCCCCTCTCACCTGTGGGACTAGCGAAGCTAAAGGGGAGACTCTCTAGATAAGGGCTAGCTCCCTTTGATGAATCATGTTTGTTTTAGCAAGTGCAAAACACACACACACACACACACGTGCACACACACACACACACACACACACACACACACACACACACACACACACACACACACACACACACACATGCGTGCACGCACACACACACACACATAATCGGGGGAATGAAAAGGGAGAGAGAGTGCAGAAAAACAAACTACTCTAAAGAGGTGATGCACCAAAATAAGTCAACCTTCACACATCCACACTCAGAGTTAGACAAATACATACATACTCTACACATTTGGCAGAAGGACCAGGTTGCAAGAAACTACTAGGGAGGCTTTCATGAAAACACAAGAAATAGAAAATCACTGAGGCACTATGAAATGCACACTATAAGTAACTTTCTCCATTCTGGTCTTCCAAATGTCAGCTCTTCTCCTTTTAGCTGTAGAAATGGCACCTTTTAGACAACAGGTCTTCTAGTGTTGAACTTGTGAGAGCATCAAGCAACAATGACTAAACACAAACAACACTCCAGACATACTCTGAAAATATCTATCAAAATGGAGGTAAAAATTGCATTTATTTGATTCAAGTGAAATTTTGCCAAGGCTGCACCTTTACAAAATGTGGAAGATCATTCTCAAAATGAGAAGTTACAATATATAGAAAAGGAGAAGGAAACTTGGCACTTCTTTGACAAGTTGGTCTGTCATGTCCCCTTATTGGGAAGAGGGAAATACTATTGTCAATGTCATCCTTCTAGAAGAGGCTTGCTAGAACCATGTTGTATGAGCACCAAATTTGATTTTGGCATTTAAACATTAATGTGGAAACATAGACTGCACCCTCCTTTCTACAAATAGATTGAGATTTGTCCCCTTTAAAAGAGCACGGGCCATGCTCCTTACTATTTGCCCCATTTAGGGATTTAATAGGAAATAAATTGCCTACACTTTGCCACTTAGATTGCCTTATCACTTCTACACCATGTCATTTCTCCTTGCTTTGTCACTTTTGGCTTTTCACAGTTTGTCTCATCTAGCTCCTTGGCCCTCAGGGGCAAACTTTTAGCGGGTCACTACATTCTGAGCTCCTTTGTTAGTGCTTTCCATTTGAAAGCAACGGCTACTTCACTTCATGAAAGTTGACACCCACATGGCCATTATGCTTTTCAAACCAATGGCTAACTTCTTCTACTAAACTTGACATCCTCAGGTCCTTCGCTACGTCAGTTGGGTCCATGTTGGCTTCTTCTATGACTTTGCTTTCTCCTTAACACCTCAGTGGGCACTTTTGCCTTAGTATATTTCCTAGCCCCTCTAGGCTTTGAAAAAGTCCCTTGAATTGGGCCAGAAGTCCCCTGTAAGGGCACATACCCTTTAGGGTCCTTTGATGGGCTCTCTTTTATCTCTGGACTGCTCCCCGGGCTCCCACAGACAAATTGTCTGTAGACAATTCCCCAGCTCAATTTCCCTAATTTTTTTTGCCTATGATTATTTCTATGGACTTTTGTCTGCAGACATTTTCCCACAGACAAAAAGTCTATAGAAATTTTGTCTGCCCTCCACTTTGTTTTGTATTGGTGTGTGCCTGAATTCCTTTAGACTTTTTGTCTGAAGGAATTCCTTTGGGCAAAAAGCTTGAAGGAATTCAGGAGTTAGACTTAGTCAATTTCAAACAAAATTAAACTTTGGACTTCAAACAAAATGAACTTACCTAGGTCCTCATAAATTGAAATGACGTCCCTCCACTAGGGCATTTGAACTTTGAAGACTGCCCTTCAACCAAGGGCACACCCTTGAACCAAGCTGTTAAACCACAAATAGTTCAACAGTTCAAGGGTTCAACCAAGCATGCTGATGGAATTGTGTAATAAAGCTGAGGAACTTAGTGTTGAACTAGGTGCTTGAACTGAAGATGAACCAATCGCTTGAACCAAGCAGTTGAAGCAAAAGATGGCCCCTTTGAACCAAAATCTGTTGAACCACTAATACCAAGCCATGAAATGAACTCTTTGAACTTGTGCAACCTGAAGATCACTAGCATGAACAATAGGGGGAGAAGGTGACTAAAATTTTGCTTGTGGGGAAAATTAGTCAACAAATTGGTGCCTCCCAGGGGAAGCATGCCTATTATGCTTAGAATCTAGTTGCCTTGTAGTCCATTGGGCATAGAGTTAGATGTAGCTATGAAAAGTTAGCAACAGCCCCAAAAGATTTGAGAATCAAACATGAAGCTTTACCCCACACATAAAGGGAAACACATAAGGCTAAAAAACACTACTTGTGCAACTGCACTTAGTGAAAAATAGGAAATACAACTAAAAACAAACTATTATATACAGCTAACTAGGAAAGCTCACCTCCCTCCTAAATCAAAGGGGAAACTTCTCAAGTCCCCTTCTTGGCAAGAAGAATTATGGTTCTAGGCAAGTAGCTGAATGAGAAATAGAGTTGGTGACTTGCTCCTCTTGCCCATCACCTAAGTTGACTCGTATCCAAGTGGATCAAAATCAAACATGCTTCTGACATATATGTATTCTGCTTGTCCTTGGAAACTTGTTGAATACTGATCCTTCATATTGGTGTTCCACACCAATAAATCAATAGCTGTTGGTTCATCACTAAAAGCCCTTTGATCTGCACATTCCTTCTATAATGTATCATGGTCTGACTTGTTTTTTTCTACCTCTTTGAAAATCTTGTCAGACTCATCCTCTACTTCCTCTTGGCCTTCTTGAAGAAGGGTGACTGTAGTGATGTCTAAAATGGACTCACAAAATAATTGCTCATCCCATAGAACATCACCTCTCTAGTCAATGCTCACTTCTTCAAGGCATTCCTCCAAGAAGACATACCTCTCTTTTTCCTCCTTGCTGATCAGAGTTTCAAGATTTTCAAAAATATCCTCCTGATCCTCCTTTAACTCAAGCTCCTTAGTGAAGTTGACCTCATCATCAAAATTGCAAGGAAGTTCATCAAATAGAGGGGAAAAGAGCTCCCCATGCTTTTTTCCCTCCTCGTATTGCTGGAACATCTGCATATATGTAAGACTTGCATCTTCTCCTTTACTGATAAGGTCTTCACAAGGAACATCAATGATGATTCCATCTTCATTGTCACTCATGATAGCCTCTTGAAGAACTGTAGATTGGATCTTCTACTCCTCACTCACCTCTTGATGAATAGGTTCTTCCTTGAGAAGAGGTGAAGTGGAGAAAACATGTGGAAGAGGAGGCAGTCCTTGAGCTAGAATCAAATGATTCTCCTCCTTCTATTTGATCAGCACTTCATCAATATCAGGTACGACTTGATAACTCTCTTGGAAATGTGTAGGTGGGGTATGTTAAGACATAGAATGTGTTGTTTGATCTAAACCATCCATTACACATTAGCTAAGGAATTTCTCTCTGGATTCCAACTTTGCTATTCTCCTGGCTAGATCTTCTTGGAAAAGCTTTTCCTAGAGGTTGTCAGCACTATCATGAGCAGGCACAGCCTCATCTTCTCCAAGGTTTTGAGAAAAACCTTACTCCTTTTCCATTTTGCCCCATGATTCTACTATTTTCCCCCAGTTCAAGATCTCTAAATTGGAATTTTGCTCCTGCAAATAGGCAGAAACTTTGTTTTCCATAAGGTCTTGGGGCTCCTCCACAAGTTCTAGAAATTTTAACTCTCTTTCGAGAAGCAACTTCATCCTAGCCTCTAAATCTTCAATTTGCTTGGCTAGGTTGTCCTGAAAGAGTCTTCCTTGGAGGTCACCAGTGATATCCTCTTCAATGCTTTGAGTTGGTCTTTGGAATTCCTTCCTCCAACTTAGAATCTGTGTATTATGCTGAAGGACTTGGGGAGGTTGAGGAATGCAAGGGAGAGACTATTGATGCACTAGAATAGTCTCCAAAAGAGGGACATCCTAGCTGGTGGTACTATCCTCAATGGAAGATTCAAAATATAAGGAATTTAGAAGGTTCATTTCCAAGGGAGGCTAATATGATGTCTTCTGGTGTTGGAAAGCTAGGCGCACGTGATTGAGAATGAATGCATTTGATGAGCTGGAATGAGCAAGTGCAATCTAATAAAAAGGACTTAGTGCAAAAGAGGGGGTTTTCTTCAAGATAGGAGGGGGTGCACAAGACTGACTACCTTGAATAAATGGATTTTTCCATTTTGTTGCCTCCTCTAAAATGGACTGTATGACCTGTGCTTACCCAAACAAGCACTCCTCTTCATACATCAACTCCTACTGATATCTATACTACTCTTTTATCCTGTTAATTTCTAATTCTAGCACCATCTCCTTTATAGTTATAGGGTAACTAGGAGAGCTACTTGAAGGGATTCTCTAAAATTTTTGAGTCTGATCGAAATCATATGAAGGAAAACTAGACCCATGATTTTAAGCAAAGGAAATATACATACAAGGAATGATTTCTGATCGCACCACACTGCTTAACTAGTAGATTTAACTTGGAGTTGCTAGATGTTGAAGATATTTGATTTGTTGTGATAAGACTAGCATCAGTCCTAAAACTTTATTGCATTGTAAAACTGGGTCCCACTAGGCATGCTAAAACTATTGACATAGGAAAATGCACCCAGTGACAGGAAGTCAAACTCTTGTCTTCTCCTCGCAACATGGAAACTCCCCTCTCACTTGTGGGACTAGTGAAGCTAGAGGGGAGAGTCTCTAGATAAGGGCTAGCTCCCTTTGATGCATTGTGTTTTTTTCAACAAGTGAAAAATAGACACACACACACACACACACACACACACACACACACACACACACACACACACACACATACACACACACACACATAATGGGGGGGGGATGAAAAGGGAGAGAGAGTGCAGAAAAACAAACTACTCTAAAGAGGTGATGCACCAAAATAAGTCAACCTTCACACATCCACACTCAGAATTAGATAAATACATACATACTCTACACATTTGGTAGAAGGACCAGGCTACAAGAAACTAATAGGGAGGCTTTCATGAAAACACAGGAAATAGAAAATCATTGAGGAACTATGAAATGCACACTATAAGTAACTTCCTCCATTCTAATCTTCCAAATGTCAGCTCTTCTCCTTTTAGCTACAAAAATGGTGCCTTGTAGAGAACAAGTCTACTGGTGTTGAACCTGTGAGAGCATCAAGCAATAATGACTAAACACAAACAATAGTCAAGATATACTCTGAAAATATCTATCAAAAATGGAGGTAAAAACTACATTTATTTGATTCAGGTGAAATTTTGCTAGGGCTATGCCTTTAAAAAATGTGGAAGATCATTCTCAGAATGAGAAGTTATAATATATAAAAAAGAAGGGAACTTGGTGCTTCTTTGACAAGTTGGTCTATCACATCCCCTCATTGGGAAGAGGGAATACTATTGTCAACGTCATCCTTCTAGAAGAGGCCTACTAGAATCATGCTATATGAGCACAAAATTTGACTTTGGCATTCAAGCATTAATGTGGAAACATAGACTACACCCTCCTTTTTGTAAATAGATTGAGATTTGTCCCCTTTAAAAGAGCACAAGCCATGTTACTTGTAATTTGCACAATTTGGGGATTTAACAGGTAATAAATTGCCTACACTTTGCCACTTGGATTGCCTTGTCACTTCTACACCATGTCATTTCTCCTTACTTTGTCACTTTTTGCTTTCTCAGTTTGTCTCATCTGGCTCCTTGGCCCTCAGGGGCAAACTTTTAGTAGGTCACTGCATTCTGAGCTCCTTTGTTAGCACTTTCCATTTGAAAGGAAAAACTAGTTCACTTCATGAAAGTTGACACCCACATAGCCATCGCGCTTTGCAAACCAATGGCTAACTTCTTTTGCTAAACTTGACATCCTCTAGGATGTCCTTAGGTCCTTCGCTACATCAGTCAGGTCCATGCTGGGTTCTTCTATGACTTTGCTTTCTCCTTAACACCTTAGCATGCTCTTTTGCCTTAGTATATTTCTTGGCCCCTTTGGCCTTTGAAAAAGTCCTTTGAACTGGGCTATAAATCCCCCACAAGGGCACCTACCCTTCGGGGTCCTTCGGCGGGCTCTCTTTTCTCTCTGAACTACTCTCCATGCTCCTGCAGACAAATTGTCTATAGACAAATCCACAAGTCAATTTCCTCGAGTCTGTTTGCCTTTGATTATTTCTATAGACTTTTTTTTGTAGGCATTTTCCCATGGACAAAAAGTCCATAGAAACTATGTCTACCCTCTACTTTTTTTTATATTGGTGCATGCTCGAATTCCTTTGGACTTTTTATCTAAAGGAATTCCTTCAGACAAAAAGCTCGAAGGAATTCGGGAGTTAGACTTAGTAAATTTTGAATAAAATTGAACTTTGGACTTTGAACAAAATGAACTTACTTGGGTCTTCATAAATTGAAATGTCGGCCCTCCACTAGGGCATTTGAACTTTGAAGACTACCCTTCGGCTAAGGGCACACCCTTGAACCAAGCCGTTGAACCACAAATGGTTCAACGGTTCAAGGGTTCAACCAAGCGCATTGATGGACTTGTACAATAAAGCCAATGAACTTAGTGTTGAACCAGGCACTTGAACTGAAGATGAACCAACCGCTTGAACCAAGCCATTGAACCAAAAGATGGCCCCTTTGAAGCAAAAGTCATTGAACCACTAATACCAATCCATGAAATGAACTCTTTGAACTTGTGCAACCTGAAGATCACTAGCATGAATAGCAGGGGGAGAAGGTGACTGAAATTTTGCCTATGGGCAAAATTGGTCAACAATATACTTATAGACTTGACTATAGAGGGAAGGACAGACTGAGAAAGAGACTCCTCATAAAGTGTCTAGAAGAGTGTGAATATCTCAAAAGGTCTGAAGGAATACTAGCCTATGTCTCATAATATAGGTTGAGCATAACTTTAAGGTCTAATAGGGAAGCCATTTACATCCATAACATAGTCATAATATACTATCACTACCTATAATCGACACCTACATGAAAATCCTTTAAGAAGGGGAAGTGAACATTAAACCTTGCATAAAAATGAGTGTTGAATGATTGGATGTAGATATGTAATTGCCTTATGAAATATTATCAGTCTTTTCATTTAGCTAGTTTAAACCTAGAAATAGAAAAGGGTCTATTAGGCCTAAACAAGGCCTAATGTAGGCCTAAACATGTTTATACCTATAGGTTGAAGATGTATGAATATTATGTGGCTATTAAGGGGTTGATAACAAATAAAAAAGAAAGTGATAAACATGTATCAATGTTTTCAATTCATAATGATCTTAGACTCATAGTTTCTTCATGACCTATTAGGCCTATAGGCCTAAAACTGAGGCACACAGGCCTGACTATAGCACTTAGAGACACATAAAGTAGAAGTGTGGGAAACCTTATAAATAGTTAAAACATGAGACTAAAGATGAAAATTTTCAATTAACTTAAATGTATACACTATATTATATTGGATTTATTTGATTATTTAATGTATAATAGAGAGTGGTGGCCCAAGCAATTTTGAGTAGTCATAATCAGACCTATATGTGGTGATTGTGGGTTAGTATAGGTTTATGGATTTGATGAAGATATATAGACACATAAAGGAAGGTGAGAGAGGCATAGTCACTTTATATGATGAAAAATGACTTAGGTGATGTTGAGAGGACAGTAGACATAGTCATCAAGGGTCATGTAAACCTAATTACTTGCAAACCCTAAGTAACAAATAAACGCATAGAAGGAAAAATTGTTGATAGAATACTTGGATCTAAAATATGATGTCAATATTGAACCATGATATAGTATTTATAAATCAATAAAATTTACAACAATAGGACATAAAAGCCTACTCAAACCTTACACCACTATCAAACACTTAGAATGGTAGTGCCATCCACAACCAACCACATGAGATAGTGAACACATGGTTAAAGTTTGATAATCTAAGGTCAGTTATAGAATGTTTGGAATATGTGAGAAATAAATTATTATTACATTTTGAATCCCTAAAAAAATATAGGTACCTCATATTTATGAGAATCAATTCAACCTTTCTAGGCCTAAGAGATATTCTTAAGGCATAGAAACCCCACATTGTAGTGATACATGCCCAAACCTTCTACAAGCATAGATATGGAATTTAAAAAGATTATAAGTATGGTATAAGTCTTTAAAATTTATTTTTAATTTGAGGAAATCATAAAATGGTCAAATTGGTCTTACGACCCTACTCGAGTTACATAATCCCAGGCAGTCAACTTAAACCATCATTTCAGATGCTCACATCTTCCATGGTAGAGGTAATTAATGAAAATTATCCTAAGGGAAGTTGGGAACTCCTATGGAATTAATATGTATAAAGGAGTGAGTTATATTCATGGGTAAAGGTCTATGAATGAATGATAAGAAGTTAGACTACATAGGCTACTTGTAAAGATCTCAAGGTTCACCAACTTGCATTCGTATCTCCACACATAAGATGCATGGGACCCTAATATTTTTATGATTTTTTTGTGGGTCTATGGAATAAAAATCCATGACCATAATATTGGGATTGGAGGTCTCATCTTTATGAACCATCATTAAGATGGTAAATCTCCAGAACCCTACCTAAACTCTAACATAGACTAGACATGTAAAAAATGGAGATAATTTAATTGAAAAACTCCTGAATGACCCTAAGAAATCTTGAAACACAAATATCACTCAAAGGATACCCTACTAATGGTACTAGCCTATACGAACATTGTATGAATTTGTTAGAAAATAGTACTTTCTTAAGGAATTAGGTAGAGAATAGGGTGTAGAGATATTTTATAATATTCTAATAATTATAGGGGAATATATAATATTTTTTTCACCTTATCAATTCATAATATATCTAATAATCTTCTTATAAATACCTGTACAACTCTCCTCTAAATAGCTAGTTTGCATATATGAAAGAGAAGGTGACCTAGTCACCTAGTTTGGTAAGTTTGAAAGTATGAGTTGATAAAAAAGGATTATGACATGATGTAAAATTTTTATTTATATCTAATACTCACCTATTAATAGTTCCCTAAGTTCTCATGTAAGTTTCATGGCCACTCAATCATCTAATAGTCTGATAACTACACCTAGTGGTTTATTTGGCATACTTGGTCAACAAAACAAGTTAGAAAATGGCATAGAGAGACTTTTGGATGATTTATTAAATATTTATTTCACCATTAAACTAATTCTATGTTTAATATATGAACTCTTCATATCCATTATTGAATAATGGAGGCAATTTCAAGGCTACTCAACATGCATAAAGGGTGGTAGGCTACTCAAATGCCTTATGGAGGCTAATTTCACCTCAATTACACTTTGTACCTACCATATATAGAATTAATTGACCCATAATTTGGAGTGGTAATGATTTAAAATTAATCAAACAAGTCATTTATAACCTCCACTACCCCAACTCAATATGTAAAGGGGTCATTAAAGATACCAATACATGGAGAGTCATTTAGAGAACTGTGTAACTGATTGTAACTATAGTTTGAGTTGACTATATTAATTAATGAAATTTTAATTTCACCTCCATTACATTTATCCCTCTCCTTCTCTCTTAATTATTCTATATATTTAGGTCTTAAGGCCTTGATTTGTATGCCTCACTTAGGTATGACGAAACTCTATCTAGTTTTATACTTGATGGACCTCTTAAACTATTAATGGACTATTGTAGCTTCTCCATGACTAGTTTAGAGTGTATAAGTGATTTTTATGATGTGCATAATTTGTATAAATCTCCCCTTATCATGTCCTTACAATAAATATGTGCTAAAAAGTCAGCTTATGGATGTTATTGAAGGGTCAATGGTTGGTGATTAGATTTGATGTGTAGCCTAGTTGGAAGTGGATCAAAGAAAGCCTCTCACTAATAATCTCCAATTTTAATTAATTAACCTTAACATTCATGTAAAACACTTTTACATAGGATATTTGGAAGTAGTTTTTTAATCCATGATTAGTTCATTAGTGTTTTTAGGAGTCCAATTTGAGTGGATAAGCAATATTGGGGCATCACCACCCCTTAGAGTATGTTTATTTTATACATTTTCTATCCCTTTTCACCCTAAAGATATAGGTTTTAGTGATTCTAATCTAGATAGATAAACCATGGAAGCTCGACCCATAATCTAGATGTTTAGTCTAATTATAAGGTCACCCACAACCTTTAGGCCATTCCCATGTTAGTCCAAGTTTGAAGTATAATTTAAAAATATCCTTCAAAGGGGTGAAACTTGGGTTTCTAATAGTTTCCATCTTATAAACATTTCTTCTTGATCCGCTTACTCATTTTGAATCACCTTGCTATCTTGATATATCACCAATAAATATTTTTACCATGCATGAAGTATACCTTAACTTATCCAAAACAACCTTAACATCCCCAAAGTTAGCTTGAAGTCTAATAAATTACTTTGAAAATATCTAATTCAAAATAGAATTTGATGCAATAGTCAATTTTTGGATGGTAGGGGTTGCATTTTATCCTAAGAGGATAAAATGTCAACATTTTTGATGACTCACAGGGGTTGGTTAGCTTGTTAAAAAATTATATTAGTATGTTTATCAATCCATTAGATATGGAGTCATCTATCACTTAAAAAACATGAATTAGACCTTGAAAACTAACTTTAGGACCCTAGAACAAGCTGACATAGCTAAAATATACATTTGTAAACACATAGCAAATAGGAAACAAACAACAAAAGACACCACATAGTTCCAAGGGAAATTTAGTGAACACAAACAACTATTATGCTAAACAAACATTGTGCTAGAAACACTTTGAGAAAGTAAAAATAATTTAATATTTATAAGACCTCAAAAACCTACTCCACCTATATAAAAGGAAAAAAAATTAGAACCGTATTAACTCCAATGATTAAATTGGTACTTGATGATTTGAGTAAATTGGAAGCTTACTTGTGAGTTGAAAGCTATGACTTTCCTTTATATGTGTCGGCATGTTAATTATCTTATTTATTATTAATCAAGAACATTTCCTTAGTTTATTTACTAATGAACTAATAATGGATAACAAGAATATTGTCATAATTTATCCAAGCTTGATTATTTGATGAACACAATGCAATTTATACCTTATTCCAAGGCTTATCTTGATTAGTCATGACCAATAAGAAATTATATTTTCCAATAATTTTTCCTAATTTATTTTATGTTTTCATTCTTACATTTATAATATGTAGGTTTAATAAAGACATTAAATTATAGAACAAGATGATGGTGTTTCTGCCATAAGTCATTGTGATCTACTTCTTATCTTCCTAGAGAGAGAACCTCAGTAGTATCTTTATTATTCTCCTTATAATTTTATGAGTCATTAAGCATCTCAAACTATTTTCAAATTCTAATATAATTCTACCACATGACATCTTTAACTTTTTCATATTAATCATGAGGCTTAACATGATAAACAACCAAGATGTACTCATTAAGATCTCCCTCATACTATAATGTAACTTGATCAGTTACCATATATTTTTGAATCTCCTCATATTGAACTTAAGGAATGTCATGTATTTAAATGATATGATCCTCATCATATATCTCAAGGTCACACTAAACTTATTTAATGAAACCTTATCCTTGTTGACTAGTCAAGGCAACTACTTTAGTCCCTTTTTTCTTGATCATGAGAATTAATGTTTCTATGTGAAAAATCATATTATTCTTATTTAATATTATAATCATGATAATTTAACTAATTTTATTCCTCTATCATGTTAAAAGATATCTATTATGTCCAAGAAATATGTTATTCATACCCTTGAATGCACTCTTGACTAGGAAGGATTGATTTCTATTCATCTAGATGCCCCTTCTCTTCTTGACCACTTGATATATATTAAGGAGTGTTCAATTTCACCTTTAATTTAGACACCACTTGAACATATTCATCATGGTATTATTGAGACCCATTTATAACCATAATCTAAAATTGAATCATTTCATCATGTTCAATTGAAGGGTTTTCATCTACTCTCTACATAATAGGTCCTCCAATACAAAGGGATATGGTGGGAGGGAAAGAGGGTATAAATGGTGAAAAATTTATATAATACTAATTATCACATGGAAATTAAGTCATCAAGGTATTTTCTTCACTTTCCTTCCATAAAAATAGTCCTCTTTCAAGAAGGGATATGGTGGCAGGGGGGAATGGCTCATTTGGTAGAAGGGGATGAATATGTTCATGAGTTTATTTAGGGTTTGAATAATTTATCTTCCAACTTGTAAACTTGGGGGTAATGGACTCATTTATGGGGCCTTAGGAAGGAGGAAAAGAGGCTTATGCCAAAGTTGTTTTATTTTCCTCTTTTCCACTTATTAACTATCCTATCAAAATCCTATGTACCTTTATCCTTATGAACAATTCCAGATTGAGTGGATGAGGGGCTCAAGAAACTTAGAACCTTATTTGGTTTGGCCTCTACAACCTTCTCCCTCTCTTGACTTTGGATTTGAATATGAGGAGTGGATGAGAAGCTTGGAAAATTCATTTGTTGATTAGTTTAAGGGACTTGAAGAAGTAAGTTTCCAAAATTCTATTTTTCTTGATTAATTATTACAATATTGGACATGATATCACTAGTAATTTTAGATAGGATAAGATCAAGAGAAGGCTAACTTGGAGTAAAATGGTGTATAAATGACTGATGGCATACTTGGAAAGACTGGTATGGAAGTTGACAAGCTTAGTGATGTTGGTTACATGCATAATTAAAGAGATATGATGGGAAAGTGGGATAGTTATAATATTTGTATGGCTCTTCATAGTGTTGATATGGACCAATAACTTGATTCAAGTGGAAATAAACTTTAAAATTATCCATGAGACTTCATGTTAAAAGCAAAAATAAATGGTCATTTCTTAGAAATAATACCTAAGATGCTAAAAGTAGATGAATGAACTTGTAATTTCCACTGATTTTTGTATATATGACTCTAAAGGTTGATGTATTAAAGGACAACACCAACAATCCTTTAAAATATTAATTAATTTTAATACTTTTCCCACTGATCATGCTAAACACTATTGTCACTTTGATATGGATCCTTTAAGGAGGTGTTTTTAGGTCCCATCACCTAATTATAATAATTTAAGGATGTTTTTGGCCTATGACTAAAGATAACCTCCAAATATATTTATTTGGCTCACTTTATGCCACACCTAATACTAACACTACACTTACTCAACTGCAAGGAAAAAGGAGAGAGAAAATTAACATGGTGATGCACCAAATGTACTAAACACTAACACTCTTTTTTAAGTGCACAATGAATAACTATAATTAATTAATACTACACAACTCCTAATTTGATCCTCTTGAATCAATATTTTGTATAAAGGCTAAAGATTCAACACACAACTAGTATAGAGGAAGTTATCCACTAGTAATCAATGCATGAATTAGATATGGAACTAAATAAAACCTAAAAAAGTGACTTCAAACTACATGAAGGTGATAAAATAGGACAAAAAATAAAGGATAATTTAATCATCACATGATCATATCAACCATTCATAATTACACACTAAATACAATCATAAAATAAGGAAAATAATCAGTCATCTATTGGTTCATAAGGTTAACAAATGAGTAGATATTCACCATAATCACGGGTAGGATCATTTTAAAATTCATTTAGTTATATATATATATATATATATATATAATCATTAGAAGAGGAAAATAAAGATTATGTGGAAAAAATCTATGATGACTATCATCTATCATGAAACAAGTTACAATTCTAGGAGAAGGTGAGGAAACAATCCTATCATTCATTTTCAACATGTATTGGTTTGGCCTGATGATGATATAATGAGATGTGGTGTATAAGTTTCTCTTAGCTTCCTATTACTAATCCTTATTCACTTTAAACTACCATTTTTTGATTTAGGAGTTACAAGTTGACAAATTAACAAATTGACACATAGTTTATTTGACCTCCTTGGCATCTTTTTATGCCATTCTTGGCTCTTACAATGTATATCCCATCTTGGTTAGAATAAAAATTAGGGATTAAACTTTTTAATAATATGGTATATGCTATTATAACCTATAACTTATATTTCCATGTTTTTCTAAGCCAAAAGACTGTAATGAAGACAAGTCTATCCTTCTTTCAGGGTATAGTTTTCATTTGTCGACTACTAAAACTTATCAAATTCATAAATGTGTTATATAAGACCATGTGATCCCAATTTAAGATTAGGCCACGTTAAAATTATTATCTATCTATTAGGATTTCATGACCTACTAAAAAGTAGTTTAAAGAGGGTTGTAGGTATCTATTAAGAACATATTCAATTATGACTACATCTACTGATGATATTTGTCAAAAAATGAACTTTTGAGAACTCTCTTCAGGAAACCTTATTAATTACTACCTAAAAATATTGGTTCATAATGAAAATACCTTGAAATAGACTTGAAAGATTATAAAATGACTACATTCATCTTTGTGTTCTCTCAATATCATGAAGTGGACAAAGTGCTTATCTATTAGAGCTATTATCCTACCAATTGTCATTAATTTTGCATTTCATATCACCTTTATAGCCTTCCAAATATCTCATTAGATACCTAAAATATTATCATTAATCCTCTTTTGCTCTTGATGACCTTTAATAAGGTCTACAACTTCACACTCTCCATGCAAGCAAATATAATATTCATCTTGGTTTAGTTTGGCTACTTGAAACCCATCCTATCAAATTCAAATTATATGGAATAGATTTTGAAAGGTAATTATACCTATTTATAGTATTGATAATTCTCTACATCTATTAAATAATACCTCACTCATTCAAACACATGTAAACATGCATGAAAAGGCAATTTTGAGGTCATTTTATTGTGCTCTTACTCCACACATGCCAATATTATGATTACAAATATTATCAAGACATATATATATTATATATATATATATATATATGTATATAGATAGATATATATATATACATATACATACATATATATATATATGTGTGTGTGTGTGTGTGTGTAATATATATATATATATATATATATATATATATATATATATATCTGTGTGTGTGTGTGTGTAATTTATATGTTTTTAAGACCGATCATGTGAATTAAAATCACTTGGGAGGTGATTATCTTCATTAGGCTTCTTTGAAGGGTTTTCAAGGGTTTTAAACCTATTTATATTATTAAGAATGATTCATAGAGTATGATTGCTTTGATTTGTTGAAACATACCAATAACTTAGATTATAATGACCTATTCAACCTCCCATGATGTAATTTTTCCCCATGAACTTCCCCAAATAAATTCTCATGTGAGCAAGATGTCCTTATCGATCTTTGTGAGCCTATAGATGTTTACTTGAGCTAATTGTCTTTAGAAAAATTCTTATTTTATGATTTTTTGGATTGATATGATTATTATAGGATTTTTTCATGTCTCATTAGGTCTAAATATATTTTTATATGTAATTTTACCATATCAATAGTCTTGAGACCTATTTTAGCCATGATTGGGGTGTCATGACAATTTAGGGGTTTTGACATTAAATGCCATCTTTTGGTGTGTTTTCCTGATTCAAAATGTTCCAATAATTATATAAAATTTCTTAATTTTCCATTATACCTATAATTAACATTAAAATTGTCAATCTTAGCACAAAACTTGCATGTTATCTTCATATCCCTGTATGCAGGCCTATATCACTGGTCTTGACTTGAAGCTTACTTTCTTAGAATATATATTAGAGGATGTTAATGCATGGTTTGAAAACATTTAAAATTATTTATTGAGTTATTATATAACATTTAAATTAATTAAAAACCAATCACTCTATTGGTTTTTTATGTTTTGAATCTCAAAGGTAGAAGTGCCCTTTCAGGTCTCTACATACCTACTAGACCTTCCCTAAAGACTTGGCTCTGACATAATGGATTATCTTCATCTAAAGGTTCCAATAAATATATAAATATTAATTAATTTTTATACATATTAAATTACCTTTAAAAACTATTATTTAGCATATAAATGTTCTCTCTTTCTAAATTCCTCTATGTATGCCTCTATGTATGTACTCCATGTGTAAAATCCATTGTAGACTTTCTCTTGGGTTGATTTTAATACCTTTGATGATATAAACTTATTTTTTTTATAAAATATATATTATTTGAAAATTTTTAAATAATTTTATAATGATTAACCATATAATACTTATAAATAACCTCTTATTTCAAACTTACAAACTTGTATTGTCTACTAGTATATACATGACTACATTGGTTCTTTGTCATCTTTGTTATTTAAAATATTAGAGTAGGTTTGATGATAAATGTAATATTATAATCATAAAAATATTATATTAGATACCTCATTTTAATGTAGGTCTAGAACTTGCTTCCTCATAATTGAAACCCTTGTTTAAGAACATTATATTCCATGGCCTTAAGCTTGCTACTTACAACCTCCTATTGAGGATGATCACAGAGTGTATAAAAAAAATATTGATTATTTATTAATATTTTTAATATTTATTAAAAAAAAAATCAATCCCATTATTTGTTTTTTAAGGATGAAACTTCAACTACAATGTTGATCTCTTAGGTCTTCTACAGTCTAACACTTTCACCAAAATAACTTAGCTCTATCAAATCACCATATAATTTGGATCACTTATATTAATAATTTATTATTATAAAAAAAATTATATAAATTAATATTAATTTTATATCTCAAAAATTTCAACAAACATAATTATTCTTTTCTTTCTAGGTCTTTTTGAATGACCATCTACAAGCAACCTTAAACACATTCCACTAGCATGCATACTCAGGTGGTCTTCTTAGCATATTTTTACATGATGGTTACTTGTATAGGTTTTATGGAGATTAATTAAGTTTAATAAACTATTAAAAACTTTTTTTAAATTACCTTTATGAAAGGAAACACCTCACAACTCTTAAAAACCCTAAATGTCATGTCAAAACTAGTAGATCAATGAGATTTTCTTACTATTACAATAATTACCAATAGAATCTTGCATTAATTTTGATATTTTAGAGACTATAGGACAAAAAATATATATTTTTTAACCATATACATGAATTTATCAGACATATACATGCCATTACAAGAGGAAAACTTAGATAGTGAGTTTTTGAAGGGGTTTTAGAGAAATTATATTGTTAATAATGATTTATAGATATTTTCCCTTTGATCTCAAAAATTATAATATGAATTTGAATTTAATAGGTATGGTAAACATACCCTAATATAATTTGGCATGTCACTTCTCCTCCTTCATGAAACAACCTCATGAAAATGGTTCTTCTTGGCCTGTTAATGACTTAATGGAAGACATGAATGGTTTTATGATTTTTTTTCACTTGGAAATTATTTATCTACATGGTTTTAAATTGGGTAAGTTGTATGAGGAATTAAATATGACTATAAGACAAGTATCATCTTGAAAAAACTTTTAAAGAGACCCATGTAGACCCTTTTTTATAAATAAATAGTCATATTCTTCCAAAATACCATGTTACATCTATTAAATAGATGATAATGGAGTTTATGTTGTCTTGTATAGTTATGATATAATTCATAAAAATCATATTCAACTTATTTTACCTACCAATTATAGATTATTATTTGTTTGGACATTAGGTAATGAAATAAATAGTTTTTTCCAAGCGAGTTTACATTAGAAACTAATGTAGTTGACCTTTTAACAAAGTGTATGGGTATAATATATATAAGTTGATATTTAAAAAGTTTCAAATAACTTAAAAATATTATTTTTAAATTATATTCATGGTTTTAGATCTCTAATCTTGGTATTTCATAACAAGTCACTTTGAAACATTAGAACATGTAATAAGACCAAAATAAGTGAATACCTTAACCTATCCAAAAATACCTTAACTTCTAAAAAGGCTTAAAATGGAAATGTTTCCATATTATTAGTGTTGATTCTTAATCCACTTACTCAATACATGGTACCTTCTATGATGAGAGATACCCAATCAATATTTCTACCAAGTATGAAGTATACCTTAACTTCTCTTAAAAAACATTAAATCCCCAAAGTTGCCTTAAACTTTTCCAAATTGATTATAAATGACCTCATTTTAAATGGAATTTGATACAATAGTCATGTTTTGGATGGTAGGGGTTACCTTCTGGCCTAGGAGGCCAATATGTCAACATTTATGGTAACTTATAGGGGTTGGTTAGCCTACTAAATAATTAGATCAGTATCCCTATCAATCCATTAGGATATGGAGTCATCTATCACACAAAAATTAACATGAATTATACCTTGAAACTTGACTTCAGGCCCCTAGAGCAAGTTAAGACAACAAAAATTTACCTTCCCAAATACACAACAAATAGGAACAAAATGATAAGACACCACATTATGCCAAGGGACATTTAGAAAACATAAATAACTATTATAATAAACAAACATTGTGTTAGAATCACTTAGAGGAAGAAAAAATAATTTACTATGTATAAGACCTGAAAAATCTACTCCACCTAGATCAAAAGGAAAAAAATTGAAATCTTCTTGACTCTATATGAAAAAAATTGAATTTGATAAATGGAGTCCATTGGAATCTTTCTTGTGAGGTGAGAGGTATGACTTCCCTCTATATGTTGTGTCATGTTTATGAAATTATCATGGATATAAATAATATTATCATACCTTGTCCAATCTTGATTGTTTGATGAAAAAAGAAAATTTTACCCTACTCCAAGGCTACTCATGATTAGTCATGACCAATTTAGGCAATTCTCTTTGCCAATCATCTAGAGTAATTTAGTTTGTGTTTTCATTATAATTTTTAGGAGATGTAGGTCGACTAAATATCTCAAATTATGTAATAAGATGATGGTGTTAATACAATGAGTCATTGGGATATTCTTCTTATCCTCCTAGAGAGAGAAAAACCTTAGTAGCATACTTATTCTTCTCCTTGTGAGCTAGTGACTTGTTAAGATTATAAAACTCTCTAAAAATTATAAGATATTTCTACCATATGACATCTTGAAATTTTTCATCTTAATCATAATGCTTAACAATATAAAAAATAAAGATGTGCTCATTAATATTTCCCTCATACACTGATGTAATTTGATTAACTATCATACCTTTTGAATCTCCTCATAGTGACCTTATGGAATGTCATGGCTTAAGATGATAGGATACTAATCACATGCTGAAAGGGCACCATAAACTTCTTTCCTTGGACCTTACCCATGTTCACTAGTCAAACCAACTATTTTAACCCTTTTTTATTGATCATGAGAATCAAGGTTTCTATGTGTAGACTCATCTTATTATTTTTTAAGATCAAAATAATGATAATTTAACTAATTTCATTCATATCTCATGTTTAAAGGGAGATATTATATCCAATAAAGTTTTATTCATATCCTTGAATGCACTCTTGACTAAGAAAGATTTATTTCATTTCATCTAGATGACCCTTCTCTTCTTGACCACTTGATATATATTGAGGAGTGTTCAATTACACCTCTATTGAAGCCACAACTTGAACATATTCATCATGGCCTTTTTGAGGCTCATTTATAGTTATAATTAAAAATTTAAGCTCTTAATCATATTCATTTAAAGTGTTATTACATGCTCTCTAGACAAAAATTCATATAATACAAAGGGATATGGTGGGAGGGAAAGAGGGTCTAACTAGTGGAATAAGGGTAAAATACTCATTTTCACATGGAAAGTGAGTCATTAATGGATTTACTTTACTTTCCTTCCATACAATTGGTTCACCTTGAAAAAAGGAGATGTGGGAGGGGAAAATGGCTCATTTAGTGATGAATATGCACATGAGTTAATTTAAGGTTGATAGGATTACTCTTCTAACATGGAAAATTTGGGTTAATGGACTCATTTAAGGACTCTTGGGAAGGAGGAAAAGAGGCTTGTGGAAAATCTACTTTATTTTCATCTTTCCACTTAGTAATCATCCTATCAAAATAAGATATACCTTCATCCTTATGAATATTTATAGCTTGAGGAGTGGATGAAGGGATCAAGAAACATGGAACCTTATTTAGTTTGGCCTCTACAACCTTCTCCCTCTCTTGACTCTAGATTGGCATATGTGGAGAAGATGAGAAGCTTAGAAACTTCCTTAGTTGAGAATTTTGAGGAACTTGAGGAAGCAAGTTCCCAAAATTATGTTCTTGATAAATTACTAAAATCTTTCCCTTGATATCACTATTAATTTGGGATATACTGAGATCAAGAGAAGGCTAACTTGGAGTAAAAGTGGGTATGTAAGACTAGTGGCATACTTGGAAAGATTGTTATGAAAGTTCAAAATCTTGGTCATGTTGTTTAAGTGCATAATTATATCCATATTAGAGGAAAGTGGGATAGTTATAACACTGGTATGGCTCTTCATAGGGATGATATAAACCAATAACTTAATTCAATTGGAAATAAACATCAAAATCAGCTATGAAAGTTCATGTGGAAAGCAAAAACAAAGGGTTATTTTTTGGAAAGAATAACTAAGATGTTATAATGAGCTGAATGAAGTCATATTCACATTGATGCTTGTAGATATACATCTAAAGGCTAATGTATTGAAGTATAACACACACAATCTTTCAATAGATGAAATACTTTAAGTACTTGTCTCACTGGGCATGCTAAAAACTATTGTGACTTTGAGTTTCACCCTTTTAGGAGGTATTTCTAGTCTCCTCACCCTATTAACATAATGAGAACCATTTAAGGTTTTTGGTGGCTTATGACTAAAGAGAACGCCCAAAGAGGAGGGGCTCCCTTGATGCTACACCTAAGACTAACACTATACCTACTCAAATTTAAAGAAAAAGGAGAGAGAGAAACTTAACATGAAATCAAAGGAGGTGATGCATCAAATTTATTGAATAATAACACTCATTTTTAGGTCCATAATGAATAAATATACTAAATTAACACGACATAACTCCTAATCTGATCCTATTGCATCAGTATTTTGTAGAGAGTCTAGAAATTTAACACATAACTAAGAGGGAGGAAGATTTCCACTAGTATTTAATGTATGAATCATATATGGAATCAAATACAACCTATTAACCATTTTTACCACGTGATAAAATGGATAAACCCCCTATAGTTATAATATTGTATAAGTTCTTTTCATAATGTCATAGTGTAGGTTATATCTATTTTTATGTCATTTCATATGCCATTCTTGCTTTGGTCATAATCTAGCTTGGTCCTTGTGTCATTTGGTGTCTTAGGGGTCAATTTAGAGTCATATATGCAAGTAGTAGGTTTTCATGGTGCTGAGCAGTTGCAAGAACAAGTCTAGAAAAACATAAGTTTACAATTAAGAAATATTTCAACTTTTTTCTCAGTGTTAGAGAATAAAGGTCTTTCAGAGAAATTATTACACACAAATCTTACAACAAAAGTACAAGGCATAATTATCTCAAAGAAATTGTTCCACTTTATTTGTATAAATATTGGAATTCTTTTAGGAAAATTGTCCTAAAGGAAAAAGATAACTCTATTTTCTTTCAAACATTTTCTCCAAAATAAAAAAGACGTAGACTTAATTATTTTGGGGAAAGTGGCTGAGCAAAAATCCCAAAGATTAAATTCTTTTAGATATTCTATCCATATAAAAGAGCTAAGTGCATTTGTGTTAGGAAAATTGTCAAGGACAATTTTCTTGAAGACCTGATTCTTTTGGATATTTTTTATGCAGCAAGTGTCTCGAGCAAAATCCCAAAGGAAATGTCTTCACAAAAAACTTGAAGACAAATTGTTTGAGACAAAATGTCAATAACAATATGCCCAATTGAAAATTCCAATGGAAGTAATTTTTTTTTTGGAGAAATCATGTTTTAAACCTTCAAAATTGATCTAGGTAGGATTTCATAGTGTCCACAAGCTTGTAAGGACATGGACTAGATTGACACAATCTCAAAAACTCATCACAACCTTGGAATATTGAATATAAATGACTTAGGGAAAGTAAATGAACCAAACCATCCTACATGTCACATGAAAATAAATGGACCAGATCACTTATGCATTTAATAAATTCACTTCAAATGTGTGTGTGTGTGTGTGTGTGTGTGTGTGTGTGTGTGTGTGTGTGTGTGAGCTAAAATATTATAGTTACATGGAGCTTGTTGTGACTAGATCATATCCTAAAAGTTTCACATCTATAGGAGATTTCTAGCTCAAGCTATGGAGTTTCAAAGTTGGTCATAGAGAGTAAGACATTCATGTAAGTGTCAAATTGAAGCTCCATAAAATATCCATTTAGATTAAAATGATCAATGATAAGCATGTGGATGTCATGCAAAATCATATGGAAACTCACTTGAATGCTTTATAAATGCACTTAGAAAACTCTTGGAGCTAGTGGATCAAGTGGGCATGATCTTTTTAACATCAATAACATCTCTTGATTTTTAGGTTCTAGATTCAAGATTTCAAATATGGTCAAATAATGAAATAACTTCATTTTAATATCAAGTTTGAGCTTTATAAAATAACCATTTGGGTTCAAAATGTCCTTAAAAGGTTTAAAGTTGATCAAAATCTAACAATCTACATGAGCTTGAATACTGACACATAAGATCTAATGGTTCACACTTGAGTCAAACAAGTCAAAAGGTCCCTAGTTTTAAGCACTTTAAAGATCTACAAGTTGTACAAGATCTAAGAATGTGGATTAATCAAGCATAAATCTAATGGTGCAAGCTTGACTAGCATGAAAGTTGGCCTAATGAGATCTATGGCTAGTGTTCACTCATACATCTTGATCCAATGGTGCAAAATGAGTCAAAAGGCTAGGGAGCTCAAGAGTCCACCACATGGTATAAGAACATAAATAATTAGGATAATAATAGTATCTTCAAATCAACATGTGATTGATAAGTGGCATGAGCATGCTCAAGTTGGTAGAAGATCGATGAATTGTATCTCATTGTGCAAATTATGATTAATAGAGTGAGATGAATCAAAATACCAATGATCTAAGTTAGTTTTTGATAGCCAATAAAATAAGGAAAGCCTAGGTGACTTAGACAAAGTTTAACAAAGCAATTTTTGACTGGGTAAGGTAAATAAAAATCATGGAGCTAAGTTTGACCATGGTCTATTTTTAACTAAAGACAATATTTTAAAGGATGCCACTAAGGTGGACACATAAATGCTAATGGATTTCTGTTAAGGACCAACTTCATGAAAAGGACCCTTATTTCTAATTTTTCATGCCTTGATGAACTAATGAAGAGTAGTTAACACCAAGACAAAGCTCTAATAGATTGATCTGATTGTTATAACTACATTGATTCTAGAACCCAACTCAAAATAACTTGATTTAGTCATTACAACCATCACAAAGTATCAATGAAGGAATAATCTAATTGTGAAATGAGGTTAAGTGACTTATATCAATCAAGAATCTTGAATGAGCATAATTCATAGAGTTAGTTGTAACTACAGTTCAAATGGAGTTGATCTCATTGATTCCCTTTTTTAGAGCTAAATCTCCCTTCTCTTGCTTCCTTTCTTCTATAAATATATCCTTTAAGCTATTGTTTGAGATCCATCAAGATGGTACGACAAAACTCTACTAGAATTTATATTCTTCACCTCTTGGATTAATGAATAGAGTATTTTTGTAGTTGTTTACTAATCTATGCTTAGTGTCTATATTTGTTTGATATGCAAAAGTGGTTTTCATCTTCCCTTTTTAGGTCCAAGTTCAACCCAAGGGCTAATAAATATTTCTTAAAGGTCATCTATAGTGTCTTAAGATTGATATCTTAGGTATAGAGTGGATTTTTGACTTTAAGTTCTTCCAATCTATCCTTATACTCATTACCCTCTAGCCTAAGTCCATCAAATTGACCTCTAAGTGAAACAATATTTCTTGGAAACCATTGTAGACATTACATTAGTTCTATTCATAATATATTAGTGTACTAATGATTTCAATCTTGAGAGTGGATTGTTAAATATTTGGTGGATCACCTCCTTTGGATTATTATCAATTCATGCATTCTCTAACTCTTTTCCTCATAAGTAATCAATTGGTATAGATAATATCATTTCAAGATATATTAGTGAGCTAGCCCTTAAATCTTAAGTCTCATTTACAATATAGGTACACCCACATATTTAAGAATGTTCCCATGTTGCCCACATCTAGAAGAAGCTTGAACATTGTTTTATAGGGTACAAGATTTGGTGACAATAGTTTTGGCACATCTAATGGGACCATTGTCTTCAAGACAACTTGTTAAGGTGATTTCTAGTCTTGAAAACATAGCTACAAATTGGTGTAATAATCAGCATTGGGTGACTCCATGGTAAATCTAGCTTAAGGCCATTTTTTTGCTATAAAAGTGCACTCATAATTCACAGTTCTAACTAGGCCATCCTCTGCTAGAATATTTAATCCCATTAACTCACCCATTTAGCCTAAAATCCCTCCTAAAATTTAGTATCCATAGTTTAATATACCCTTTGAAGAATGAGTAGATTTTTCTATGGAGAAAGAGGTTGAAGAATCTAAAGAAATTGAATATCTTGAAGAAGAAGACATGGATAGACCTCATAATTTCCCTACCTTCAATACTGAAAATCCAATTCAAATTCATGAATATGATGCCATTCCTCCTAACACCATGAAAAGTGTACCAACATTCAATGATGAGAGTCATGTCACACCTAGTGAGCACATTATAGATGTTTCTAGCTTTTGAAGTTTCTATAATATTGTTCAAGATAACATTGTCATTAGGATCCTTCCCATGTACCCTAAATGGAAGGCTCTTGATTAGTATAGTAATTTATAAGGTGTATGCATCACAACATGGGATGAGTTTGAAGTGTTGTTGACTTCCAAATTTGTAAATGAAAGTGATCATACCTCTCCCATACATCAACTCAATTTAATAAAAAGGGGACCCAAAGAAACATTGTATGACTTCAATGAAAGGTTTTAGAAGACTTGGCATAGATTATCTTCTCCAATGAGACTACCTACTAGCTTTGTGTTCTCTACTTACTTGAAAGCCATTGGGACTAAAATTATTGTCATACTTCAATTTATGGGTGATTACACTCTTCCTAAAGCATATGATCTTGATACCAAAGTTGATAATAGTCTCATCAAAGATAAAAGATTTCCTCCTAAGGTGTATATGCCTCCTTTGTCTCATACTTATATTAATACTCTAGATGTATCCCAAGTTTCTAATGCCAATACCAAAACTAAGGTTTCTCCTAGGTAGGAAAAAAATAATGTTGATTAGAAATCAAATGTTGATATCAATAGTATCCTCAACTAAGAGAATTTATTCTTCTTCATAGTTTTGGTATGGTGGATGAATATTGAATTTCTCCTATTGGTCTTCTTGATTTGATATTGATGCTGAATTGATTTGGATATGTGATTATTGTTTCACAGAATATGTAGAATCATCTAACTAAATAAAAACTCCCTTATTAGTATCCCATATAATAATTTCATCCCATATACTTAATAATTATTAAATTACCTCATCATTTTTAAAATTATTAAGTAAAGGTGTTGTGCATTGGTCCTATTGGATTAAAGATTTATATGTGAGGTCAAGTGTCAAATTGGAATTTTAATGGACAAGGCTGGTTAAATATAGGTCTTAGAAGTGTTGGAATCGCAATTAATAATGGGAGTGAATCAATGTTTAGATAATTTATTTCAATTATACCTAATCATTCATGAACCATGAAAGCAACATAGTGATCCAACAATGCATAAACAACCATTCGGATGAGCATGAAACAAGATAACACAATTATGAGTTGGAAACCTTCAAGGGGAAGAAAACTAACCATGATCTATACAAATAGACTACTATCCTATATGAAAATACCAAATTTAGTTGATCACCAAATCAACTTGGACAACAAACCCTAATAAAGTCAAACACCCAATTGAGTAGGCTTTACCAAGCACCTACTTGTAAGGAAGCACCAACTCCCTAAGTGACTTCGCACCAACTCAGCCACCTCATCTAAATTTTCTGTTATCATCCATCTACTCTTCTATTATGGTCTAAAACTCATTTTAATACCTACTTATTCTTAACCATGCATGGTTTTATTGTCTTGTTTTTCACATGTTAAAATAGGCCTAAATTACCTTATATATATGCTAGTCTCATTGTCACATGCCACTTGGTTGACTGAACACCTTTAACCTTTTAGGTCAGACACATAATATGTATTAAGACATCTTATGAACATGGTTCAATCACACTTTGAACCCCTTTTGGTCTACCAAAACAAAATTAAGCCTTACTCATTCTTTAAGAATTGTTGACTTTCTAAGTCACCCCTTGATCGGTATAGGGCCTCCCAAGGCTTACAAAGAGAGAATGCACATGCCAAGGCCCAAGTGATCCAAGAATAAAGTGCGTAGGTGTTTCCCCCTTATGCCCAATCCTAACATAGAAAGAAAATTCTATGTAGTAGTATAATGATGACTTACACCTACATAAATATGTCAATATGTGCCCAGGTGAAGGATTTTATGGTACACAGGTCAAAAGGTGCATAGGTTTAATGATTTAAGGCCCGAGGTTCCAAATGGCCAAGTATTGGGAGTGTATAAGGAATGATCACAAATCATGAGGGACACATCAAAGACTTTAATGTTTATGTGTAGTCTTATTTAAAGGTCTTCCCACACCTATCTAATGAATTTTCATGCCCAAACTATAGGATCTTAAATCTATGCCCCATCACTATGAAGGTACACAATCTAAAGATGCATGTTACCTTAGCTCCAAGCATAGTTAAAAGTGACTCTCATGTGCACCTTGGCATAAGAAGTTCTCAATTAAACTAAGGGTAAGTGTTAGCTCTCCACATGGTGACCTGACACTCATTCAAAGATGGTCTTTTTTGATAGAATTTCAAGCAGTATCATTGGCTAAAGGAGAAGGAAAAGGGGACACACTAATCAATTGTAGTGAAGAAGTGGTACCCACATGTTGTGACCATATTGCTTCCATCTAAGACTACAATGAGAATCTTCTAAGATCCCACCAAGATGATGCATATCACTCCTATAGTGACAAACTCAAGACTAATCAGAATGTGCCATGTACCAAGTGGTAGTTAGATATAAAGAAGGTCATTAGGGTAGTTGAGGGAAACTTGAAATGCTATCAAATCAATTAAATATATATTTGGTTACTTTAAATTAATATATGCATGCATGGCACCCTCTAACTCTATCAAGGAAATATTTCATTCCCATATGCACATGTATCCATGTGATCCTACCACCGACCCTAAATCCAATCACTAGATAGTCTTCAAGAAATATGGTTGCAACACTACTAAAGAAGTTAAAATCTTTACCCACTATCTCAAGTGGCATATTAATTATAAAATAGGATTTTTTTTCATAAAATCCTATTCTTTCCATTATAAAATGGTCAACACATTTTAGAAACCTCATTCTACTAAAATTTTCCCTCCAAGAGCACTTATATTAACTAAATCTTGTTGATTAATGAGAATTAAGTTCACATCCTTCTATTAGTCTAATGTTCTATGTGTTATTTGTGTTTTTTGATCCTTAAACATGGGTAAACTCTTCCCCTCTCATCAATGTCTATTCCTAACACCTCTTCATTGAACTTAGATCTCAATTTTAGTTCACATCCTATGCACATAAAGGTCTACATAGGCTTTGTCTATGGATAACCTTTGTCCTTCTCAATGTTTTTCTATGTTACCACACCTCCATGTAAAACACTTATGCACTTGGAGTATCCTTGGAAGAAGTTGTGTGATTTTATCTTGTCTTCAAATGTCTATATTGTGTTTATGGTCATGAAAGTGTTTTCTCTATTTTGAGCACATCACCCTTTTTATGGTTTAGCATCTCTTACCTTCTCCCTCCCTTTTCCCTCAAGATACTAGGTTTAGACTAGTGATAGATTTACCTTTCTTCTCTTTAGGCTTTCATGTTGTGTTATACCAAGTACACTTAGAATAGAAGGAATATAGCCTACTCTAGAGGCTTATCCCAAGGAGTGTTAGGGTACCATGCCTTGGGAATGTTCCCATCATTATGAAAAGATAACTGATGGTCACGTGTGCAACTGAGTGATAATACTTTTATGCCTAGTACCTTAGACTCATGCACCTTACATAAGGCTTTCATGATTAACACCCCACATCAAAACTCCTTCATGATAAAGAGCATAGACAGGTGCATATTTCAAACAAAAATATTTTATGACATTCATGGTGGGACCAAGTTTGAAGAAAATATAAAGAATCAATTCTACCCTTAGCTATCAACTGTTAAAGACACTTTATAGAGAACTTGGTGACTTTTAATGTCCAAATCTACTAGTTTAATAAGTTTGTGTGATTAATAGTATGTCTTTCCATCCCCCATTCCATAAAAAATGTCGCATTCATGCATTTATATTTCATATATCAAGCTTATATGATCACTTATGACCTTCCCCCAATTTAGCCCCTATGACATCCTCCTTATGTTTCTAATCAGCCTTATACCAACTACCTTTCCCCTAATCAACATTACTATCCTCTTGATACACCTCAAAAGAGCATCAATGATATACACCTTGATTTCCAAAGGCATGTGAGGTAACAAAATAAATTAGGAGTATGGTAGGCAACAAGAGGATCTTGCTCATCAAGATTACACTCAGCTATGGGAGATGATGAAGTAGCAAAAATTTGAAGAGGAATGCTTGGCTAGGTAGATTTCAACCAAAAAAAAGATGCATATATTGCTTGTGTAGATATAGATAATTTAATTGAAACTAATCACCTTTTATCCTTCCATTATTAGCTTCAATTAGGCTTCCCTTGTGCATGTAAGCCAACTTATGGGACATAAAGATTTTGTGCCCAAAGTTCCTAGCTTTAGGTAGTATAGTTCGTTTGTGCCTCCAAGTAAATCCCCTACTTTCAAAGTAACAAGATTCAAAAAGCCTACTCTTATGACAATTAAAGAGCCCATCATCCCTTAATAGCCTCAAGCACAACTATGACAACCTCTGTAGACCATGCATCCTGAATTTGTGATGTCTAACCTTTTAGAATCCCTTTCTTTCATGCTAGTTGAAACCTTCTACCCTCCCACCATCTCCCTTTTCTAATGAGTACTAATTGTATGAAAGGTAAGTGATGACCATTCAGATGAAAAAGATGATAATTCAAGTGATTACAATGAGAAAATCATTATTGGAATCCCTCTTTGACCCATGAAGTCAGAAACACTAGAGCTACTATAGGAGGATGACAAATAAAATCAGCCTGCACAATAGGGTAGTGCATAATATTGAGATAACATGGAACTCTTTTAGATAGATGAGATTCCATGTAATATGGAATAAGATGAAGTAGATCATGAATATGGAATGAGGTCTTTCACATTGAAGGTGGAAGAGTAGCTGGAGGAAGACCTTGGGGGCAAACAAATCCATCAAGTTGAATGTGTGCTTTAGAAGGAGCCCCTTATTATTTTGAAATAAATGCATAGGTGCCAATAGGTGATAACTAAATTCAATGTTTGTTCAAAATCATGTGTGTAGGATATGTTCCTCTATAATTAGGATATTATTTGGCCAAAGTTGAGGGATTCACATTTATTAAATAGGTTAGGGGATGAGGAAGAGGAAGCCCACCATATCAATCTTCCCAGGAGTTGAATGTTAATTTATTTGACATATTAAATGATGGTTATTAACTCATAGATGACCTTGAATATGATTATGTGACTTTTTCACCCCTAAAAGATATCACAAACCTACTTTGGCCCCAACCTTCCAATAAGTAACACAAAGATGAGGGAAAGTTTGTAGTAGTAAGTGGACTTCAAATCAATTATCTTAAGTGCCTTATAGGGGAGTTAATAGGGGATTATAATGGGCCCATAAATAAAACTTATCAAGTGCATGATCTCATTGAGTATCAATCATAGGTTATTTGAGCTATAAGAAGTGTAGTCTAAATAAATAGCATAGCTAGGTGTTGATAGATCCAAGGAGGATTGGTTTGATGATGAATACATTACTCATATAGGAAGAAAAATTTTGTGCATCATGATGTAATAATTCATCAAAAGGGATCCCAATCAAATAAACCCCTTGAGTGATCCTCATAAGTAATCAAGGTGTGCCTCCTTAATGATGAACACATGCTAACTTGCCTCCCACCATCACATGTCCATAATAGGGAAGTGCACAATTTAAAGGACATAAGAAGTTTATATTATTTTATCTAAGATGGTGAAATACCATGTTTTTAGTTTGTATATAGTAGATTAGATTAGTTTGCATTACATTTCCTTAAGTGCCTACATGTACATTGTATAGTCTTAGTTTAGATTTATTTTCTTCTAAGTATATGTTGCACATGTGTTACTTGTCCTTTTCCATTTTATTTTTTTGAGGAAAGAACTCAATTCATATATTCAGGCATAGGCCATTAAACTTGTAAATTTAATGACTTCATGCCAAATGGATCTCTTTAAAGGTCATTAGATTCCTACTTAATAGGCAAGTGGCCTATAGAGTTCAACAAAAGTCTTGACTTTCTAATTCACCCCATGATCAACATAGGGATTTACAAGACTTATAATGAGAGAATGCACCTATTAATTCCTAATTAATCTAAGCATAAAGTGTGCAAGTTCTTCCCACCTATGCATGAGCCTAAGATAGAAGCACAAGTCTACACACTAGTATAGTGATGACTCATGTCTACATAGAGATTTTAATATGTGATTTTTCATATGATTTTATGACATATGGGTAAAAATGTATATAAGTTTAAGGATGTAAGGCATGAGGTTCCAAATGTCCAAGTAGTGGGAATGCACAAGGAGTCATCACAAATCAAGAGGGATGAACTGAAGACCTTCAGTCTTCATGTAAAATCTTATTCAAAGGTCCTCCCACACCTATCTAATAAAGTTATGTGCTCATACATAGGATATTAAATATATTCCATATCACTACAGAGGTGCATAATCTTAGGTTGCATGTTACCTTAGTCCCAAGTATATTTTCAAGTGACTCTTGTGAACCCCTTAGCATAAGAAGTTCTTCATTTAACCAAGTGTAAGCATGAGCTCTCCACATGGTAACTCAGTGATCATTCAAATATGGTCCCTTTTATAAAAATTTCAAGTAGTTTTATTAGTTGAAGAAGGAAATGGGAAGCCACCAAGAATCCATAGTTGAAGAAGGTCATTGAGATAGTTGAGAGAAGCTTGAGATGTTATTAGATCAATTAAATATAGAAATAATTACTTAAAATAAAGATGTGCATGCATGCCAACCACTAAATCTATTAGGTAAATATTCCATTCCCCTATGCACATGTATCCAAAAGTGATCCTCCCACCAACCATAGATCTAATCATTAGACAGACTTCAATAAGCATGGCCATATTACTACTAAAGAATTTAAAATATTTACCCACCACCATAAATGGCACATTAATTGTGAAATAGGCTTGTTCTCTATAAAATCCTAGTCTTTCCATTGTAAAATGGTCAACTCATTTTAACAACCTCATGATATTGAAGTTTGTCCTCCATGAGCACTTGTATTGGCTAAATCTTATAGATAAATGAGAATTAAGTTCACCTCCTTTTGTTATTTTGATGTTCTATGTGCTATTTGTGTTTGTTGATCCTTAAATATGGGTAAAATATACCCCTCTCATTTATATCCATTCCCATCACCTCCTCATTAAACTTGTAGTTCAATTATAGGTCATATCCTATGCATAATAGGGTCTGCATAGGCTTTGTCTATGGATAAACTTCATCCCTTTCGATAAAATGCTACATTCACATGCCTACATGTGAAACACTTATGCACTTGGAGTATATTTGGTAGAAGCTATGTCATATTATCTTATCCTCAAAGGTTTGTATTATGTTTATAGTAGAATCTAGGCATATTTCCCCTTTTATGTTTTAACATCTCTTACCTTCTCCTTCATTTTTCCCTCAAGATACTAGATTTAGACTAGCAATAGATTTACCTTTATTCTCTTTAGACCTATACACCAATATTAAACCATGTGCACTTAGAATAGAAGGAATCTGGCCTACTCTAGAGGCTCATCCCAAGGAGTACAAGAGTCCCACACCTTAGGGATGTTCCCATCATTATGACAAGACAACTAATGCTTGCACATGTAGCTGAGTGATAATACTTCTATACCTAGTGCCTTATACTCTTTTGACTTGAAAAACACTTTCACACTCAAAACCCTATATAAGAACTCCTCCACATCATAGAGCATCTACAGGTGCACATTTTGAATGACAATAGGACTTATGGAAACATAATTACATTAGGTCTACCCTCTTAATGCTAAAATTTGATCATCTTAGGCCTAGATGTCTTTCTCTAAAAATAAAAAATCATTCAAACAATTAGCTAATGAACTCTTTGGACCTCTTCCATGATTTATTATACTTTCATCCTTCATTCATGCCATGAAATCTCTTTTAAGACAAAATGTATTATTAGGTTTGTATACCTCAAAAGTCTATCTTAAAATAATGAATCTTAATAACCCTTGAGATACTAACCCATGCCAAATAAAACATGTAAATAGAGTATCCAAGACCTTAAGTTCATCACCAAATTCTTGGAACATGTTCATAAAAGAAATAATATCCCAAGAACACCTATGTAACTTGTTTACTCTAAGCTGCCAATTCACCTCAAAAACCAATCATGATGAATTAGACCTCTAATGCCTATGTAAGAACTTATCATGACTAATGATGAATATAAATGGTTATATTATATCTAAAAAAAATCCTCAGATAGAAAATTCATATGGACTAATTTTAAATATTAGTCTTGCAAATGAATTTCTTGACATTATGTCTCATGGTCCTATCTAAACTAGATAGGCCATTTTGTGAGTAGCATTTCCACCATATATAATAGCCTTCAAAGATTATCCAAAGTATTATCATGACTTAAAATTCATAAATTATTTATTAATCAATTTTTTTCATCAATATATCATGCATATACCTTCAAATCTATCTCTTCATCTCTACTTGGGTTTTACATTATTTGTAGCATTAGGTCTATCTACAACTGACTTACTTAGATGACCAATTTATATAAATTTAAGGATCTAAATATCCATAAAACATCATGTAGATTTAAAATGAGTCTCTATATTATTATGCCATCAATTTTATTTGCTTCACCAATACAATTTTTGAGAGCTATAATAATTTCTTGATAAATAATCCTATATCTATACATTATCTCTCTCATCTGACTAACCACTACCACTTAAAGGTACTTTGGTGAGTTGAATACATGATATAATAGATTATATAGTAATTTTAATCCATCCTAATCTGATTTAAACAAAATATTTTACATCAAATCCTTATAATGGTTTTAGGGAGGTTTAACACACATTTTGGTGTTAACGATTATTCTTAAAATACTGCCACTTGAATCCAAAACTAATACCATGAGATCTTAGATACGACCCTTAAAAATCTCTCATAAACATCTTATACTCCAATTTATAAGTCACACATTCTAATGAATTATTTAAAGTGTTTCTTGAGTTTGAGACCTCATTCTATGAGCTTGAGAAGGCCTAAAACAATGATTTATGCACTTTTACTTCAAATCTTAACCTCAAAATTTGTAATCATGACTAAAAAAACTTATCTCACCTTTTTCCATGCTTTCATGTGCATAATTTCCTTTAAATATGATCTTCATACCTCACTAGGCTAGGTAGGGTCTAAGAGTGGTCTCGGTGTAAACTCAGACTGAAGGTCCTACCCCTATAGGCTCACTCTAAAACTCTCATGAATGCTTATATACCTTAATAAAATTCTAAATAAAATTCATACAACCTTCACATGCCTATTTTCATTCATTTCATCATGCACATACCTCTTCATGTCATGATTATTTTTCCCATGCACTTGAAATCATTGACCTATTCCTTCCATACTAATACAAATAATGATATCAATCATGCAGACATAAGACATTAGTTTCCTTCATATTCTCTATTTATATTTATCTTATGACAACACTCTCTCATGAAATTATTCTTCCATGCAACTTGTCACATCACACACCACCAACTATCCTTATTCATCTTTGATATCAACCTTCAAAAGATGCACCTTTGACATCAATGACAATACTCAACAATAACCCCCTTTGTCATTTATGGAAACCACTCTCAAAAAATTCTCTCTAGGCTATTTATCCCCCTTTTACATTAATGAAAAAAAGGTATGTTCAACTTCTTATATGGCATATCTTGCAACCAAAAACTCAACACACAAGATTATGATTCTATGAGACATCATACAAACACATTCTCCCTATCTCTATGCATACATTCTCAATAATACTCACCTACTCTTGGAGATACTAAACCACATAATTATCTCCCCTTAAGAACTTGGCTTTCTTAATGACTACTAGGGGTAGGAATCACACCCAATTCGTATCTTAAATGTTCAAATTTTGTCTTTAGAAGTGGCTTGGTTAGAATATCTATAATCTAATCCTTAGTAGATACATAATCAAGCTTGACATTTTGTTCACTTACCTATTCTCTAAGGAAATCATACCTAATGGGAATGTGCTTAGTTCTTAAGTGCATGATTATATTCATTGATATGGTTATGGCACTTTTATTGTTACAAAAGATAGGATTAAGACTATTATACTCTACTTTATGGTCGTTTAAGGCTTGCCTCATCCATAAGACTTGAGTGTAACATGAAGTTTCTATAATATACTCAACCTCACAAGTATATAATGTCATTTATGTCTATTTATTACTTATCCATGAAATTAGGCACTTTCTTAAAAATAAATCTCCTCCACTAATGCTCTTCCTATCATCTAGACTCCTTACCTAGTCTTCATCTATATAGGTTATTAGGTTAAAATCCTTACTCATTCAATACCATAATCCAAACTCCATATTCCCCTTGGGATACCTAAGTATCATTTTTACTACTTTCAAATTATTTTATTTTGGGTCTACTTGAAATATTCCCACAAGACCTACTACTTGCATGATATAAGGTGTAGAGGTAGTTCTGTTTAGTAAACTTTCAATCATTGACCTATATGATGTCTGATTGATCTTTAGAGATTCATCCTCCTTGCTAAAATTACACCTTATGATAATAGGTGTGTTAATTGCCTTGAAATATTCCATCTCAAATCTATTCAACATCTCTCTTATGTACTTAACCTATGAAATGAATATACCTCTTTCTGAGTAATTAATTTATAACCTAAGGAGGAATGATAGCTATCTCGACATAGACATCTCAAACTACTTCTTCATCATATTTACAAATGCCTTAGTCATACTATCAATGTTTCCACCAAATATGATGTCATCCACATAAACAACCACTATAAACTAATGATCATTTTCTATCTTTATATATAGATTACTTTCTACAACTCTTCTCTTGAATCATTGGTCCAATAGGTACTTGTCCAATCTGGTGTACTAAGCACTAAGAGCTTGCTTTAGACCACAAAGATACTTTTTAAATCTACATACACAATCCGTGTTACCTAATAATTAGAAATTGTAAGATTTCTCTATGTATACCTCTTCTTCCAAGTTCCCATTTATACAAGCTAATTTGACATCCATTTGATACACTTTAAACCCTCCAAATCCTACATATGCTAGAAAAAATCTAATAGCCTCCAATATTACTATTGGAGTAAATGTCTCCTTAAAATATACCCACTATACTTATGCATAGCCATTACATACTATAATTATATGTGATAAGAGGCCCTGTATAAGCTAATACACATTGCAAAAAAATTATCAATATAAGCTAATCAACCCCCTAGTGTATATCAAGCTTCAACTTCTAAAGTGGTAGTAGAACTAGTAAAGAGAAACATAATGCAAATGACACCTTTTGTATCTATAAATACATTCAAAGTGAAGTTGGCCACTCCAAATATTATAAAAGAAGATTCAACTCCAAAAAAATCATTGATTAAGTCTAGTTATATTTATTTTATCTTAGTCGATCAAATGAAGAAGACTAATTTGAATGTCACCATGTGGGGAACACTATCTATACTAGCACAAAGGGACTTTCTACAGGAGGCTCTAAATATTTTATAGATATTAGAAAAGGTTCTATCCCAGGGGCCTACACCTTTAATAAATTTATTCCAACCTCAAGCTGATAGTAAAATAGGAAAAAATGGTAAGCCTCCTCCTTTCTATCTTTCACTTATAATAGGGAAGCATCTGGTACATAATTGCATGGTAAATTCAAGGATTAGCAGTTTAGTAATAGCCAAGAAAATAGTTGATGATTTGAGAATAAAATCCACATATGTTAATATTGGAGTAGCTAAACTAGATGGGAGTGTTGTTCAAATAGTAAGAACTATAAAAAGATTGAACCTCACTATTCATGCTTGTCCAAGCCTATCAATTACTTAAGATATTTTAGTCATAGATCTTCCCCCTTACTTTACCATTTACCTTTCAAAAGAATTCACTACAAATATGGGAGGATATATATTTTTAGATTGGTCTCACATGTTACTTAGAATGAGATATGGGGAGTTATTTTTAGCTAACATCAAATAAAAAGCCTTGCTTAAATATCTTCAGTTTCAGCCATGCCATGTTACACATAGGATCACACCTAGCTTGTGCATGCTATATTCTAGCTGTTCCAAAAATCCAAGATGCTAGAAATAGAAGAAATACCTCTTTTCACATGAGTATTTTTAGATCTACATGATTTTTTGAACTAAGTGTTGAAGTTCTAAAAACTACATGTAGTCTATGACATATTTTGTATAAATATGGGTAGACCCTGTGGCCCAAACTATATATTTTTATTTTTAGTGATGTGTTTTTGTATTCTGAATGTATTTAATACAAGTTATAACCTTTGGATAGAAATAAAGTTAAAGTGTTTGTCTTTCTTGTTTGGAATCGTTGTGTTGTGCAGGTTATTTGATTATTTGAGGAAGCTTTGTCTTTTATTTTAGTCTCAAGAAAATTCATTTGTGGTACTTTAACCTCTTGATAATAATGTTTGGAATAAATATCCTTTCCCATTTTCTAAATAATAGCTAAAATACTACCTCTAATTTCCAAATTTGCAAAAGTCTATGCTTAAAATAAATTCAATCTATTTTCTACTATATTGTGTTTTTCAATCAAGCCTCTAGATCAACTATACAATATTTGGTGCAATCACCATACTTTTATTTTTTTTTAAATTCCAAATTCTTTAACCCTTTTCCTAGTTAAAATCATAGTTTAAGATTCAAAAACACTAAAGAGTGAGATTTCCACTAAAATAGTATTTTATTATTTTGCATCATATTTAGTGAATAGAATTTGACCTTCTCTAAAGATTAACCTAAAATTTCCAAGGTCCCACAGCTTTGGAAGGTTTTCCATTGTTTCATTAAGAACTTATATAACAAGATATAGAATCAAGATAGGTGCAATCCTATGTGATAACATTTTTTGGCACACCTAGTAGGACCATAAAATTACATAGAGATTGGTGTTATTCTCAACAAGCATTGTATGAGTTTAGTGCAAATATCAAAGCACCTGGTGAATGCACATACTTAAAAAATCACAATTTTAAGGTGACATATGCCAAGTAAAGATCAAAATTAGTCACTCCTCATCCTAAGGTATATCCTTGTGTTTTATTCCCATCCCCTTTAGCCACTCTTATTAGTGTTATACCTCCCACAATGGATAAAAATCATAATTTTGTAGCTTTCAATATAGGAAGTCCACTAATTTTGGCCTAACATGATGATATACTAGTCTCAGTCTTAAAAAACATGCCATATTTTACTAGTGAAACCTCGTCCACTACTTCAGAACACATAAAAGATATTGCTAACCTTTGTTCATTCCATAATATGGTCCAAGATAATTTTGAAATCAGATTCCTAATCTCCTCTTTCAAAGGGAAAGCTTTACAATGGTATAAAGGCCTTACTCCCACCTCAATCCAAGTTTGGGATGATTTAGGCATTATAATGTGCACCCATTTTGAGGACAAGAGTGACCAACTTTCCTTGGTTGAATATTTAACTACTATTCAATGAGCTTCTCATGATCAAATGAATGACTTCAATTACTATTTCTAGAAGACCTAAAATAGAATCATAGTCTTAGTTAAACCCATTGAAAATAATGCCTTCTTGTATTACCTTAAATCTCGCAATAGTGATATAATAATAATGATTCAGTCAATGGGTGGCACCACACTTCCTTTAGCTTATGATCTTGCAATAAGGGTAGAAAATTATTTGATCCAAGCTAGGAAAATTTCACAAAGGCTTTCAATGCCTCTATTTTTAGAAATAGCCCCTATTTCCCCACCTACACTTGCTTCAATCCCCATTATGAGGAAGGTGCCTACTTTGACTCCTATACCTATGGATGATTTATATGATTTCAAATCATTACTCAAAAGTTTTGGAAACTAGATAGTGGTGAATAAAAAGTATCAAGCCCAAAATTATAAACCTTTTCAGCCATCTAACCCTGGATACCAAGGGAACATGCAACTATATCAAGGTAAAAACCATCAACAAGGATAAAATTCATATCCAATACCTCCACACACCCATGATTTACTAGTGCAAAGTGCTTCGAAAGATATTGTCCTTGTTCAAAATAATTTGGCTTAAGAGTATGAGTGGTGTTATCCTTGAAATTAGTCCCATAATCAAAAAACCTACCCTAATGGTGTAATCATTCAATCCTTGATGGTGTAAGTTATATCAAATACACAAGGAGAACAAGAAGAATCTACTTTTCAACAAGCAGACACACAAGAATCTACTCAAGGTGAATCAACTCTTCTAAACTACCAAAAAGATGATTTAGGTAGGATAGGCTAAGATGAAGAAATTTTAATGGTGTAGGTCTTATAGTAGCTAATACAAATCTCAAGAAAAGATAAATAAAATTTTATCATCCACCTAGGTTAGACCAAGATTCAAATTCTAAAGTGGTAACATAACTAGTAAAAAGTAACACAATGCAAAGGCCACCCTTTGTACCTAAAAAATCAATTCAAAATTAAGGTGCCCACCCTAAATATTTTAAAATAGGATGTAGCTCATACAAAAGCACTGACAAAGGTTGATAATATCCACTTTAACATAGTTGATCAAATAAATAAGACTAATTTAAATATCACCATGTGGGAAGCACTATCTATACCAGTACAAAGGTACTTGCTATAGGAAGCTATAAAGAATTTCCAAATATTATAAAAGGTTCCATCCGAGGGGCCTACACCTATAATAAATTTATGTCAAGCTCAAGCTGATAGTAAAATAAACAAAAATGGTAATCCTCCTCCCTTATATATTTTTATTATAATAGGGAAGCATCTAGTACATAATTACATGGTAGATTTGAGAGCTAGTAGTTCATTAATTTCCAAGAAAATAATTGATGCTTTGGGAATAAAATACATGCATGCTATTAAGGGAGTATTAAAACTAGATGGGACTATTTTTCAAATAGTAGGAACCATAAAAGGATTTAACTTCACTATTCATGCTTGCCCAAGACTATCAATTACTTAATATATTTTAGTCATATGTCTTCCCCCTTAATTTGCCATTTGTCTTTCAAGAGAGTTCACTACAAACATGGGAGGATATCTATCTATAGATTGGTCTCACATGCTACTTATAATGAGATATGGGGAGCTATTTTTAGCCAACATAAAATAGAGATATTTGTTTGAAGATATTTAGTTCTAGCCATCCTATGCTATCCCTAGGATCATGACCAACTCATGCATGCTATGTCCCAGCTATTCCATAAATCTAAGATTCCAAAAATAGAAGAGATCACCTCTTTTTGCAAGAGTATTTTTAAATATTCATGATTTTCTAAACTGAGTATTCAAGTTCCAACAAATACATGTCTTTTATGACTTATTTTGTATAAATATGGGTAGACCCCATGGTCTAATATATCTTTTTTTACTTTACGATATTTTTTTACATTTTCAATGTATTTAATACAAGTTGTAACCTTTTGAGAGAAATGAAGTTGAATTTTTTTTCTTTCATGTCTTTGAAATCTCTATGTTGTGTAATTTATTTGACTCTTTGTGGAATATTTGTCTTTTATTTCCATTTCAATAAAATTCATCTGTGGTACTATACCTTCTTGATAATATTGTTTGGAATAAATATCCTTTCCCCTTTTTTGAAGAATAGATAAAATACTACCTCTAATTTTTAAATTTTCATAAGTTTATGATTAAAATAAATTCAATCTATTTTCTACTCTATTGTATTTTTCATGTAAGCATCCAGATCCACTATATAATATTTGGTTCAATC
>JARHVA010000647.1:1500000-1942500 GCA_037957365.1 Torreya grandis
TTTGACTTATTGATTCTCATTACATAGTCCTTTTCCCCATGACCAACAAGATGACAAAAAAAACAATAGCCCATAAAATATTTGGCATACCATGAAGCATTTGGTTGTATTATTAGCTTCTTTATTTTTCCTTTGACATGATTTAACTTATTATCTTCTATGCTACCATCCTATTTTCCTTGTTATGATTTATTTTGATCTTCTTAGATCTTTCTTATCTTTATTATGACCTTTTCATTCTCATCCTTTAGGGAAACAAGATTAGCCTTCAATTAAACATAATCATCTTATTTATCTCTCATGCTTAAACTTGTAGCCTATAATTGAATTTTAAGATCTTTGATGGTCTTCTTATTCTCATTAGCTTCTTTGTCATGTCACCCTTCAATCTACATGCTTTCTCTTCGAGAGACTTGATCAGTTCTTGATTTTATTTTTCCTCTCTCATGGACTTACCTGGTAAACTCCCCTTGGAAGGCCTAACTTGTGCTGCAAGACCTTTGATCATATTACTCATTTTATGATTAATCTTCTTTTTATCCTTTAGTTCAACAAGTGCACTCATGAGATTAGATTCTAGATCAACTTCTTCTCCTCTCTATCATATAACTCTTCTTCTCTATTATTATGGAAAACTTTCTTCATTAAACATGATGATCTTTTCTTTTGAACAACTTTCCTTTTTACCCATATTATGCCTTGGATCACCTTAAAATTATTAAACTTGCATAGAAGGTAATACTCTGATACCAATTGTTAGAGGTATAACCATTAAGAGTGGGGGGGGAATTATTGATGCTAGATAATCCAATTCAATAACCAACTCTTAAATATTTAGCACATACAATCATGATCCATATAAATTAACCATTACAATGAACAAGGTAGATATAACAAGATCAATCACATAACATGATATATGTGAGAAACCCTCATGGGGGATAAACCCATTGAACCCTAAAATATGAATTAAATTCCTATAAAGACAAGAATCAACATTTAGACCAGCATAAATTGGTCAAGAAACACCCATCCATTAATTTAGTAAGACACCCATCCCATAAGGAGGAACCAACCCCCTAAGCAACCAAGTTAGAAACAAAATACCTTGATCTAATATACAAATCTTATCTAATGTCTTCTACATCTGACGATAGACTTATCTTAATTTTCATTTGTCTCTTTACACTATCACAAATTCACACACACAAGTAATGCATCCAAAACACCCTTTTGGATCACTCTTTACTTCTTATCACATACACAATAAAAAAACATAAAAAAAATTTGTCACAACATTATAAACATGACCTATATGTCATGTAAAAAATCATCAACTTGATATTCTCTTCAATCCATCCACTAAGCACACTCACTCAATCAGTCTCTAGTGCTTACTCACTCAATCTGCCTCATCTAGGCTCATTAGGTCTAATGACCTATGTGTTCACCTTAATCAAATTGATCAAAAAATAATGATTGATACTCTTCAATATCTAATCTTTACCACTAAATTTTACTTCTATTTCAAAGGTTCTCTCCTTTTCTTGACTCCATACACTCTCTTCTCCACACCATATAGGCTAATTATGCCTAGTATTTATACCATACACTCATCTAACCCATCTTAATTGTAAAAGATATTTACCATAGTTATTATAAATTTAAAATAGGTGTTCATAAATGTTAAATTTAATAACCTCACACTCTTTAGGTTTTCCAATATCTCATTATCCACAAACCACCATTAGGTCTTGGTGAGACCTAAAACAATTAGGCCTACTCATCCATACGTTAAAAATTCAACTATTTGTGCCACTTTCATATTATACAAATGATATTAAAACATAAATATATCTCAAATATACCATTTATAAATTCCTCATTGATCCATGCCATATATAACATCAACTCAACACTTGAACCTACCAAGTAGGTCTCCTCACTCTTTAGGCTTTCATACATTGAAAACATAGTCTCAAACTTATAAAGAAACTACTCAAATATTTTATATATCTATATGATTATATCACATGGTTTAAACCTTTAGGACATATTAAATTCCTTCATATTATTTATATACTTCAACATAGGGTCTAAGCACTCAACACAACTCTCTCAAAATGACCACTCAAACTAGTCATGTATACTCAAAATATAGTCAAGTTATTTTGACTCTCCATAATTGAAAAGGGGAAAATAATAATATAAAATACCTTATAATAAATATTTGGGACTTATATAATATCTCCATACTTATTTTATTCATTTATTTTTCTTAAAACACCTTTAACTCACTACTGCAACATGGTCATTTAATTTTCCTATGTATTTAACAAACACAATCAACTTCAAACAATTATTCACATTAAATATGGATTGATAAAACCTCCATAATCCAAGTGTATGGTATTAATAAAGTATATAAAAATCTTAAATATCTAAATTTTCTTGAAATATCTAAATACCATCAATGTTAGGACTTGTTCCAAAGTCTTAACGTTAGGTTAGATTTTTGGTAGGTAATAAATAATTATTGTAAATGGGGCATGGACATCTTTTAGTAAAGACACCCCCATAAAATAAAATTACTTAGTTTAATTATTAGGTAGTTTTAATGTTTTATATTTATTAATTAGAATTACTTTATGGGTTGTTTTCCCATATTTAGTTGCTTATAGGATTAGTTGCTTTTACCGGTCATTGGTAAAAACTATATAAATCCATGTTTGCATTGTAAAAGGGTTAACGGAGTAAAGGCACCCTTATGTACTTGTTTTTTTGAAATTAATAAAATACTTGTGCACTCACACTAAGTAGGGACAAGGTTCAACCTATTTTGGTTTTGGAGTTATTAGTGGTATTAGAGCATGGTTATTTTGGAAGCTTGGTGAATTCGAAGGAGCAAGGTGAAAAATCAATTCACGTGATATCTTTTGGCATGAAATAAGGTATGCCATATAAAATGATTTTTTTTATTGGTTTAAATGTTTGAAAAATTATTAAATTATTTTAATTTTTCAAATATTATTCACATTTAAACCTGTATTTTCCATATACCACAGTCTGGTCTATTTGATCATTTAATACTCCATTGTCCTATGTTCAATCTCCTCATCTGGCATAAAAATGAATTTTTAGCATTTTAATGCTATTAAATTCTTTGTTTTTTGGTCAAAACTAGATTTGTATAGCCTATTTATTTGAGAAAAATATCTGAAAGTTTTCATTCATGGCTGCCATTGTGATTTGCATTCATTTTAGCTCTTTTTAAATCCAAAACATCTGCAAATCTTGATCAAATAGCATTAAAACCTCTATTTTTGCATTTTAAAAGAAAAATCTATGTTGCATGGCCTATTGTACAGCCTTCCAATGCCCATGCTTCATTTTTAACTCATTCCCTGCAAAAAAATACTTTTAAAATCTGCTAAAACTTAGTCAAAAACAATTATATCCTCCCTGTATGGATTTGTACGGCCTGTAGGAAAGAGAGCAAGTGCAGGAAAACATCTAGGAGCAGCCATGGTGTCCTAGAGAAGAATGGCATAGCATAAAATTTAGAAATTTATTTTTTGATGTTTCTAAAGTTTTTTTATCAAATATTTGTTGTGACTAGGTCCCACGAGAGAAGATTGAAAGAGAGGTTGTAAAAAAAGGGAAACATTTGAATTTATTCACTCATATGTAATTCTTTTTATTTTCCCTCATACACAAAATCTAGAATATGTAGAAATTTATGATTGTAATGTTTTGCAAATGCTCTTAGAGCAATTGGTTAAGCTTATTTTGTTAGAAGCTTGCAAAGAAGGAGGTCAAGGGTTCAAATCCCTTCTTTTTGGAGAAAGTCATTTTTGCTTTGGAATATGCTTTTAAAAAAAAAGAATATTCTCTTTTTTAAATTAGAATATTGTAAAACACATACTTATTGTATTGTGTTATTTAAATTTTCAAAAAAGGGGTAGAATTCATTCATATTTCTTTTGCAATGTTGTGGTGAGACAAGGGTGTAATTGGTGGAATAAGGTTGTAATTTGACAAAATAAGAGTGTAATCATTTATTTTTCATGAGGTTAAGTGCAAAACCCCATAGAAGCAGTGTCTTGTGTAGTGAGTGTGATATTTGTTTCATTTCTTTTGCATTTTGTCACACGTTTCTCTACTACACTTTCTTTCATTTCAAAATGCCAAAAATTCAAAATTTGCTTTTAGATGGTGATAGATTAACAATTTACAATTATTCAAATTGGAAATGATTGATGGAGGCTTCACTAATGTTTAATGAATTATGGGATATTGTTAAGAATGAAAATCCCACATTGCCAACAGAGCAGGCTAAATTAGATATTTTCAATTTTCATGATTCTAAGGCCTTAGTCTCATAAAATTTTGTTTTACTCATGATACGTATGTTCATATTGAAAATTCTCCTCATAGTTATACTGCATGGAAAACATTGTCATATTTGTATGATAAGAAACCTAAACATAAGAATATAGATATTCATATGCAGTTGTTTATTTCATCATTAGATGAAGATGGGGATATGGGAGAATATGTCTAAATTGAAAAATATGACTACTGAGTACACCAAGGTTGGTTTTGGAAAACTAGATGATGACCTCATAGTTACTACTGCTTTGAAAGGACTACCAGGGTCTTATAGGAATTTTGTTGAAATTTTGCATGTCTCTGACAAGATCACAGGCATCACCTTTGATAATTTGGCTGAGTTGCTCATCCAACATGACCTCTGTCTACCCAAGAAATCCAAGAAAACTAAAGAATCCCATGTTTTAGAGCCAAAGCCTATTTCATCTTCATCTAGGCATCAAAACAATAGAGGAAATAGTTATAGAGGGGGTCAAGGTTATAGAGGAGGCAGATATCAAAATAGAGGTAGGGGTCATTCAAATAATCAACAATCTAATCAATCACATTCACATGAAACAAGTGATCAAGGACATGGTCACAATTCATATAGGGGTAGAGGTCGAGGTAGATCAGACATTCAGTGTCATAGATTTGGAAAATTTGGTCACATTGCCTCACAATATAGGATTCCTTTTGATAAAATTTAGAGGCCACAAAAAGTGACTAAGACTAACTCTACTCAGTATGTTGATCATGACTATGATGAATCTAGTAATGTTGCCCATGAATTTGCATCCACTACTTTGGGGCACATTGATTATATTGAATATGAGGCTAGAGATGAGCTCACAGATGTATGGGTTTTAGACACGGGAGCAACCAAACACATGACATTTAGGAGATATTTCTTTTGGTTTTATTAGAAAGCTTCTCTCTCTCTAGCTGCCTTAGTAAATAAGTCTATGTATACACCACTAGGACTTGGTTCTATTTGAATTCTTCTTCCTAATGGGTCTATAAAATACTTAGAGGATGTTTGGTATGTTCCCACATTAAAGAAACACTTACTTTCTTTGGTAACTATTCAAAAGAAAGTTTATCAAATTGTGCTTTAAAATGGGCTCATTTACATCAATTCAGTGAAGGATGATTATAAAATTATGTATACAGGATATGAAGATGGAAAATTGGTTAGATTGCATTGTAAGTTGCTTCCTCCCAATATAGAACTTGCAACAGTTGTTGACACAGGTATAGGTACTATGTTTACACAACGGTTATGGCATCTCCACTATGGACATTTGAATATCCACTCTTTAGTGGATTTACAGAGATATGGTATGGTGAATGGGTTGCCCACTTTTTGCAAAGATAGTATTCTTTGTGAGTCATGTGTTTTGGGCAAACAAAATTGGGAAAATTTTCCTAAACAATCATCTTGGAGAGCTAACAAATGTTTACAGTTAGTTCATAGTGATGTATGTGACATGAAAAAGTCATCCATTGGTGGGTGTAGATACTTTGTCTTGTTTATTGATGGCTTTTCTAGGATGACTTGGGTATTCTTTATGAAAAATAAATCTAAAGTTTTTGCTAAGTTTGTTGATTGGTTACACTTAGTTGAAAAAGAAACAAGTTCACATTTGGCCACTCTTCATTTAGATAATAGAGGTGAGTATACCTCAAATGAATTTTTAGACTATTGTCGAGAACATGGAATTCATCGACAATATAGTAATGCTTATACTCCACAACAAAATGGAGTATCTAAATGAATGAATAGAAATTTAGAGGGCACAACATGTGCCATGTTGCACTATAAACAACTTGATGATAAGTTTTGGGCTGAAGCCATAGGTACTACAGTGTATTTAAGAAATAGGTCCCCCACAGTTGCACTTTTGGGACAAACTCCATATGAGGCATGGTATGGGTTTAAACCCAAAGTTAAACACTTGAAAGTGTTTGGATGTCTTTGTTTTGCTTTGGTTCCTATTCAACAAAGAACTAAGTTAGAACCACAAAGTTGAAAATGCATTTTTCTTGGTTATTCTAAAGATAAAAAAGGGTTTCATTTGCTTGCACAAGATTTAGGCAAATTCATAGTGAGTCAAGATGTAATATTTGATGAGTTTGGGACTATGAACACTGTAGAGATTGATTCTCAACTTGATATATTAGAGAGGAAAAATATAAAAAGAGATAAGGGTTTGAATAATGGGGATAACTCTTCGAAGTTATGGTATGAGACTCAAATTCCTTCACTTTCCTTTCCTTCATCTATAAGTTCATAGGTTGATGACTTAGAAATTGTTTAAAATTCTCTAAGTCCGCCTTAGAATGATACACATAATGAGAATTATAGAGTCCATAATTTGTCTAAGTATCCAAAATGGGCTCAAAGTACTTTTTTTGACTTGACAGCAAATGAAGTTGGTTTAACAGGGCCCAAGAATTCTCAAAAATAGGTAAACTATGCTATGGTTGTTACTACTTCTTCCACTGAGCCATCCACTTTTGAGGAGGCATCTATTGAACATGTTTGGCAATAGGCAATGAAATGTGAGTATGATTCCATACTTAACAATAATACATGGGTTTTAGTTGATCCTCCTCCACATGTTAAACCCATTGGATGTAAATGGGTTTATAGGACTAAGTATAAATTAGATGGCTCCATTGATAAACATAAGGCAAAAATTGTTGCAAAAGGATATGCACAATAAGAAGGTATTGACTATGAGGAAACATTTGCACCAACTACCAAATGACACACTATTCATATGGTACTTGCCTTAGCAGCACAAAATCACTGGAAAGTACATCAATTAGATGTTAAAAGTGATTTTTTAAATGGTGATTTATAGGAAGAAGTCTATATCAAACAACCTCAGGGTTTTGAATAGGTGGGCGCTAAACACAAAGTATGTAAATTGATAAAAGCTTTATATGGTCTCAAACAGGCATCCAGGGCTTGGTATGAGAAAATGGATTCATACTTGAAATCCATTGGTTTTCATCATAGTGAATCAGATGATACTCTCTATTTTTGAGTGCAGGGTAAGAAAATGGTGATACTAGTTCTGTATGTTGATGACTTGTTTATTAAAGGTAATGATGAAAACCATAACAAGTCTATGAAGAAGGAATTAAAAGATGGGTTTGAGATGACAAATCTTGGACTTCTTCACTACTATCTAGGCATAGAGGTAACTCAGAAAGAGCATAGTATTTTCATTTCACAAACTAAGTGTATTTCTTAGTTATTAGAGAGGTTTGGCATGAGTGATTACAAACCTACACTTACTCCCATGGAAATTAACTTGAAATTGTCTAAGGATGATAGCAGTGCCTTTTTTAATGGCACCGCATATAGACAATTGGTGGGAGGTTTGATATACTTGATGACTACCAAGCCCAACATTTCATTTTTAGTTGGAATTTTATCTAGGTTTATACATGAGCCTAGAAAAATTCATTGGCATGCATAAAATGAGTACTTCATTATCTTTAGGGAATGAAAACATATGGCCTTGAATACCGCCACAACAAGAACTTCAAACTTGTTGGATATTGTGATGCAAATTTTGGCAGATGTGTGGATGACAGAGTGTCAACCATAAGATACACAATGCATATGGGTTCAACTACCATTGCTTGGTGTTGTAAGAAGCAGGATATAGTGGCAAATTCATTAGTAGAATCAGAGTATATTACAGCATGGGATGCTTCCAGAGAAATTGTTTACCTTCATCGTATTCTTAAAGATCTTCAAGTTTCTCAGTTTGCTCCTACATAGTTATACATTGATAATCAGAGTCCAATCAAGATGTCCAAGAATCCAGTGTTTCATGCCAAAACAAAACATATGGATGTCAAATACCATTATCTGTGAATGCTGGTGGAAAAGATAACTCTTGATCCAATATATTTCCCAGCTATTGATCAGACAACTGATATCTTCACAAAACCCCTTGACAGAATCAAATTTGAAAAATTCAAAAAAATGCTTGGTATGTGTTGAAAGACTTGACTTTGGATCATAGGGGGGTTTGTTAGGACTTGTTCTAAAGTCTTAATGTTAGGTTATATTTTTGGTAGGTAATAAATAATTATTGTAAATGGGGCATGCATCTTTTAGTAAAGACACCCCCATAGAATAAACTTAATTTAATTATTAGGTAGTTTTAATTTTTTATATTTATTAATTATAATTACTTTACGAGTTGTTTTCCCATATTTCGTTGGTTATAGGATTAGTTGTTTTTACCGGTCATTGGTAAAAACTATATAAATCCATGTTTGCATTATAAAAGGGTTAATGGAGTAAAGGCACCCTTATGTACTTGTTTTTTCAAAATTAATAAAATACTTGTGCACTTGCACTAATCGGGGACAAGGTTCAACCTATTTTGGTTCTGGAGTTATCAATCAAGACCTCTTCAACTATCCTTCTTGGGTCACTTGTAAAACATGGTCAAACACATAGTCAACTTTAGAGCTCAATATATGCAACTATATGAACATTAAAATATTATAATAAAATTTTATGGATGAAAATTTAATTACTTTACAATATTTCCTTTAACAACTCCTTCAATTTCATCCTTAATCAAAATATATAAGTGGAAAACTCAATAGTAGTTTTTCTTTTGTTAATTTCAAATACCAATGGTTACTGGTAAACATAAATATTATAGAAACATATCTTAATCTCATGTACCTTGGAAAATTTATAAAATTAATTGTATTTATATCCTTTTGATCCTCCTAACTTTAAATATTTAATTATCACCAATGATCATTAATCTATGCTTTTGTGATTAAGACACTTGGCACCCTTGCATGCCTTTTGAGCACATTGTTGTCAATCCCCGCTCTTGTGCCACTTGGAAGTCCCATATGCCTTTTGAAAATTGCATATTTGAATTTAACCACACCATTAATATACATATTCATGAACACCCATGTTCCATTTATCTTCTATCAAATCATTATGATTGACACACATGTCACTAGCATGTGCAATCTCAAGAACCTTTGACATATTAACTTAATATGCACCATTGGATCACTATCTAACAATATCATGTGATTCATTAGATCCTTATATATTTATATTAATTTATTTCCATAGACATTCATTACCTAATTAAACACTCATTGTAGATCTTCAATAATGTAAATTTGGCTAAGTATGGGAAGCATTACAATATGCTTACGAGGCCAACTTTGCACCTTAATAACTTTTTCTACGCTCAACCTCATGACCTTAAATTTTAAAAACATGATCTTATCTCATAGGGGCATATATAAATTTATAAAATTATCTTTAAACCTCTACATATGTGAAATATGACTTCATCAAATTGCTTACTCAGCCTTGTCTACCAAGATGACTACTTGAACCTAAACACTCATAAGCCTGCTCTAATGAATTAATTTCACTTCCACAAGAACTATGAGAACTAATAACAGCTAATAATTTATATAAAACATGTACATATCATATATTTCAACCATAAATTTTCTATCCAAGTCAAACACTAAAAAACTATGCAAGAACACTAAAGGTCAATGAAGCACACTTTGTCATTGTCATTTTATCACACATGACACTTCATCAACATCATTAGTCACCTTGGAGACATCATTGACAAAACTCAAACATATTTTTTTGTTATAAGGATAAATAAAACTTAAAAAAAAGTAGTTCAAACATGTTTTTAGATGCGAAGAGGAAATATAGAAGTGGGAAAATAGATTTAGAATCAAACTTGCTTATCATGTGAGGAAATGAAATGAGTGGTAGGGAAATGAATAAAAAGTAAAGATAGAGAAATGATTTATCTAATTTAATATAATTAAATTATCTTTGATAAAACAAGATTAATTTTGACATTAAGGACTTTGACTAAATTTGCCTAACCACTCAAATCTTAGGTCATCAATGAAGTATAAATATCATCCCATGAGGTCTATATGCATGAAAATTAAAATGAACCTACCTTCCCATAATGAATTACCTATTCCTTAGGAACCATTATAGTGTTGATGATTTACTATGAATATTGGGTAATTACATGAGAAATTAGGTAGCATCATATACTATTTTGAATTATCCTATCACTATCCTACTACACCCCAATGGGCCTCAGCTTTATGATGAGGCCAACTATGGAGTTTGATCTTTGATTGGAGATAGGAGATGTGATATGAATAATGTATTTTGGTTTGATTTTGAAATTTTAGTTTGTATGTTTCCTTTAGGTCATTTCCTTTTGTTTCAAATGATTTGCTTTTAAATTTTGATGGATTTTTATATTCCTCCTCCATACGGATTTGGTGAACCAAACATGGATGCTAAATATGACTATCATTTGAAAAATTTAGACTTGGTTTCTAAGAAATATAACTTAGAGATCATGGTGTCTAATATTCTTGTTTATTCATGTGAAATAAAAGTGTTATCTTGACATAGACATTATTTTTATCCAAAGTGGAATGTAAATCAAGGGGAATGAATAATGAAACAATTTAAATTATTTTAAATTACAAAAACTGTGACAAAGGTGAAAATGGATACAATGATAGGTAATAATAATTCCTTATCATAAGAATTTTTTAAGGTGTAGGGAAACATGATAATGTAGTATGTTGGGAATGTTTTATCTACAAAATAAGAAAAAGTAAAAATTGAGAACAAGGGATCACAAGCTTTTAACCATTTCTTAACATGCTAGAAAATGAAAATTAAATTAATTAAATATGGTTCTTTTATGAGGAGGGCTTGGTCCTATCCATTGTATTACAATGAGATTCATAAAATAGAAACCTAAGAAGGTGCACAAAGCATGTAAAAATAGAATAAATGAGAAAGATGGTATCTTTGAGGAAGTTGTGGTCCTATGTGTGGTCTTACACTACAAGTTACAAAATAGAAACATAATAAAGTGTAAAAATCATTGAAAATAAATTAAATAATAAGATAAAATAAATTCATGAGTAATACCGTGTCATATCCATAGTTTTACAATGTAACTCATGAGAAAGTGAAACCAAAGGGTTAAGAGAAGGAACTAAGGTTTATGAAAATAAAGATTGCTACAGAGGGTAAGACTCATGTAGATATCCTAAAAAAATTGTTATTATAATAATATATAGATATCATGATAATAATGGAAATATCTAAGTAAAGTACTTTAGAAATTACACATTGGTGGGCTCTTTGAAAATATGGTCTTCATTAGTTTAGAGGCATTAGGTACTAGGACCAAGTATGCATTTTATTAAGAAAGTAACACACCTATTTTGGGCATAATTATCTTATTTTCATTGGTATATACTAATTTAAGGATGAGATCACCAACATTGAAATTGTAGACTCAAACCCTTTTTAATGTTGTTTGGTGATGCAAGCTTTGTATTGGTGACTAGGCTATAGAATGGAGAGACAATATTCATCAATAAGATCAAGATAATTAAGATGAGATTCATGTAATTCCTCATTAGGTATGATACCATGAAGAGATATATTCATAAAGGGAAGGTAAAATTATAATGGGAGGACAAATTTAGAACCATAGACAAGCGAGAATGGTGTTGCCTCAGTGGTAGTACATATGCTAGTGTGATTGGCCCAAAGATAAAGATATAAATGAAAATTCTAGTCCATAAGAGTTTCATATATTATCTTTCAGAGGATTTTATTGATAATTTTTTTAGTGGCCTTAGCTTGGCCATTGTATTGTGGATGATGGGGTGTGGAAAATTTGTGATATATTTTTAATATAACATAGAGTTATTTTACTTATTTATTTTTGAAATTACTACCATTATAAAAAGTTATAGTATGGGGAACTCCAAAGAGACAAATGATTTTATTGAGAATGAATTCAACAATAATGGGCTAACATTGATGAGAGGCATGGATTCTACCCATTTGTTAAAATATTAAATAAATAAGATAATAAATACATGCCCATCCTATGATCTACGAAGTTTGCCTATGAGATCTAATCCCCACATGTAGATTGGCTAAAGATATTCCAAAAGTTGGGTCTTAGCTAGTGGTGAATGCATTATATCATCATGATGTTGGAAAGGAATAATTTTAAAATGAGGAGTCATGAGTATCGAACTATCCCAACTTCTTGGAGACATTTTGTGCCATAGAAATGGAGGGTCCAAGTGTTTTTGTGTAAATTGATTTTGATTTTAGAAATTCATTCAATGACTATTTTAGATTTAGTAGTATCAATAAATCTAGAGGAATATTCTTAATTACTTTATTCTAAACTAGAAATGAAGTTATGTAAGTAATATTTAAGATAGATAACCTGATTAAGACCTTAAATATAGAGGATGTTATCATTAGGGAGACTATCTTGAAGGTGATTAATGGAAGGTATGGGTACTTCTTCTAGTTGGTCAGTAATGACTTGTCCTTTGATAGCTTTTTACATGATGATGTAGCCATCAAATTTCATTAAAATAACCATCTACTTACCAATTATGTCTCTAGGGAGAGAGGCTTTATGTAAAAATTGATGAAGGGGATCATAATGAACTATAACATAAGTTATTTGATAAAACATATAATTATAGAGCTTTTCAACTATAAAATAAATAGCAAGTAAATCACATTATACTTTGGTATAGTATTTTTCATAATCAATGATACCTTGACTAATATAATATATGTCATATTCTCTTTCAACATGATTTTATTAGGAAAACATTTCCTCAACTAATACATGTGTGGAAGAAGTGTACAAAATTAAAGTATGATCATTGGAAGGTAGACGAAGAGTGGGTGGATGGAGAAATGATTCTTTCATATTGTCAATTTTTTTCTTAAAAGGATCAATACATTAAAGATCATTACCTTTTATACAAAGAGAATTTACATAATAAATGTGTTAAGCCATTTTGGGGACAAATCATCAATTTTCCCCAAGATTGCCAAGGTATGTATGGATGTTTAGAATGGAATGAGAATAGGCATGTTGACAATAACATCGATCTTATTGGGATTGACATTAATAACATGAGGAAAGACTAAAAACCCTATAATTTTAACATATTTGATGACAAGGACACATTTTTAAGGGTTTAGTTTGACTTTATATTTAATGATTTGATTGAAGATGATAACAAGATAAAAAATATGAGCTTCATGGATGTTATATTTGGAGACGAGGTCATCCACACAAGTTTCCACAATATTATGAATAAGGTTAAGAAAAATGTGGGTCATATCCCACTAATAGGTAGCTCTAGTTTTTTTAAGGATAGTGGGAATTTTAACATAGAAATAGGTGTCCCATTCCATGGTGAAAGTTATCTTATGTTGATATTTAGGGGTTATGTGATTTTTATTATAGACCAAACAACCATCCATGTGGGACAACATTTTATATCTATTAGTGGAAATTATGATAGCATCTATCAAAGGTATTGAGAAGTTATCCTTGGGATGAGAAAGATTAAGGTTACAAAAATTGATGCAAATGCAAATGACCATGCTGACTTTTTTGTGAATAGGGATAATGTTTTAGACCCATTTATAATATTCCACATGTTTGATAAATTTAGACTTTAAAATTTTTGTGATTTATTTATGGTATAAGTTAGAAATTTAGGGGAAATTTTATATTGTTTTTATTGAACAATTTTGGCATCAAGATATGTGATGATGCTGTGCATCACAATACTAAGATCAATGTTAGGCATGTCCTCATATGACCAAGATAAATTCTCATGATATTTATTGATAAATAAACTAAAGTTATCATGTTCATTTGGTTTGAGTTATATAGACTATTATAGGTTTACGGCATGAGGGGGTGCCATATTTGATTCTTTTAGTTTCCTCTATGAGAATAGCATTATCATCTTAGAAATGATATGGCATGTTAGGAAGAGAGGAAATGGTATTTATTTTAGGATTAATGTTAGTGATGAAGTCATTAAAATAAGGGGTATTTTACTTAAAATTCTAAAGTTTTTTATGTTTCCAAGAAAATTGAGGTTCTCAATCATGGAACAATTCAAGGATGAATTAATAAATAGGTAATGTAGGTAAAAGGCCATAATTTCCCCATCTAAATAAAAATCAACAACTTTGTTATTGTGACAATCATACTCAGAATGTTGCTAAGGTATGTTCTTATTAGTGTGTTGAAACATTGATGTTATCATTGGTGTAAAAGGTAATTGAGTGACATTGATGTCCCTAAAGTGATATTTTGAAGTTGCATGCTAAGTGATCATGATGGATTAAACATGATATAGTAGGTTCTCGAGTTCTGCATAAGGTCTTGGCAAAATGTTGAGATGTGACATACTCATGAGTAGTGGTTAATTAGTATTTATGTAAGAGATCATATAAAATAGAGTTTTTGTTATGTTTAAGTTCTTGTTGTGACAAGGCCATTGATTGACCAAGTTCATAAGAAGCAAGTCTTTATAGACAAGGTGTTCATAAGGCCTAGTCTTGTCTTCATGAAGGAATGTATAGTGAAGCTTGGTGAAGTGAGTAGTCTAAGGTTTTTGAGAAGATGTGTATAAGAATTTGAGAATGGTATGAGGGTTTTTTTCATGATAGTGAGTTTTATAGTGTAACTACATTGGTAAGAAGGTATAAAAGTGGTATGATACCTATTGGGTCTGATTGATGAACTAGCTCTTGAACATGAATATGGATTATAGAGGAATAACTATGATGATTTGGATGTTTATGATAATTAAGGTTTTAAATTTAGTGTTATATCATCTAAAAAAATGTGTTGATTTAGTCACATAACTCTCAAAGTGAGTGAAAGAGGTATGATCTTATTTAATTATCTTCTCATGGACCTAATCTTAAGACCCTAGGTGGTATAATGAGGTGTCATGATCAATTTTGGAGGATTGTGAGATAATTTCAGCATGGATTAAGATTTTTCATGATGTATTAAGTGTGTTGACCAATTATGAGGTCTTAAGTTAAAAGAAAAAACTTGAAAATGAGTTTGAATGTCTCTCAAATGCTAGAATGGAGAGTTAGAGACCTAAGAAGGAACTTATTTTTCTTCTTGACATGTGTGAATATTGAATGGGAAGATGAGATATTGGTGAGAGATGGATAAGGGTCCTAAAAATGTTTTTCAAGCATTAAGATCTAATTTTAGGGATAGAGTTGTATGAATAAACATTAAGAATGGAAACTGTTCTAAAACCCTTATAGTGACCTAATGGTGAATATTTTATTTTTAAATGTCCAAAATATATTGATAAGGATATTTTTATGATTGTAAAATTTATAGGACTCTCCCATATACCTCTACATGGAATTGGTCTACCAAAAGAGTCAGTGGAAGCTATAAAAAATCTCTTATTTCTCAAAAATCTGGTATAGTAGGTAAAAATGATCAAGTCAAAGAATGAAAATCATTGGAGTTTAAATATTTTTACTTGTAATTAATTTTAATCATATTTTTTTTTATCAATTTATATAAATAAAATAAGATAAACTGATCATGGAAGTTGACCTATCAGTAAAATGCCTAATAGTGAAGATAGTGAGAAAAAGGATGATAGTTTATCTTATTTATAATGATGGTCTATCAAAGAATGATGGTAATGGTAGAATTAACTAAGGAGAAGAAGGATGACAAGATGAAGCTTGATCAACACTTAAACCAAGGTGAGTTATGTGTTGATATAAGACATATGTCAAATTTGAAAGAATGTCATAAGTGTTATTTGTCAGCGTAGAAGGATTATGTTAAATCCATGTCAAAGGTAAAACCTAAGTTGAAAATCAAAAGGGCATTGAAAACATGTTGATAGAAAGGTATAGGTCAAGGCATCAAGGTGTCTTACAAAACCTTGGTTTAGGACATATAAGAAGGTATGTTTAGGTATCTTAGTTAAGTAAGCAGAGGCTCATGAGAGTTATTTATTGGTATAAAATACCAATTCCATTCTTGGTAAAGGTATTATCCATGAGATTTAAGGACTAGAAATGATCTAAATAATATGTTTACAGAACACCTATTTGACCTTGTGTTTCTATAAATATACTATCAAGTGATCTAATCCATGATGACTTAATAATATTTTAGAGGAGGTGATTGACTAAGTAATTAATATGAAGTATGTATGGAAAAAGGGGGAGCCTACTAGCTATGTGAGTGGCTAGGTCCAAAAATCAAAGGACTATATATATAGTGTTTGACATGTGAAAAGGATTAAATGCATAATCAATGTTTGACCAAGGAAGTAATTATGGATATTATCCATCCTTATGCCAATAAATGAGATGGATTAATGAGGTATAAAGGTATGAGAATGTATCCTTGTTTGTATTTGTATGATTATTAAGCATATGACATGATTGTCATGAATGAAGTTTTCAAGACTCCATGGGATAGTGAAACCATGAAAAGATAGTGAGTGTAAGATGATTGAAAAGTTGGTTTCTTTGAGTAATTATCATGTGGAGTAAATTTATCTTGACGAATTTCAAGGTGACATTAGGATCTTTTAATGCATGTGGATAGTGTATGAGGAACTTGAGAAAGTGTGTGAAGCATAAGACTAATCAGAGTATTCTTACTCAAATATATGATATGCCACATTAGTCTTTATAGAGTTTGGTGATTTTTTTATAGAGGTATACCATAGAGGTTAAGGTATTATAGACCTAAATGGTATTTTGTTACATTGAAGTTATTTTGAACTAGTCCGAGCTATGATGGCTAGTGAAACATAAAGGGGATAGACTATTGCATGAATAATATTTTGATGTGTCATGAATAATGAATTTGTTTGTGTATGTATGACTAAGATTTTTATTTGGAGAAATTATATTGTTTTTAGATAGGCCTAATTTGTGTAGGATCTATAATATATAAATGAATATGAATTTTAAGAAGATGCTTTGTCAAAAAGGGATTTCCTTCTTCAAGTATTACCAAATATCAAGCAAGAAGAGTGGTGTTCATGTGTATGAAGGCCTATAATAGTTTGGTAAAACTTGAAATGAGAGCATAGTCTTAGGGGGATATTTGTAGCTCTATGATTAATAAGATGTATATTTTAGTAGATATGAGCTTAAGGTGTGTTGAGCTTCTATTTGGATTTATCAAAGGAAGTCTAATCTTGTTTGGAGAGAAAAGGTGTGTTTTTAGTTTCTCTAGGTCCAAGGATTAGTAGTATTGTTAGACATGACCCTTTTAATTAGTGTCAAAGTGGGGCAATAATTTTTTTAGGAGAAATATTATTTTGGGGGAGACCCATCTTGGAGAGATAAGAATGATCTACCTTGTTAGAGTGTTTGCAATCAATCACAAAGGGGAAGATTGTTGAGGTGTGTTCATATTAGTGTGTTGAGACATTGATGTTGTCATTGATTTCAAAGTTAATTGATTGTCATTGATGTATCATAAGTGATCTTTTAAATTTTCATGGTAAGTGATCATGATGGATTAATCATGATCTAGTAGGTTCTTGAGTTTTACATAAGGTCTTGGAAAAATGTTGAGACGTGACAAGTTATGAACAATGATTGATTAGTATTTCTATGAGATATCATCTAAACAAGATTTTTTATTATGTTTAAGTGTTTTTTGTGATAATTTAATTTATTTACAAATTTAATAATAATAAAGTCTTTGTGGACAAGGTGTTCATAAATCCTAGTCTTGTCTTAGTGATGGCATGCATAGTGAATCCTAGTGAAGTGAGCAACCTAAGGTTTTTGAGAAGATGTGTAGCATTAGTTGAGCATGGTATGAGGGTTTTTCTTATGATAATTAGTTTTAGTGTGCATATATAGTGGAAGGAAGGTCTCAAAGTTGTATGATGCAAAGTAGATCTGATTGATGAACTTGATCTTGAGAATGGATATGGATTGTAGAGGCATAGCTATGATGATATGGATGTGTATGATATTTAAGGTGTAAAATTTAGTGTTATATCAACTAAGAAAGGTGTTGATTCAATCACATGAATCTCAAAGTGAGCCAAAGAGGTATGTTCTTCTTTAATGGTCTTCTCATAGACCTAGTCTCAACACCTTAAGTGGTAGAATGAGGTGTCATGATCAGGTTTGGAGACTTATGAGATCATGTGAGAATGGATTGATATTTTACATGATGCATCAAGTGTGTTGACTAAGTATAAGTTCTTGAGTTTAAGGAGAAAGCATGAAAATGAGATTGAAGGTCTCTTGATTGCTAGAATGGAGCGTTACAGACTTGAGAAGGAAATTATTTTTCTTGTTAACACATGTGACTATTGCATGTGAAGATGAAATCTTGGGGACAGATGAAAAAGGGTCCAAAAAATGTTTTCCTATAATTAGGAGTTGGTTTTAAGGATAGAGTTGTATTAACAAATATTAAGAATGGAAAGTGATCTAAACCCTTATAGTGACCCAATGGTCAAGATTTTATTTTTGAGAGCACAAAATGGATTGGTAAGGATAGTTTTATTATTGGAAAATCTATGTGACTCTCTCAAGTATGTTCAAGTGGAATTGTTATGCTAGATGAGTGAGTAGAATCTACAACAAATGTCTTGTTTCTTAGAAATTTGGTATAGTAGGTAGAGTTGACCATGTCAAAGAAAGCAAATAATTAAAGGTTAAAGCTTGTGAATTTTAAATAATTTTAATTATATTTTATGATAAAGTTATATATCTCAAATAGGATAAACTGGTCATGGAATTTTACCTATCACTAAAAGGCCTAATAGTGAAGTCAGTGAGAAAAACTAGGCAAGAGTGAAAATGAGATTAAGGATGAGTTACAGTGGATTAGGAATGGATCAAATTACATGGAATTGTTTTTAAATAATTATAACACATGTCTATTTTGGTTATATGTTTTAGAGTTCATTTAAAATGTTTCAAATGTTGTTAATAAGATGTCTTGTCTAGTGAAGATAAGATAATGAAGGTGTGAGGTTAAGAGTTCAATCTATATATTCCATATTTACCATTGGAAATATATATATTTGTGTTTTTATATGATATAAATATGTATAAGGATAATAATAATGTGTAAATAATTATTTATTATATCTACACAGGTGTTTGAATGCAAGTTCACCATGACTAGTTCTCAAGACAAAATGATAGTTCTGGGTATGGAAGATGTAGTGATGAGTATAAAATGTTGTGTCTTGAGTTGATGTTTCCAATGGACATACTAATTTTTTTTGTATGTAAATCACATATAAATGATATATATAAATTTTAGAGTCACTTTTATAAGTTGAAATATGGAATCAAAAATGGCTTATCTAGCTATGTAAGAACTATTGACCATTTTTGCATGACCATTTTGTGTTTTCCCTTTGGCTTTTTTCATTTCTCCTTTACTCATTTTATATGTTTGGTCACTTGATTTGTTGTTTATTTTTTCCCTTTAGCCTCTTCTAGTTTGGGATCTTATCCCTTTTTATTTTATTTTCCCCTTTGTTTTTTTCCTTTGTGATGTTGTTTTCCTTTGAGATTTTGTCTTAGCCTTTCTCATTTTGTTTTTCCCTAAATTTCCCTTCAAAAAATATTTGAAGGGCCAATCCCCTTTAAAGTTCCCTTAAGGATTTTTTGAAGGCACTTTTCCTTTCCTTTTTTTTTCCCAAGTGACCCTTCAGATTTTTTTCAAAGGACACTTTTTGTCTAAGTGACCCTTCATAAAAATTTTGAAGGGCACTTCACCTGGTTTCTTCCTCCAAGTGACCCTTCAAATTTTTTTTGAAGGGAACTTTTCAACCAAGTGACCATTCAAAAAAATTATAAAGGGCACACTTTGTCTTTCCTAAATGTTCCTTCAGAGTTTATCTGAAGGGATATTTTATCCAAGTGCCCTTTAGGATTTTTCCCAAAGGGTCAATTTTGACCATTTTCTCCAAGGTTGACCTTTGGGATTTTTCCCAAAGGGCCCTTTGTCCATAGCCTACCCTTCAAAAAAGTTTTGAAGGGACATTTCCTTTAGAAATTCCCTTCATAATTTTTCAAAGGGACCTTGTGCCCCTACCCAACTATCCTTTAGAACTTTTCTAAATGACACTTTCCCAAGTGTACTTCGGGAAAAGTTCTTAAATGAACTTAGCCATTGCCTAGAAATCTATCAAGCCAAAATTCCTTAAGGAATACATTCAAATAATTTTTTCAAAGGAATTACTTTATGAAAATTACCATGACCAAAGCTTAACCCAAAGGGATTCTCATGACATGCCATATAATGTCAATTTTGATGCAACCAACTAGCCATTAGGTTCAAAGACATGACATGTAATAGGATGTCAAATCCAGGGTGACCAACTAGCTATTGGGTTCAAATTAGTGACATGCCATAGGATGTCAAATCTAATGTAAGGAACTAGCCATTGGGGTGCAACTTAGTGACATACCATAAGATGTCAAGTTCATGCCTAAAGACTTCAAGTAAGAAGTGAAGTCACTTGGAAAACCTGAATGACTCTGTAGTGCAAATCAAGATTTGCCAAAGGCTTGACTTATAAATTTTATAAGTAAGGAACCTTAAAGAACCTGAAGGAGCAAGTAAGGAGTAGAAGGACTCAGAAAACCCAAAAGGGTCTTAAGCAAAGTAAAATCAAGTTTTCAAAAGAGATTTACTTATAAAATTTTATAAGTAGAAGAAATCAAGAAAACTAAAAGAACAAGTAGCCTTGATATACCCATTAAAGTTTCCAAACATGATTGACTTACAAGTTTTAGAAATAAATCCATTAAATTTTTTTGAATGGGTTTGTAGTGAAAAATGTGAAATCTTTCAAGAAGAATCTAAGGTTTGAAGTAGTGATTTGAGCCATTTATTATAGAGTGTAATATCACCATTGTGTTTGTAGTGATCTTGGTAATTTCAAGAGGGTGAATCAAAGAGAAGGCCAAATTTCAACTAAATGAGAGAGAGCAGCTAAAATTAGTTTCACCAGGATGGTGATGGCAAACTATTTTGGAGGATTCTATTTTGGCACCCAAGAGCTCTCTATTCTCTCCCTCTTTTGCTATAAATAGGACCCTTTGGATCTTATTTTATCATCTAGAGATAGTATGGTGAAGCCCTACTATTTTGTTTTTTCTATTTCATTGTCTTTAAGCAAAGAAACATTAGTCTATCCCCCTTTTTAAGTTTTAGATATTTGCCTTGGTATACAAGAGATATATGGTGACAAAAAGTGATTTTTTATCCTTCCATCCTTTTTCCTTCATGCTTTTGAGCAAAAATTAAATCCAATAGGTCATTTAGAGTGCATTTTATTTGTATGATACCTTGCATGTGTAAACCTTTTCTAGAATATACATGTTATTGTTTCAGTCATTTACCTTGTTTAATCTCATACAATTTTATCTCTACATTGAAGTAATTATGTTGGAATATTCTATAGATTGAGGTATATACTATATTATTAATAAGTATAGGGAATACATGTGGATACTAATTCTTAGTGTATCACTATTTTAGACTAGGATTTTCATTTATGCAAACTTCTATCTCTTTTCATTCATACAATTTGGTTTAGCTATTTTATTACACAAAAAAGATAATAAAGGGAGCTATCCCCTTTAACCTAGATTTTCATTTCCACTTATAGGCACACCCACAACCCTAAAAATATCCCAACATTACCCAAATCTATAGGAGGCCTAAACATCCCTCTTCTAGGGTGTAATAATTGGAGAGAATAGTTTTGGCATGCTTGGTGGGACCAATTTTTATTGATAAGTCAAGGTTAATGTTGGTCTTGATAGGCCCAAGGTAGTATAAATCCCCCTAACCCAACATTTAGCAACTCCAAAAGCATGTGAATCCCTGGTTCTAGACCAAGTTTTATACATTGTCCTACTTGGTACTCACAAGGTCCTCAAGATTTTTTGACTAACCCCTTTACTTGAATCTCTTCCTAAAGGAAAACACACTAAACCACTCCTATCCCTATTAAATCCTTGGTAAGGATATTTTGTGTAATAATAGGAAGAGGTTAAAGAATTTCAAGGGGAGGAAGAAGTTGAAGAAGAGGAAGAAATAGAGGATTAAGGGGAAAGAAGAGAAATGTAGGAAAGAGGAGAGATGGATATATGTCAACCCTTCACTACGTTTACTACTCAAAACCCAATAGAGATTCCTTCATATGACCCCATCCCTCTAAAATATACAAAAAATCTTCCTAGTTTCAATGGGGAGGGTCCTAATACCCCATCTAAACATATTAGAGACATCTCTAATTTTTACAATTTCAATAATGTTACTAGGGCCAACATAGCCATTAGGCTACTTGTTATGTCTTTAAGAGTCAAAGAAATTGAATGGTATATAAAATTATAATGGAGCTACATTAAAATTTGGGATGGCTTTGGAGACCTATTGGTGACAAGATTTGAAAATAAGAGTGATCATGCTTCCCTATTACATCAGCTAAATGCAATAAGAAGAGGTCTAAATGAATCCATGGGATATTTCAATGAGAGATTTTAAAGAACATGGTATAGGTTGTTACCAATCATGAGACCTCCTCCTAGATTTATGTTCCTAACATACCTGAAATGGATTGGTACTAATGTTTTTATTATGTTTTAGTTAATGGGAAGATTCATTCACTCTTTCAGGTGCATATGAGCTAGCAATTGAGGCTAAACATAGCTTAATTCAAGATAGAATATTTCCTCCAGGAGTTTTCATGCCTTTATTATCCCATAATTCAGTTGAAGCTCCAAGCATGTCACAATTTCCCAATGCCAATGTCAATCCAAGATCTTTTCCCAAGAAGGTGGATAACATTGTGGACAAGGATGAATAAATTAGATCATTGAAAGCTCAACTCAAGTAAGCTCAATATCAGACAGTGCTCCTCCTAATGCACAATACTATCTCTATAAGGATATAGAGCTCATTATTAATACAATTATCAAGGGAGAGAATAAAATAAAAAAGGTTATAAAAGGTATCCCAATAAATATAATCCAAATTCTACTCCTCCCATAAAGGTTGTTGTTCTAGTTAATGTAAATCTAGTGCAAGGAAAATATCATGTGGACCAATGGGGGTAGCCTCAAGTTCAATTTACACATGATGATGGATGAATAAACTACACTTTTACTACACAAGAAGAAAATACTCCTTACATGATAGTAGAAGAGGCATGCCCTAGCCAAAGGGATAGTCATGGAGAATGTAGTAGCCCAAGTGTGGGAATGATGAATTTTCAAGTAAAAGATGATTTTGTGTTAAATCAAGGCTTGCCAATTGTAGACAATACAAGGGATAAGAAGATATCATTAGGAGAATGTTATGATCCATGAATATATCCAAGTGATGCCTATCTAAGGCCATAAAGTGTTGATCAAAATATTGCACCTTCTACAAGCCATGTTCCTCAACAAAATTAGAATGTAAATGTAGTTGCCAAGATTTCAACACAACAAGATACATATCCTTCATTACCATCAAAAAAGCAAGAAAAATTGAATGATCCATCTCTAAATATTTTGGACTCATTGATTATCACTAATACAATCATATCCCTTTGGGAGGTTCTACATATGCCTGGTCAAAAGGAGTTTTTGCAAGAGCAATTAGCAATCATACATTTGGATCCTTAATCTTCAAAACATCATAGTGTGGCTCTCACAAATTATTTAAATCATCTTTTGAGCCTTATACTAAATTTTAAAATCCTCTACCCTTTTACCTCACACTCATTGTAGGAGATACGTTGTTCCACAATTGTATTGTTTATAGTGGAGCTAGCACTATTGTTATGCCTAAAGTAGTGGCTGATAAGTTGGGTTTGAATTATGAGCCACATAGTAAATTCCTATTACAGCTAGATGGAACTCTAACCAAGATGGTAGGATTGGTCAAAGGTCTAAAAATTATTTTACATGGCTGCCCAAGCTTCCCTATCATGCAAGATATTGTGGTGGTGGACCTTCTAGCACATTTTCTATATGCTTGTCAAGGGACTTACCAAGATAGGAGGATACCTTTCTATTGAGTGGTCCTTTATATATTTCAAGACAATATATGGAACCAAGGTAGCCATAAGGACTTATCCCTTATTAATGTTCCACATTAAGCCATACTTAGAGATAATGACAAATCAAAATTGTCTGATTAGCAAAGAGGGAAAAATAGTCATGCATGGTGAAACATCTTCTCCTCTTAAAGGTATTTCTGACCTCTATCTTAACAAGTAAAAAAATGAAACACATGGCCTTGATCCTTACACTTTCATTGAAGAGACTGATTTGGGATTTTACTTCATGCATGAGGAGAATGTCCCAATTCCTTCACTCACCAATGAAGATCATGAGCTTGATGGCATGTGGGAAATGTTCTTTGATGATTCAAGGAGAAAAGTAGATGCAAGATCTAGTGTCATGTTGGTTTTTCCATCAAATAATCATTACTACTATTTTTATAGTTTTCACTTCAGTTGCACTTGTAATGTGGTAGAATATGAAGGCCTTGTCTATGGTCTCCAATGGGTAAAAAAAAGAGGAATCAAGAATTTGAAAGTTTATGGAGATAGTGAGCTAGTCATTCATCAAGTAAGAAGTCAAAATACAACCAATAACCCCTTGAGTAAGTCATAAAATAATAGGGTATGGGATCTACTTTAAGATTTTAATGCCTTCAACATCTAGCCCATACCAAGAGACTTGAACAAGCATGCTAATAGATTGGTTGCAATAAGAACACATTTTGACTCAGCTACTAATGTTGAATAAGAGAAGGATCAATCCCATATCAAGATCATTATGAGACCTTCTATTGTGGATAATTAAGTGTCATGGAAAGTGTTTGAAAGTGATGAACATATTACACACTTCTTGCAAAATGAGGCAGGCTTCTCCTCAATAAATCAAAAAAGGTTACATGATCATTATGAAGAGAAAATTATATAACTAAAAGCAAATAAAATACCCAAGGGGCTGATAACCTTGGATAGTGTCTTCATAGAGGATGATCAAAAGAAGAATCAAATAATGAACATGTCTTAACTAGAAAGGAAAGATTTTATTGAATTATGCAAAGAGCTTCATGACATCTTTGCTTGGGAGTAAAAGGAATTGAAAGGCTTTGATCCAAGTCTAGTTCATCACACCATTCAGTTATAACATTGAGCTAAATTGGTAAGACCAAAGCAAAGACCTATCAATCCAAAGGTCAAATAACTCATGAAGGAAGATATCGCCAAATTGATTGAGTATAGGATTATCTATCCTATCAAACACTTAATTTGGGTAGCCAACCTTGTGCCAGTTTGAAAGAAGAAAGAATGGATAAATTAGACTTTGTGTGGAATTTCATGATCTAAATAAAGTGTCTCTCAAGGATAATTATCCACTCCCTTCTATGGAATAAATTCTATAACTTATTTCAAGTTCTCATCATTTTTGACTTCTTGATGGTTATTCAGGTTATAATCAAATATTGATAAATGAAGAGGATCAATTAAAGACAGCCTTCACCACCAAGTGGGGGACCTTTTCCTATAAGAAGATGCCATTTGGTTTATCTAATGTTGGAGATAAATTTCAAAGGGAAATGGACATTAATTTCAAAGGTTTGATTAATAAATTTTTGATTATTTACCTTGATGATATAACCTTTTTTTCAAAGGATGCTATTGATCATATGGGACATCTAAGGCAAGTGTTTAAGAAGTGTATAGAGTATGACATATCCCTCAATCCACAAAAGTGCATCTTTTTTGTCCATGAAGGTAAGCTTTTGGGTCATGTTGTTTCAAAATAAGTCTTATCTATTAACCCCAAAAGGATTGAAACTATTCTAGGCTTGTATTTGCCTTAACACAAGAAAGGGGTGCAAAGTTTCTTGGGAAAAATAAATTTTGTAAGGAGGTTTATCCCAAACTTTTCAACTGTGCTAAATTCTATCACAAACATGCTAAAAAATAACTAAGTTTTTACTTGGACAAAGGTAAAGGTATCTTTGAGGTAACCAAGCAAGCAATTACAACATATCCCACTCTCTTAAATCTAGATTTTGCTAGAGATTTCATACTTTATACTTTTTCTAACCTTGACACAATATCAGCTATGCTTATGCAAAAGAATGATGAATATGTTGAGTAGCCAATTCTTTTCTTCAACCAAGGCTTAGAGGAATATGAAATGAGATATTATTTTTTTGAGAAAAAATCTTTAACCATCATTAGAGGATTGAAAAAGTTTAGGCATATGGTGTCCAATAATAAGATTCATCTCATGGTTTCCCATCTTATCACTAAGGAGTTTATCCTAAGCAAATATCGTAATGAGAAGAGAGCTAGATGGATCATGAAAGTTATGAAATATGACATTGACATCAATGTAACTAGTTTGGTAAGAGGAAGAGGTTTGTGTGATCACTTAGCATCCAACTTTCAAGGGCCAAAAGAGCAAGCTTTGGTAATTCAATTTCAAGACTAGATAGCCCATCAAATACAAAATAAAATGTGGATGCAATACATCATTAGTTTTCTTCAAAATGGTGAGTGTCCCAATGGCTTGAACAAATCTCAAAGAAGGTATTTTAGGATACAAGCTATTACTTATTGTCTTATGTATGGAATTATTTTTAAGAAAGATATGAGCAATGTGTTGCTGAGATGCATTAACAATGACCAATCTAATATGCTACTATAAAAGTTCCATAATGGTGTAGATGGTGTTCACTTCTCTCCTAGAACAATAGCTACAAAAATAATGAGATTTGGTTACTATTGGCCTAGTCTTTTTAAGTATTGTTATCATTGAGCTAAGGTTTGTCCTCAATGTGATTTCTTTATTGGTAAACAAAAACTTTTAGATCTTCCATTGAATCCTATTCAATTTCAATATCCCTTTATGCAATGGGGCTTTGACTTCATTGGCATGATCAACCTTCCATCAAGTGCTAGACACAAATGGATATTGACTACTACAGACTACTTCACAAGGTGGGTAAAGGCTATTACTTTGAAGGAGGTAAATAAAAATGCTATCTTATAATTCTATGGAAACATTGTAACAAGGTTTGGGGTTCTTCATATAATCATCTTAGATAATGCACTTTCCTTCATAAGTGCTAAAACTTTTGATTGGGTAGAAAAGAGTAGAGTTCATTTGAGTACCTCATTCAACAACTACCCTCAAGGTAATGGATTGGCTGAGTCTACCAACAAGAACCTCATCAATATAATCAAGAGGATATTGGAAACTAGTCAAAGAACATGGCATAGCAAACTAAAGACAACCTTATGGGTAGAAAAAATCACTCCCAAGAAGTCAATTGGTAATTCTCCCTTTCTAATTGTATATGGGAGGTAAGCTAATCATCTTAGATAATGCACTTTCCTTCATAAGTGCTAAAATTTTTGATTGGGTAGAAAAGAGTAGAGTTCATTTGAGTACCTCATTCAACAACTACCCTCAAGGTAATGGATTGGCTGAGTCTACCAACAAGAACCTCATCAAGATCATCAAGAGGATATTGGAAACTAGTCAAAGAACATGGCATAGCAAACTGAAGACAACCTTATGGGTAGAAAAAATCACTCCCAAGAAGTCAATTGGTAATTCTCCCTTTGTACTTATATATGGGAGGTAAGCTAAGTTGTCTATATCATAAGAGATCCCTACCTTGGAACTTACACAACAACTAAAATTACTTGAAAACACTACTATGGAGGTCAGATTGATAGAATTAATGCATTTTCATGAGGTAAGAGATGATGCACATAAATATTTTGAACACCATAAATTTATCATGAATAGATCCTTGGACAAAAGGACAAGGGCAAGAATGTTCAAAGAAGGTGACATAGTCTTAAAATGAGATGAGGATAGAGCAAAACTAGGTAGACATACAAAGTTTGATACTTTGTGGAGTGGTCCTTACATCATCAAAAAGTATAACCAAAGAAGCTCCTTTTAGATATCCAAGATGGATGAAAAAGAGATGCCTATTCTAGTGAATGGGATCCATTTGAAGTCTTGATTTTGACCCTTACTAGCCATGTCTTGTATATACCTTGTTTTGGTGTGTTTCCTTTATTGTGTTATTTTCCCTAAGTGTTTTAGAGAAAAAGTGTTTCTCTTTCAGGTGTTTTCTTTCCTTTTTTTGGTTTTGCATGTGTCTCTCCAACTTATGTGTTTTTCCATGGCTTGTTCTTTTAGATTTTTTTTTCCTTGAATGACTCCATACCCCATGGAAGGATTTAGGCAATTGATATTATGACATAGTGGGCATGTCTCCTATAGAAATCACTAGAATTTTGACCATTTTTTCATGAAAAATTTGTGTTTTCCCTTTGGCTCTTTTCATTTCTCCATTACTCATTTTTTGTTTTTGGTCACATTCTTTGTTGTTTGTTTTTTCCCTTTAGCCTCTCCTATTTCAGGATCTTCTCCCTTATTCTTTACATTTCCCCTTTGTTTTTTCCTTTGGGATTTTGTCTTAGCCTTTCTCATTTTATTTTGCCCTAAATTTCCCTTCAAAAAAGCTCTAAAGGGCCACTTCCCTTAGAAGTTCCCTTCATAATTTTTTAAGGCACTTTTCATTGTCTTATTTTTGCCCAGGTGACCATTTAGATTTATTTTGAATGACACTTTTGTCTAAGTGACCCTTTATAAAAATTATGAAGGGCACGTCACCTCATTTTTTCCTCCAAGTGGCCCTTCAAATTTTTCCTAGAGGGCACTTTTAATCCAAGTGACCCTTGAAAAAGATATTGAAGAGAACTTTTTCCTTTATCTTTCTCAAATGCCTCTTCAAATTTTATCTGAAGGGACATTTTTCCATGTGCCCTTTAGGATTTTTATTGGAGGGTCAGTTTTAACCATTTTCTCCAAGGTTTCCCTTAAATATTTGTCTTGAAGGGCCCTTTGTCCATAGCCTACCCTTTGAAAAAGTTTTGAAGGGCCATTTCCTTTGGAAATGCCCTTAAATTGTTTTTAATGGACCTTATGCCCTTACCCAAGTGTCCTTCAAAACTTTTTTGAAGGACACTTTCCCTAGTGTCCTTTGGGAAAAGTTCCTGAAGGAACCTATTCATTGCCCAGAAAGCTGTCAAGCCAAAATTCCTAAAATAATTCCTTTAAGCAAATTGTTTGAAGGCATTACTACAAGAAAATTGCCATGACCAAAGCCCAACATAAATGGATTCCCATGACATGACACAAAATGTAAATTTTGATGCATCTAACTAGCCATTGGGTTCACATTGGTGATGTGTTGTAGGGCATAAAATTTAATGTAAGGAACTAGCTATTGGGGTGCAACTTGGTGACATGCTGCAAGATGTCAAGTTCATGCCCAAAGTCTTCAAGAAAGAAGTGAAGTCACTTGGAAAACCTAAATGACTCTATAGTGTAAATCAAGATTTTCAAAGGCTTGAATTATAAATTTTATAAGTAAGGATCCTTAAATAACCCAAAGGAATAAATAAGGATTAGAAGGACTCAAAAAACCCAAAAGGGTCTTAAGCAAAGCAAAATCAGGTTTTCAAAAGATCTTTACTTTTAAACTTTTATAAGTAGAAGCAATAGAGAATTTAAAGAGAAAACAACCTTAATAAACCAATTCGAGTTTCCCAACATGATTGACTTATATGTTTTATAAGTAAATCCGTTGAGAAAACCTTAATGGGTCTATAGTGTAAAACATGGAAGCTTTCATGAAGAATCTAAGGTTTGGAACAGTGATCTAAGCCATTTGTTATGGATGGTCATCTCACCATTGGTTTTGTAGCAATATTGGTCATTTTAAGAGGGCAAAAGAGAAGGATAAACTCCAATTGAATGAGAGAAAGCAACTAGAATCAGTTTCACTAAGATGGTGATGATAAACTATTTTGGAGGCTTTTATTTTGGTACCCAAGAGCTCTCTCTTCTCTCCCTGATTTTTTATAAATAGGACCCTTGGGATATTGTTTTATCATATATAGATAGTACAGTGAATCCTTACTATTATTTTTTTCCATTTTCTTGCCTTTGAGCAAAGAAACATTAGTATATCCCCCTTTTTAAGTTTTAGATATTTGCCTAGGTATGCAGGAAATACAGAGTGATAAAAAGTGATGTTTTATCCTTCCATCCTTTGTCCTTCATGATTTTGAGTAAATATTCAATCCAATAGGTCATGTGGAGTTCATTTTATTTGTATGAGACCTTGCATGTGTAATCATTTTTTGTAATATACATGTTGTTGTTTAAGTCATTTACCTTGTTTAATCTCATTCAACTTTGTCTCTACATTGAAATACTTATGTTGGAATATTATAGAGATTGAGTTATAGATTATATTATGTTGTATTTTACATAATTATATGGCATAAATGTGGATAATAATTATTGGTGTATCACCATTTTAGACTAAGCTTTTCATTTATGCAAACTTTTGACTCATTTCATTCATATAAGCTAGTTCAGTAATTTTATTACACAAAAATCTAATACATGGAGCTATCCCCTTCAACCTAGTGGTTCATTTACACTTATAGGCACACCCAAAATCCTATAAATGTCCCAACATTTTCCAAATCTAGAGGATGGCTGAACAACCCTATTTTAGGGTGCAATATTTGGAGACAACAAGAACTATGAAAGAGAGGGTTAACAAATTGGTCTGCAATACCAATGGTTGACACTAAAACTAATGATATATCTATTGGTTAATGTTATATAGGTCAAATATGAACTATTAATATTCATAATTATTTTCTTAAGTGTCCTTACAAGAGTTGAAAACAACATTCTTTAGGACTATGTTTTTAGGGTCTTTGGTAGTTTTTTGTATGTTGGTGAGTTTGATGTTCCTGTGTCATCTTGACTAGTTTTGAAGTGTACCAAGCATTTGATGATGTGTTATATATGTCATATGATCTTATAAATTCATACATAGTGTTGTAAAATACATGTATAAAAGTTAATGGTCAAAGGTTCTTGACTATGTTTTGGAGCTTTTTGGTAGATTAGAGTGAGCCTTTTATAGAGATGTTTCTAAGTATTTGTATCCAAAGTGATGGAGTATAATGAGTTTTATGATGACCTTAATGCCATTAAATTTACATCCCTATGTTTATTTTTCCTTGAATGTTTATTTACAGGTCGTTTGAGCTTCATATTTGTAGACTATGTTTTTGGGGTAATTAGGCTTAATAGGTCTTTAAGGCCTAATGGTGCTTTCATGAGGTAAGTGAATGATTTATTAATTATTGAGAATGTAGGAGGTTATTTTAAGTCTACATATAAGTTTTTGAAATGTTTTTATTCATTTTTAAGGTCCATCTAGGCCATAGAGGTTCATGTTGCTCTGTGAAGAGGATATACCTAATGCATTAGGTCCCTAAATAGGCCTAAAAGAACAAAGAGGTCTAAGTGAGTTTGGATGACCAAATAATTTTTTTTATTTTGATTTATTATTTTGTGTAACATGTCTTAAGACATTTTTATATATTTTTTGTAATGCATTAAGTTTCTTAGCTGACCAAGAGTGTGAGTGATCTAGTGATTAGTATAAATACAAGGTGTAATATTCCTATTTGAAAATGTGATGGAATAAGTATGCAAGAAAATAAAATAGAACCTTAAGGAGAAAAATGAGGTCATTTAGATAGTCATATGTAAGTAAATTATTAGTCATGAACATCCATTAGAAGTTTTGAAGTTGAATAGCAAGGTCATTTGACCTAATCAAGCCATATGAGGGTTGTTTGAGCAAAGTAGAAGCAGATCAAATTTACTTATTTGTAAAGTTATTTTGAGAGTGTTGAAGAAATTATATTGTGTTTATTAGGAAACCATTATATTTTAATCATATATTTTTTCTTGATGTATGATATTGGATAGAACAGATAAGAGAGCCAAAGAAGAAGCCACTATTTGTTGATTGAGCAATAAGGTGTTGTGAAGGTGATCAATTTCTCTTGGTTGAGTTGGTGCTTTGTCAAGAGGGAGTGAGAGTTGCCTTATAGGATTAATATTTCATAAGTGTCCTTAAATTGGTTTATTTGGTGTTGATTCACTTAGGGGTTGGGTTCCTCCTTGTAAGTTGGATATTGCTAAAGGCCTAGTTGAGTTAGTGTTTGACTAGTGAGGGGTTGGTGCTCCTTGTGGGGTAGGTGTCTCATTAAATATTGATTCATTGTTATATATCAATATATTCCAAGCTATTTTTTATTAGGTTTTATCCCCCATTATGGTTTCCCATATATCTCATGTGCTCATGTGTTTATATCTTGCTTCATGTTTATATGATTGCTTCTCTATCATTGCTTGATCACTATATTAGTTTGAAAGGTTAATCTTATTAAGTGGAAAGAAAGGATTGTTTTAAGACAATTATTCACCCCCCCCTCCTCCCCCACCACCTTAGTGTTTTTTATTCAAAAAAATATTTGGCATACATCTGTGGACTTCATATCAAGGGTGATCTCAAGATTATGTGAAACTTTAGAGGAAGGTTGAGCATATTCAATTGGTTTATTGTTAGAATTATTGGATAAAAAAAGGATCATGTAGAATAACCAATGTGATAGGAGGTGTATGAGGTGATATAAGTTATGATGAGGTGAGTGGTAATATTTTTTCAAATACCCAAGGAGTATCAAGAAGTGGATAATAAATTTTGAGGTACATGACCTTCAAGTTCTAACTTGAAACCTATGGAAATGATATGAACATTGCAGTTGAAAGCATGTATTTAAGTTAAAGCTTTATAATAATGTTGAACATCCAAGTCTTATGATTGATATTGGGATATGATGTAGCTATCATCATAATTTGGATAAATTTTACATGATTTTGATTTGAAAGGAACTTTGAAAGGTAAAATGCTTAAATCACTAAATTTTCATCATGAAATAATTAAAAGATATTGAAAAAATTTGACTATTCCATAATCATTACATATGAAATAATATTATATATAATATGCTTCATGGGTATTTCATGGCAGAGGGAAATCAGTGATCTCATTGATGAGTGCGATGGTACATTCAAAAGGTAATAAGGAAGGAGGACTTAGAGATGTAAATACGTAGCTTAGTAGTATTGCATGCATTTTTCAAGTCATTAGGCTCATCGTCATTAGAATCAACAAGAGTGACATGTAAATATAGATTAATTTTGATGAATTAGGGTAAAGGGGCACTATTAATCTTTAAAATATTTGGAATCCGGTATTAAAATTTGCAGTTAGGGAGCTGTATACTCTATGGGTTAGGATTGGCCTCATGTTTATACCTTTTTCCATTATGAAGGAACTTGATACATTGGCTTCTAGAAGAGGCTATATCCTGATGTGCTAAGTCCATAGGAATTTGAGGAGCATATTTTAATATAAGGGTAAATTCAAGACCATAAGCTAAGTTTTTATAGTCTTCGTTCTAATATTAATAAGTATCCAAATATAACCAAGCAAATTTTGATTAGGCTTGTCAAATTTATGACATGTCAAACAAGTTTGTTTGAGATGATCTTTCCTATATCCAAGTTACTGAATGAGCTAGATAGATATCACATTAATACTTGACCCTTCATCTACTAATAATTTATGAATGAGGGTGGTATTAATGTATAATTTAATAAAGAGGGGTTGATCATTGACTCAAAATAGGATTTAATCATTGATCATGTCTTCTTTGAGGAACTCTATGGAAGGTTTTAAATAAGGACAATGGATTTAATGGTATGTACTTTTGTTGGTTAAGGCTCATGAGAGGAAGTTACCTTTTCAAAGGGAGAAAGATATTTAATTTCTTGAAGTTTTTGCATTAGGAACATATGATGATAAGGAGAGGTACAAACTAACTCCATGAGAAGAGTTTTTCAAGGCATAGAGTTGGGATCTTCTAGGATGTTACACTGGGTTTTAGAAGAAGAAAAATGATCATGAGGATTAGAAAGTAAAATACATTTAGGAGGAAGAGATGTGATTATAGGTTTGAAGGGGGGAGGTATCTCCTCATTGTTTTCCTAAGATAAGTAAGTATTAATAGTGTCTTTGATAATTTTCTCTTCCAAAGATGGTTTTCTAAGTTTGGTGATGGGATCTTTATGGGTTAGTTTATGTTGATAATTAAGCTTAGCTAAACTTATATATTGGTAATTGGTGTAAATATTGATCATAATCAACATTAATCACATAAATATTCTTGTTTATTTATTGAGGGTTAGGTGTAAAAAAATATTTTGGGTTATTGTAAGAAGAATCTTTGGGAGCTTATTTATTTTGAGAAGTGTTAATGTAATCTTGATGATAGATGTTGATCATGGCATCATGATTAAATGAATCATAAATCATAAATGAAATGGAAAAGTTTGTAATCCCTCTACATGTTTCATAGGAATGACCTATATCATTGTGGAAATACAAGAATGATTAGGATCATACCATTTAGGGGGATCATTTGGGTACATGAATGGTATAGAGGGTACTAAAAATTATTTCCTTTTTTGAATGGTTAATGGCATATGAGAAGGTTGGGGATTTTAAAATTTGGCTACTCCTACTTTGGGTTGAGGAGGATTGACTATTATTACATTTGTTGAATATTGAAAATATCCCTTAATGATTTTAATATTAGGTTCAAATTCTTTCATTAAGAAGTATTTGTGCTTAGCTTGATCAATAGTTTCATTTAACATTTTGGGAGTGAAATTTCCAACCTTGTATTGGAGAAAAAATGTTAATGTTGTGATAAAGAGATTAAACAAGTTATCATTAGTCATGTTTTGATCAGCCTTGTGAGACAAATATTTCCATCATTTGATAAAATCATGAGCTAATTCAGTGGGAGAGAGCTTAACATTGATGATATGGCTAAGGTATTTTTGGGAAGATCATTGTGTTACAACTCTTTCACTTGAGACTTGACTAATTCCTCTAGTTTCCATATATAATGTTGGGAAAGTTGGTTATACCATTATAATACATCATTTATGAAATTTTTAACTAGAATTTTGGTTGTTCTGAAAGTATTAGTTTATATCCACTCTTTGTAAATATTTAAAAATACCTTAAGAAAAGATGAATAATCTTTAGTCCAATTATATTTAATAGTTGGGGATATATTACCAATATAAATAGAAATAATGAAAGGGGATAAAGGCTCATTTTGGATTTGTTAAAACATCTTATTGTGCATGATAGGTTAAGGAATGACATTACCCACAACATTTGTAAGAGGTTCAAGAATAAAGTTTTGATTATTTTAAGGTAAAATAATAGGAGGTTAATTATCCCCATTGATCAAATGATATTTTAGTTGCATCATTTGGTAGGTGTTATATGTTTGCATTATGTTTATTTGTTGCACTAATTATGAAATAATATGATTTGTATCATTTTGTGGGTTAGTGTTTATTGCAATATCCTTAGAATTAGTATTAGGAGGAGGGTTTCTAGGTGGTAGATTACCTATAGGGTTATTAGATAGACTTGTGTCAGTTTCCCCCATATTATGGTGAGATGTTTGAAGGTGGGAATTGTCTTGATAGGTATGAAAATAATCTAATACACCAATATCATCTATTTAAGCTAATTAAAATATGTTGTAATTGAAATATAAGGGAGAAGATGAGGTGATCCCAAAGTTAGGGTCCTATTGGGAAGTAAATGTGGGAAGAAAAGAGCATCCCATATAACATCTAAATAAATTCAAGTTGTCCAAAAATATTCTGATAAGGAATTTCATGATGCTTGAATAAATAATCTAAGATCAAGAAATAAGAATGAAAAAATAGATATAAGGTTGGCCAAATAAAAAATAGTGTCAGTTAATAGGTATAGAGTTGACTGGGTTGATAGAGTATGTAAAAAAACATAGAAATAGGAAAATAAAAGGACATAGTTGATTAGGTTAACTATGTGTTGTAAATGATAAAATCGAAATAGTCCAAAGAGATACATAGTCATATGGGTTGACAATGTACTTCTATATAAGGAATAGGACAAGAAATAAGAAGACAATTAGATAGCTCGACTATGTACTACTTAGATAAGGGAATGAACATGAAGATAGAGAGACACAATCAAATAACTAGACTGTGTACTATAGGTAGATATTTTTAATAGTATATAAAAGACTATGTATATAGGGGCACTGATGTTCTAAATATAGGGAAATATTTTGAAAGATAATATCTAAGCAAATAAAATTAAGCACATAAGTAATTTGATCAATATGATTGATCTAATTAAAATAGACAACACAAACCTTGTACCAATGTTAGATAATTCAAGTTTTAAAATAAAAAATACAATGATAAAATATCAATCAATAAGTTAAATGTAATTTCTAATTAATTCATCATTCCTAAGTGTAATTATGTTATAATGCATTTTAATTTTAATGCGATTGCAAAGTTGGTTGTAAAGAGGAACTAGAAAGCAATGTGAGGTTGGTTTTAGGAAGTTTAGGTTGAGAGGGACTTGTATGGGTGATGGTATTGGGGCTTACCCCCTCACTTCACAATCACATAGTGATAAGGCTATTAGTTACTTTACTTGTATGTACCATCAAGCATGTGTTTATACTTGGACAAAAAATCAAGTTATCCCCCCTTTGGTGATGAAATCCAAGTAGGAAGACCTTGAGAAGGCAAAGGTTTAATTATTTTTTATGTAAAGTGATTTGGAAGTGTGTGAGAAAGAGAAAAACAGTGTGATAAAATTTGTAATTTAAAAAAGAACCTAATTAATCTATTTTTTTTAGTCTAGCATGCAAGCAATTGAAAGGAAAGTAAATTATTTACTAGCAAAAAAGAGGTTAATTCTTTGGTTTTGATGAGCACAAAATTAGTTCAAGTGATCTTGTATGTAATTAATGGATAATAGAATTGACTAGGTCACTACTATTTTATAGGATCAAGATATAGATGAACATAGTAGAATAGGTCAACTATGTCTTTTAGATAGAAAATAGGCTATTAAATTATGTCGATTGAGTCAACTCAATTGGCTATAGGGTTGCAGTTTTACAGACTACAAATTTATGAAAAATAGTGCTAAAAATGAAGAATTGAAATGATAGAAATGGTAATAATGAATGTAAGTGGGTTTGAAGATGTTTAGATTGAAAAAAATTATGCTATGATACTGAAATGATGATTCAAAAATTATACTAATAGAGTCAACTAGCTCAATGGAGTTTGAAAAACTTGTGCACTAAACGATAAGTTGTAAATAAAGTCAATTAGCTCAACTAAATTTATAGACTTGTATGATGAAAGAAGACTATTATGAAAAAAGTCGATTGGTCTGACTATGTATACAAACTTAGAAAATAAAAAAGAGACTATTCTGAACTAATCAATCTTAGTTGTATTTGGATAAAACATGCACAAATAGAAAAAAATCATTTTGGAGTGACTATGTCTTAAACCTATGCATAGAATATTATAAATATACCAATAGTTTTGATACAGTCCTTCAAAAATAAAAATATATAATATGATGACAAAAGAAAGTGAGAAAGAAAACCTACAAGGGTTTGATTCATGACAAGTTCACCAAAATGTATGTAAATAGAAATGTAATTGATCTATTAATCAATCTTAGTCTAGAAAAGATAAATCTTACTTACACTTCTCATTGTTGATTCATTATATATTCAAGGTCATGACCAAGATTGATCTGTTATACCTAACCAAGGGATCTCTTACCATAATAATATCACTAAAGTGGGTTCCAAATCATTTAGTCAAGAACCACCATTCAATAACCCTAGATAGGTCCTACATTTTCATATTCACAAAGTAAATGACAAGTAAATCAAAATCTAATCTAGTGCTCACTAAAGGTTATGGCACAAAGTGGGGGTAATAAACATAAAAATTAAACATGCATAGGAGAATTCTAATTAAGCTATGCATATGTAAAATCCTAATGCATGGAGAGAGAAATATATTAAAAAACCATTACTTATGAAACTTATATATATTAAAATAGAGAAGTAAATATAAAGATACTTACCTTGAAGATGAACTCGTTGAGACTCAATCTCTCCCTTGGTGAAAGGTGATTCATAAAAGGTTATTGTGGTATGTAATGATAACTAAGAAATGACAAATCATTCAATAGTTTTACATAAGACAAGATTCTTTTCCAAGGATAAACCCAAAGCTATAAATCCTCAAGTATAATGGTGAAAGAGTATATTGTAAAGAAGCACAAATAAATAAATAACTCTTATCTCTATATAAAAAATGGTAAAATGAAGGTGTATATATAGCTAAATCAAACTCTAAATCTTTCCAAAATTTTAATCGAAAGGGTTGGCCCAATCAAATATATAATGTTATTTTCTAAAAATAAGTTAGGTCTCAATCTAGGTCAACCAAGAGACTACCTAGACCTATAACGTGTTTTTATCAATTTGAATATAGGGTTAATGGGGCTGACAGTGTAATGCAAATCATCAAAAAGGGTTTTAGGCTTAATAAGGGGATAAATAAGGTGGTTAATGCTTGGAGGAGTGTGAAAGAGAGGAGGACATGATTATGGAAGTGTATAGGATATGGATGTATTAATTTCAAGTGGTAGTATAAGGGATAACAATCTTGCAAATCACAAATGGTCTACCTGACCTTTTACTAGTACACCCCTTATGACATAAACTTAGAGAAATTGAGAATATATAAATTCCTAAAAGAGAAAAAGCATCAATATGATAAATTTATAAAATACTGTGTATAAAAATCTTATATGATGTTCTTCTTGGATATTTTCCCAAGGTATAGTTAGGTCTTGATAAACCCATGAGATAGAGTAAAGACTAACTTCACTACTAAATGGGGTATCTTCACTTACAAGAGGATTCCATTCAACCTCATCAATGTTGGTGACACCTTATAAAGATACATATAATTCACATTCTAAAGATTAATTGGTAATTGTATAATAAAATATATAGATGTTTTAATTATATTATCAACATGCAGGTCTTATCCCTTTCACCACTTAGAAATGATATTTGAAAGGTGTAAAAGCTATGATATTTCTCAAGTTGAAAAAAGTGTGTATATCATCATGGAAGGTAATATCTTTGGTCATATTATCACTAAATAAGATATATACATTGATCCTAAATGTGATAATGTAATTTTTGAAATACATATTCACAATAATAAAAAATAATTGAAATTATTACTTGGAAAGATTAAATTTGTATGAAAGTTTATATATGGTTTTTTTAAGATTGTTAATCCCCTGAATGTTATACCAAAATATGAAGCTAAAGTGGAGTGGACTCCTCTAGCCAAAAAAGTCTTCCAAGACATAAAAAGTCCATCATGCAGGCATCAATATTAACTAGCCAATATTATGAGGAGTTCCACCTATATTCCTTCACCTATGAACATACCATATATGTTTTAATCACTTAGATAATTTATAAATAATAACATCCCATAGATTTCATGAAAATTAACTTGAAACATGTATAATTTAATTACTCCATTATGGATAAGCAAGTTTATGCTCAGCTCAAAGTTGGTAAGAGTTTTGAACACTATATCCTAAGTAAAAAGGTACATGCCATTATCCTAGACCTAGACATGAAGCTCATGTTGGGACATAATTAACTTGGAGAGTGCAAAGGTTTATGGATGGATAATATACAAGAAGATTATATAGATATAAAACATAATATAATGGTGAGAGGTCAAGGTCTCTCTTAGATAATTATTTAAATTGACCCAAGAATTATTTTGGTGTATTTGAGTCAATCATAAATGGCTGGCTAGGACTGGTATAACCCAATAATCCATTATATTATGTATGGGATACATCCACTATGATTCAAAAAATAACACAAAAAAGATTTGATACCAAAGGTATATCATTATATGTTGAATAACAGAGTACTCTATCAAATGTCTATCAAAAAAGGAAGCAAAATAGGTCATGACTAGCTTTCATGAAAAGTTGGGAAACATCTACCCCTCAAGCAGAAAAAATAACCATAAAATTATGTGAGCTAGGTATTATTAGTCAACCATCTTCAAGGATTCACACACACATCCTCACCTATTATAAGTGTTATAAATATTTCAATAATGAATTCCATGTAGTGATTCCCCTCTAACCTATAATATAATAATGTCCTTTTAATTAATGGGGACTTAAATTGATAGGGGTCATTAACTGAAACTCATCAACTAGCCACAAGTTCATAATCACATAAATTGACTACTTCACCAAATGCTTGGATCCAGTAGCCATTAGGAATAAAAAAACAAAATAAGTGATCATGTTCCCATAAGAGACCATAACCACATAATTTAGCACACCAATCTCACATGTTTATCATAATGGTCCAACATTCAAATCATTTTAGTGCATTGAATAGGCCTATGAGAATGGTTTCACCTTGAAGTTATCATTAAAATTATATATAAATGGAAATGGGTTGGTTGATTTAACTAATAAAAACCTAATGGATACAATTAATAAGATGATTGAGAAGTGACCTAGAGATGAACACTCATTTCTCAAGTGTACACTTTAGGCTAATATCACCAGATACAAACGAGCCCTGAAAAATTCACCTTTCTTACTGGTATATGTCCTAGAGTAATTATTTATAGTAACCCTCAAATTATCCATGTATAAATTAATTTAATAATACATAGAGGATGATGGGAAAGTGAATTCAAGACTAATGGATATCATTCAGATGGAAGACACAAGAGAAGAAGCCTTGAAAAGTTTTTGTAGACATCAAGATACTTTAAAAGAAAGTTTAAAAAGAAGGAAAAAATGAAATCCTTAATATTATCATATTTGGTCATGTTATGGGACAAATCTCAAAAAAATAAGGGCCAAAACTCTGAGTTATATCCACTCTCTATTGGACCATATTACATTGTTGAGTTACTGGGGCATTACACTTTTAGGTTAAATGACCTCTTACGGAAAGATATATCGCCATGTGAATGGAAAATTATTATAGAACTAATTATAAGTATACCATCCATAGTCATATCATAGTAATTCTTACATAGGAATGAAATGATGTTATAAATATAATTTAGGGGTATGGTATTTCTATATTAGTTTACCTTCTATTGTGTGTTTTTTCTACTCATCCCTACTTTATTAATTTTTTTCTTGTTCTTCTTATGTTTTCAATTAGACATCATACCCATATTATTTTCTTCCCAAATCCAAAAATAATAACTTTGGTCTCAAGAAAAGAAATGGAACACACTCAAAATATAAGGATGGTGTTGAGCATTAGTTCTTGTATTCATGGTTTAGTCCCATCAAAGGTTGGTAAAAATTTGAATACATAGCCTAAGAAGTAATAAACATAAAGTGGGATCCCATTATTAATAAATATGATAGATGTGGCAATTCATTTTTAGTACCTAGTAAGGAAACATCCATTGATTCAAAATAGAGTAGGTGAATTGAGAACTTTTTTATTTTTTAAAAGATATCATCACACTTAAGGAACATTAAAAGGTCTCTCTTAATTCATAGAATAAGCAAGGAGTCCCTTGGTGCTAAGAATTCACTAAATGAACCACTCAACTTGGCTACATTGGTTCCCAAGCCTCATGTATAAAACATAAATAAAACATCAAAATTGAAGGATCTTTGAATTCTTGAGAATATCTCAAAGTATCTTCCTAAGAAAGAATAATTTGAGAAACCCCATCATAGGATTTCCTAATTGGTTGGAAATGGAGCAAGGCCTAAAGTGGAACCAAAGGTATCTATTTTAGGGATATATATTCCTGAATTGAATCATATCAATGCTCAAGCCTCCATTCCTTATCCAGTCTATGTAAAATAACTAGTATCTTTAAGGAGTTATACACACCTAAGCCACCTCTAAGCTAGATTGTCAACTCAAAGTGATACCTAAGGAAATGAATCACTATTCACATAAGACAACCTCTTGAAAGAATTACATCCCAATATGTTGTATGCTTAAGTAGACTTAAGTGATCCTTTATCCTCTTATTCAATTAAAATAAGTTTATGACAACCTATCCAGTTGTTTAATAATGGAGGTCTATAGTCTATGTTCTTAACATTGGAAAATGTTTTCCCTACATAGTCACCATTTGTTATTTCCAACACATCCCTATTTATTATAATAAAAGGGGACATTTTTAACATGTAAAATCTCTAAAACTATCATCCCTATATCGATCCCATTCTGATCCTCATATTTTCGAAGGTATCTTGCACATGATAGATTCCCATTTAATATATAAAGTTCCATTTTCTATATTCAACATATTTTGTGGTTATTTATTTTGAAAGGATCAGTAATATTACACTTTTGACATATTTCCATACTTATATTTTTTAGGCACTAATTTTTCCCTGCATAAAATATTTAAAACATGCATTTGTTAGAGCCTAACTAGAAACTCCTAGATCTTATTTTTATAATAGGTAAGCATCCCCTTGCTTATGAAGTGATTTAAAAAATTACTTGGTAACTTTATACATTTTTTAGGTCTCAAAGATGTCATAACTCTTAGATATATGGGAGGCCCAATCTAATGGAAGATAACCACATGTACCTACATACCCAGAGGTGTTAGAGTTATCATATCCCTAGGAGGTTTGATTTAGTGAAATATTATCATGTTTACCTATAAAATTGAATGTGTTATAGATGTCATAGCCTTATTCGGCCCAATACAATTGAATATCGCCATGTGTACTCATACACAAGGAGGTGTCATATCTATTAGAGCCTCATGAGGCCCAATTCATTAAAAGAGAAACATGTTTACTTGTACACCTATAGCTTTAAAATATGTTAGAGATGTATAAAAATTAATCCAATGTAAGTGTTCCATGCTTACCCATATACCTAGAGGTGTCAAATCTTTTAGATCCCTAGGAGGTCTAATCTAATGGAAGAGCAGCCTGTGTACCCATACACCTATATGTGTTATAACTATCAAAACCATGATTCAATGGAAGATAACCACGTGTACCCATAAACTTAGATGTATTATATTTGGTAAATCCCTAATAGGTATAATATAATGGAAGAGTACCACATGCACCCATACACCTAGAGGTGTTAGAAATTTTAAATCCCCTAAAGGCCCCATCTATTGGAAGAGATCCACATGTACTTATGTAAACCCAATGTATAAATAGGCCCTAGAACAACTGATGAGTTAGAGAATGGTATGGATTAGGCATATTTATCTAATAATATAATGTCACATCCACTTAGTATACTCAGGTAACTAATCTACATAGGTAAAACTATTAAGTTAGGGAAGTGCCTCATTACACCAGGTGATCTTGGTACCCATTGAGCCCACAATATAAAAGTGATGTGTGGAAAACATAAACACCTATTAGATGCCACAAGATCCAAATATAATCATGTTACCATACAAATATTTGAATTTATTGGCTCACTTAGGTGGTTCATGATTTTACACCTAGACAAGTCACATTGATGTTAGACAATCTGATTAAGGCTTGTTCATAAAAATAGTATCTACACTTGTAACTTCTCCAATAGAAAAGAAGGAAAGTGAAAATAATGCTAAACATTTAAATTATATTTTATGTGGTTTATGTGAATCAGAATTTGTTAAAGTTATGCAATGTAAATCTGCTCATGAAACTTGGGTAAAACTTGAGAATATTTACAAAGGTGGAAAGGTTTAACAAGCTAAGCTTTAGACTTTTAGAAGATAGTCTGAGAGATTTAAGATGGAAGAGGAAGAAAATATAGAAAGTTATCTTTTGTGGGTTGATCAAGTAGTTAATCAGATTTAAGGTTTTGGAGAAAAGTTAGAAGAATCAATTATGGTGCAAAAAGTATTCAGATCTCTACCATTGAGATATGATACAAAAGTTTAAAAAATTGAAGAGATGAAGAATTTAGAAAAGCTAAATATGGATGAACTACATGGTATTCTTATGGCATATGAGATGCAGATCAAACAAGAGAAACCCTCAAAGAGAGAAGCTGCTTTCAAGACATCAAAAAAAGAGAAGGCTAAGATTCAAGAATCAAGTGACAGTTCTAGCGATGATGAAAATGACAATGGAGCTCTATTCATTCACAAGCCAAAAAGGGCATAGGTAAATATCAAGAAAAATTACCTTTTAAATGTTTTAATTGTGGAAAGATTAGACATTTTGTATCTAAGTGCCCAAATAAGGGTAATGGTGACAATGAAGAAGGAAAGTATACATACAAGAAGAATTCTAAAGGAAAATTTGAGAAGGGATTCAAGAAGAAGAGTTTGTATTCTAAATATTCTAGCTCAGCCAAAGATAGTGGAGTCAGTGATTCAAAAGATGAATAGATTCTATTCATGGCCATACATGAAGATGCTTCCACAAACAAAAGAATAAATGATCAAGAAGAAGATAGGATGTAGCTGAAGTGAATATGGAATGAGAACTCATTTGTGCCTTAGAAGAGGTAAAAATCTATTGAGATAATAATTGAATATTAAAGCTCTAGATTGAGAAAAATGAAAAGGAGTCAAAGGAAACAATTGAAGATCTACAAGCACACTTCAAAGAAGCCAAGAAGAATGAAGAAGATCTCATGGCATAGTTACAAAAAGTAAGTAAATAATTTGAAAGTTATGTTATTGAAATTGCTTCTTTAAAATCAAATCTTGAGAAAATAAATAAAGAAATCAATGATAGAGTAGACAATGATTAAAAAATTGAGAATAACACTAATATGTTGAATAAGATATTAGAATGTCAAAGATCAATGTCAGATAAGGTAGGTATCAGACTTGAAAAAGAGAAAGGGGAGGCCACTACTTTCATGGATAAGGAAAAATGAATGATCTATATTGAAGCTCTTACGAAAGAGAAAATAAAAAGGAAAAGAGTTAAGAATATAGAGGACATCTCAAACAAAGAAAGCTGAAAAGAATAGAGCTACAAAAGGCAATCATGTTAAAGATACACAAACTAGTCCTATTTTTATGGTTACTATTTTTATTGTAATATATATGGTCATAAGAAAATAGATTGTTGAAAAAGGGATAACAATTTCAAAAATAAGGAGAAGGAAAGTCATGTAGAGTCAAACAGAAGCCAAAAATCTTTTTCTCCTTAATTAGGCTTTAATAAAGAGGACTAATATGTTACAAGTAAAACAACTTCAGACACATAGCCTGATACTATAGAATCATGTTTGATTTAGTCAAGAAGGCTCATATTTTCAAGGTTCCATTCATCAAGAAGAAAGTTTAGATAGGTTCATGGCAGAAAAAACAACCTAAAAAATCTATGTTGGTGCAGATAGCTTTGCATGCAAGAAATGAAAAAAAGACATGGTTCATTGATAGTGGATGTTTGAGGTACATGACAAGAGACATAATCAAGTTCCTAACCTTGAATAAGATCAATGCTGGTATAATGAAATTTGGAGATAATACTACTACCAAAATTACTGGAAAAGTTACACTAAGTTTGGATAATGGTAGAACCAAAACTAAAAATGTTTTGTATGTACAAGGTCTTAAGCATAATCTTTTGAGTGTAATTCAAATGTTTGATTATGGGTAGACACTAAATTTTTATGCATAAGGTTGTGAAATTAGGAGAAAAAATTTATATGTGTTGGTTGAAGATGTTTAGATAACATGCAATACTTTATATATGCTATCAGACATCAAAGGTCAAATATGTTGTTTGAGTCAGATTGAATAAAGTTGGCTATGGCATAGGAGAATGAGACAAATAAATTTTGATAATATGATCAACATTATCAAGAAGCAAGCATTCATAAATATTTTCAAGATTACAAAGCCATTTGACATGCTTTGTGAACCTTGTCAACATGGAAAGTAGGCTAAAAGGTGGTTCAAAACAAAAGAGCACTCAACCACTCAGATGTTAGAGCTTGTTCACATTGATTTATGTAGACCTATAAGAACTCAAATTACTCAAGGTGATAAATATTTCATGTTGCTTATTGATGAATTTTCATGTATGACTTGGGTAATGTTTTTAAAGAAAAAATAAGAAGCTTTCAAACATTTCAAAGCATTCAAAGCATTAGTTGAGAATGCAACTAGTTTGAACATTAAGTGTCTAAGATCATATCAAGAAGGAGAATTCATGTCAAATCAGTTTATTGAGTTTTATGAAGACCATGGAATAAAGAGACATTATTTATCAATGATAACTCCATAGCAAAATGGAGTAGTTGAGCAGAGAAATAGAACAGTTTAAGAGATGGTGAGGACAATGCTAAATGGATCCAAGATACTAGATAAATATTGGAGAGAGGTAGTTTCTATAGTAGTGCATATTCAAAATAGAGCATTATTGAGATTCAATAGTGACAAAACTCCTTATGAGCTATGAAAAGAGTTGATTATTTTAGTGTTTTTGATAGCAGATGCTTCATAAAGAGAACCAATAAAAAACATGGTAAGTTTAAACTAGAGCAAATGAAGGTATATTTCTTGGTTATTATTACAAAAGTAAATGTTATAAATGTTATAAAAAAATAGCCCAAAAAATATTGAAAGTGCAAGTGTCAAGATAGAAGAAGATGGAACACAAAGAATCAGTGATCCAATAGACATTCCTAAAATTATTAAAGAGAAAGATTTTGAGGAATCAGATGAAGATGAGAAGAAGGAGAAAAAGGAAACTAAAACCCCATCCAAATATTTCTAAAGAAATCATAATTAAAGTGACATCATCATGGACATAAATGAATGAATTAACACTAGAATAATAATGGTAAGTGAATTTGAGGAAGTTAATTTCTCTTTGTTATCCAAAATTCAGCCTAGAAGTTTTTTAGAAGATAGACATCATAAGCATTGGGTTAAGGAAATGGATGAAGAATTAAATAAGATAGAAAAGAATGATAGTTGGGAATTAGTGCCTAGACCAAAAGATCATGATGTGATAGGAAAAAAATGGGTTTATAGAAATAAGTTGAAAGAAAATGGAGAAGTGACCATGAATAAAGAAATATTAGTATGTAAAGGATATGGTCAGATTGAGGGAATAGATTTTGAAGAAACTTTTGCACTAGTGGCAATGCTAGAGGATATTAGAATGTTTCTTTCATATGTAGTGTTTAACAATTTTAAAGTGTTTCAGATGGATGCCAAATCTACCTTTCTAAATGAAAATCTAGAAAAAGAGGTCTACATTGATCATCCTGAAGGATTTATTAACTCAAATATTAATAGCGATATATGCAGATTGAAGAAAGTATTATATGGATTGAAACAAGATCCTAGAGCTTGGTATGAAAGACTTGATAAGTACATACAAGATCAAGGTTTCAAGAGAGGATTTACTAACAGTAATCTTCACATCAAAATAGAAGGTGAGCATCAATTGATTATTATGGTATATGCTAATGACATCATTTTTGGAGGAAACATTGAAAAGCTGACAAAAGAATTTTTTGATAATATGTAAAAATAATTTGACATGTATATGCTTGGAGAATTGTCATTTTTCTTAGGATTGCAAATATTTCAGTCATATAAAGGAATTTTCATATCACAAAGTAAATATGCCAAGGAAATGTTAAAGAAATTTGGTTTTGAGGATTGTGCATCATTTGACACACCAATGTATACATGAAATAAGGTGAAAATGATGAAGATTCACCTATTGTAGAATAATATTTGTATAGATCTATGATTGGTAGTCTATTATATTTGATAGCATCGAGATCAGACATCATGCATGCAATAGGTATGGTTTCAAGATATCAGTCAACTCTAAAAGATAGTCATGTTCAGTTGGTGAAGAGAATATTTAGATATATCACGGGGACATTAGATTATGGATTGTGGTATACCAAAAGTAGAGATTTCACTTTAGTTACTTATACAAATTCAGATTGGGTAGGTTTCTTGGATGACAAAAATAGTACAAGTAGAGGAGCTTTCTTCCTTGGTGATAGCTTAGTATCATGACTAAGCAAAAAGTAGAAATTAGTATCACTTTCTACATTTGACTTAGAATATATTGTAGCAGTATTGTGTTTTATTGAAGTGCTTTGGATGAAACAAACTTTGAAAGATATCAAGGTAAAATATGATGAACTTATTTCTATTTTTTGTGACAACACAAGTGCTATTAATATTTTGAAGAATATAGTGATGCATTCAAGAACAAAACATATTCCCATTAGATATCACTTCTTGAGAGATCTAGTTACAGATCAATAGGTCAAGATGGAATATATCAGTACTACAGAGTAGATAGTAGATATTTTCTCAAAGCCACTACCAAAAGACACATTTGAGTATCTACAAGATAAGTTGGGAGTAATTTATTTTACTTCCTGCTATTGAGGTTTCATATCAATTGAGGGGGAGCTAAGTGTTAGCTCTAGGTACGCCCTTTGCCATTAATTTCAAAGGGGGAGAAGAATAGGTATCAGTATAGGTGAATAAATGGGTACATGGAATAGGTATAGGTTGCTATAGTAAGGGGGAGTTATTATATGTTTTTTAAATGGTAGTACATGCAAGTTTTAGGATGTGTCAATTATATTTTGAGGTTTCCATCAATGATAAAGGGAAAATTTATTGGAAATATTTTTATTGATGTCAAAAGTCTAGCATTATTGGTGATAAAGGCCCCATTGCATTTAATGGTGTTTTTAATATTAATATCTTGGCTAATGTGTGTTAATATTTATTTAATATTAATGAATATATTTTTGGTTGCATATAAGTCAATAGAGGGCCATTGGAGAAGTCAAAGAGTCATGGGGTAAAATCTAAAAGAGGAATGGCACACATTTTCTCATGAAGAGTCATCTTGAGGAATTCCAAGAGTCACCATGTGAAGACAAAAGAGGGTATGGTGAATTTTTCCATGAAGGGACACTTTGAGGAATATGAAAAGTCACTAAGATAAAGACAAAAGAAGAAAGGATGCATTTTCTTATGAAGGGTCACCATATGACTTTTCAAATGCAAGGATATGAAGGGTCATGAAAGTTTGGCACCATTTTCCATGAGGATTGAAGGGACACAAAGGGTGAATGCCAAAGTTAATTTGGAAAGATATAGACAAAGGCTTGAGAAACCATTTTTAATATGCAAGAGTGTGCATGGTTTGTATTTGTTTTTGAAGAGAGAAAAGTAGGAGATATTGTATAGTTCTATCATTTTTTGATTAAGAAAAATTGAGAGATAGTTTTTTTTATACACAAGAGGGATTAGTGATCTTGTGGTTTGGTGCTCACAAATAGTTATTATGTTGGTGCTTGGAAAAGGTGTTGGTTCTCTTGCAAGTTAGTGCTAGCAAACATTGTAATTTGAGTTGGTGCTCATTCATATACTTGAGATTGTTCTCCATAGTTTTTCCCACTTTGGGTTTCCATGTAAAAATATTCTCTCTCTCTCTCTCTCTCTCTCTCTCTCTCTCTCTCTCTCTCTCTCTCTCTCTCTCTCTCTCGTGTGGTGTATATTATTGTTTCATTTTTATTGAATGTCTTGAATGTGTGATTAATTGGTTAAAGAAAATAAATAATATTAAGTAAAAGATATATAATATATTGATTCACCCCCCCCTCTCAGTATATTTCATGATTAACTATATGGGGTACTCTTTTCTTCTTATCTTATGTTTTCTTTTCTTCCTCTTTTTAGTTTTTTGGTCATCTTGTGATGCCCATCCACATATTACTTTAGTGTATGGGTCATATTGTGATTCTCATGAATATCTCATTTTAGACTCTAGGGCATATTGTGATTCCCATCCCTACATCCAATTACCCATTGGGGCATATTTTTATTCCCACTCTTATTATATATGGCATGCTACCAAACTAATTCAACATCCAGAAACATTTTTAGACACAATAGGCTTATCTCTTACATGCTCATCATTGATATAGCTATTAATGTAGAATCCTTCCCTTATTTTCATGCATTCTATATGCTACTCTCAAAAATATTTTATAGGTTACTTACATGGGTCTTACCCTCTAAAATAGTTCCCTCCTTTAACAAATCTTAGTCTTACCTTTATGGTCTTTTGGTTTCCCTTTTTCTCATGAGTTGGATTGTAAAACTATGGATACGATCTAGTCTTCCTCATGATATTATTTTACTATTTTATTTTCATACTTTTTACACATTTTTTGGCACCCTTGGGTTTCTATTTTGTGAGTTACAATTTAATACCATGGATATGACCTGGCCTTCATCATAAATATTATTGGACATACACATTATTGGACATATAATGTATATTTCCAATAATTTTGTGAGTTATTATACATATACATTATATATTTAGGTTATACCCATCTCAATAAATCACTCTTATGCCCTCTACCCTTTCACAATCAAAGACAGTCAACTATGTTGGGCCATGTAGGTGCAAATGAGGCTTAAAACATAGTATTATAACATATTTATATGGTCCCTTAGTGAATTATTTTTCCAATAATTTTTGGCACCCTCATGGGTTTCTATTTTGTGAGTTGTAGTGTAAGACCATCGATAAGACCTAGACTTCTTTATAAAATCACCATATTTTTCATTCCTTTTTCTAGAATTTGTTTTTCAATGGTTACAATTTTTTGATCTTTGTTCTCAACTTTAGATTTTGATTATTTTGATAGATGTACTTTGCAAAACAATCTATTCTAACATGTTCTCCTCTATTTCACTCATTATTATGATAAGGAATCACACTTTTTTATGATTGTATCCTTCCTTTTTCACCCTTTGTCACAGTATTTTTGTGATTTTAAGTAATTAAAATTGTTCCATGTGTCATTCTTCTTGATTTCCTTTCTTTTCACTCCACATTGTAGAAAGCAAGGTCAAAGTCAAGATAGTACTTTTATTTTACCTAGATTAACAAGACTCATAGACACCATGCTCTATGATGTTCTCTCTCTTATCAGCTAAGTCCCAAATATTCAAATAAAAGTCATCTTTATCACCCATGTTTTGTTTTCCAAATCTATATGGAGAAAGAATAAGAAAAATCCATCAAGAAAGTTAAAATATAAATCATTTGAAACAAAGGGAAACGACATATACAAGGAAACATACAAAGCTTAAATGTCAAAATCACAACAAAAGAGATGATTTCAAGCACATATCCTATCTCTAATTGAAGTTCAAACTCCACATTTGGACTCATAATAGATCAAAGGTCTATTAGTGTATTGTAGGGCAATAGATAGGAATATGAGAATTCTAAAAAATATGTGGTGATACCTAATTTCACATGTAAGTACCTAATATTTGTAGTAGATCAATAGCTCTGTAATGGGTCCTAAGGAATGAGAAATATGTTGTGGGAAGGTAGGTCCATTTTTACTTTTCATGCATATAGCCTTCATGATATGATCTATATAATTCATTTATTGACCTAAAACTTTTGTATCTATAGAAATTTATTCAGAGTCCTTAAGGTCAAAAGTCCTATCATTTTGATAAACCTAATTTGAGTTTCTTGACTTTGATAAAGAGTTTCTCTACCTTGGTTTTTCATTCATTCTCCTGTACACCTATTTCATTTCCCTCCTTGATAGGCAAAGTGTGATTCTAAATATATTTTTCACTCTTCTCTACTTCTTTCTTCTTCACATCTTAAAAATATTCTACCACTACCTTATTTCAAGTTTTTCTATCTTTATAACAAAAAATCATGTTTGAGCAACTATGGATTACTTTCTTTCCACCATAGATTTAAATTCCTATACTTGTTTTGCTTTCCTTTTACCATTTGTCATTATTTTACCACCATTTTTATGGATCCCTGAGTCTATTTCTACTTTCATGTAATTTTTCCATTATTGAGTGAGTTTGGATTGTTACTTCTCACTCACCAATGTTGTTTTCCCTTTTATGCACTTTTTTCCATTGATGATTGAATAAGTATTTTTACTACTCCCTCATCAATGTTGTTTTACCATTTTTACTTGCCCATATTTATTTAATTAAGGATTGTTATTGATTTCATAATGATGTTTTATTACCATCCTTTTTAACCTATATCCTTTATTTGACTTGGTGAGTTTTCCTTTATTACTTAAGGTTTACTTTTTTGAGCTTTTCAATCTTTATTGGCCTTAGCTTTTATTTTACCTAATTTACTCTAAAATTTTGACTTGGTCATTTGGTATAACATGTCACTTATGACCCCATATTGATAAATTTCTAAGTACATCCCATCCACATAACACTAGTTATCTTGTTTTTCCTACATTATTTATTTTTGCTCTTTAGTTTTGTATTCTTGGGTTTGTCAAAAGCAGTCTATGTACCCTCCATTATCAAAACTACAAACACAAAGACAACCATCTAGTGATAAATATAAGTCAAGGTACATATTAATTTTAATTTTTAGTTATTTTCATTTTAGTTATTTTTGATTTAAAATAATGTAACTCTTTTTTAGCCTCAGCATTGTGTGTTACTATATTCTTTCTTGAAGCACCATCCCCTATTACAATTGAGTGACATATGATAATTTTTGAGAAATGCATATGTATATATAATATTTTTAACTTTTATCAAATACTGACACTTTACATATTTTAGGAACCCATCAAAAATCAATCTTTCTAATTGAAAACCTTAAAGGGTGCACACTAAGAAAGGAGTGGGCAGACCATTGGTACTTTATAGGATTGTTGTCCCTTATTGCCAATCTGACCAGCTCCTAAAAATCATTCCCTAAGCTATTGATCCACTTTTATATACTCCTCCATTATTTTCCCACTTTCCATCCCTATTTTCCTCACATTTATCCCCTTTTGATAGTCTATTGTACTAGGTCAATTGGGTTGACTCTATACTATTTTTGGTAAAATTCATTTAGGGTCTAGGTTGGCTCTTGACCTACCTAACCTGTGAATTTGTGAATTTTTATCCATAATTGTATTAGGTTCACTATATCTAACTTATCGACCAAAATTTTTGAAGGTATTAGGGTTAAATACACCTATATATACAAGATAATTTCACCATTATTTAGAGAAGAGAATAAGAATTAAAAGCTATTTCACATCTGCTTATCCAATATTATACTTAAGGAGAAAGCTAATGGTTTCATACTTTATTTGGAGATATGGATGGTGTTTTATGGAGAAGTCTTTTAGATGCATTGATAGGTTGTGTAGCCTAGAGCTAATTTATCCTTGTCATCCTTACATACCACAACAACCTCTTATGAAGCACCTTAGCCAAGGGAGAGATTGAGTCTTGATGAGTTCATCTTCAAAGGTAAGTATTCCTAACTTTATTCCTCCTTTGTAAGTTATATAGATATTAGTTTGTACTTATTTTACATGTATTAATATTTTGTATATATTTACATTAATATATGTCTCTTATGCATGTTTACTTTTATTGTTTCTAACCCCCACTTTATGCCACAAGCTTTGGTGAGCACTAGATTAGAATTTACTTGTTATTATTTTAGTGAGATATGAAAACATAGGACTTAATTAGGGTTATTTCATGATTATGTTTGACTAGAGGCTTTGGAACCCTCCCTAACATTATATATTGTGGTAAGAGATCCCCTAATTAGGTCTAATGGATCCCCATATTGGTCATGTTCTTGATTATCTAAGTATCCCCAATCAAAAGCATAAGTATGATATATCTTCTCTAAGTTATATTTGATTTATAAACATGATGAATTTTTGAGTGCATACAAGGAGTTCATTACCTATTTGTTTGGTTGGAAAGGTTAAACCTTCCCTTGTGAAATTTTCTACAACCCTTATAGAGGTTACTAGATATATTTATAAGATCAATGTAATATTATAAAGAACACAAAAATATATAGATACAATTTTAAATATGGAAAATAAATGCAAGAAGATGGTGAAAACTTTCAAAAAAAGGATATTATAAGAGCTAAATCTCATTCCTCTCATAGACCTATATCTATATCAAACATTCTCAAGGATCTTGAGGGCCACACTATAATTTTAGGTTGGAGGATATGAAGGCCATCATTGAAACCTTGGAGAAAAGTAGAGATCAAGTCCTTGCTTACTTTAAGGAAGTCAACATCACAATCCTCTCTCACCCAAATGGCACCTTACTCATACTTGACAAATTTAGGGTCCTCCTGGAACAATTCAAGGTAGTAATGAATAAGGTGTAAATTTCCAATAGAGATGAATCCTAATCCATATTATGTCTTCCCATTTAGTTGACCACAATTATCATCTAGGTGAATGAGTTAAATGTCTCCCTTGAATCCCCTCTCAAGGCTCATGATAGGTTGTTGACTCAATAAGATGTATTTTTTTGAAATTCACCTCTCAACCTACTAAAGCTTGATTGGGAGGATAAATTGGTTCAAAAATCTTTGGTATATCATCAATATTCCTTAAATTATATGGTAAGTGGTCTGATAACTAGCTCAAGGTAATGTTCCTTGGAAGGTAATGTGTTGTCATGAATATGGGTCCTCTTTCTCTTTTCTATGGGCATCATGGTAATGATTTAGTTTCTAAAAATTTTGAGCCATTATGTCTACGAGTGGGATTTCATGCTATTTGGAGGTGGATACCTTCTTTTCTCTATATATTCTTCTTTGTAACTTATTATAAAGGTCATCAATGCTTTAGTAAAACACTAGAAGATTAATCAAATTTATATTTTTATTTGAATGTGTTTTATATTATGAATTTCTTCTAATTTACTATGTAAAAATGAATGATATTAATGTTATAATCTCAAATATATGTATTTATATAATATATGTAATATTTAGGATTGTAAAAAGGTTATTCTAACTAATTTATATACTATTTCCATTTCATTTAGATCATTGTGAGCCTATGTGTGATCACTAATAGTATTTTATGTGTTTATTTATACAAATATTCATTTGAATTTATATGTTATTTTACCTATAAATACTTCCATATGTGGCTAAATTTTGAGCTCATATGAAACTAAACATACAGTGGTAAAATTGTATTTATGCACATGTTTGGGTCTTTATTATTGATATTTTTCTACTTTCTCATATTTATCTCTTTCCCACCTTACCCTTCCTCCCCCTTTAGTTATTTATTTGATATATTTAAACTTGTTTATAACTTATTAACTAATTCACTTAGGTGTCAAACCTATTGAATTAGACTAGGTAGTATAGATAATGTTATCTAAGTAGTAACAAGAATTGAGACTTTGGTGGTAGTAGTGCATCTCTTAGATATCTATTACAAACATGATATCTCATGGATCCCAATACCTAAAAATCATGATCTATATCATCTTAGAAACAATCCTAATATGAGGGAATAAAAATACCATAAGATTCCTCCAATGTCACGTAGTGAAACTAATCCAATAGGTGCATATTGAGATACTAGTTAGAAGGATAACACATACACAATTTTATTTTTATTTTGAAGGTCTAGCTTCCCCTTGACATTATAGTGCTGATTAAATTAATAGGATCACTTAAGATTATTGATAAGGGTTATCTAGCATTACTTCTCTACTTACTTCTCTAGGTTTCTCTCTTATCAACCTTCCTATGCTCATCCTCCTAAAAGAGGATATGTAGCATATTAGATCTTGTTGAATCATCTTAAATCCTTATGTCTACCTAACTACAGTAATTTACATGTTGTGAATTTTTATACTATAGGTTGAATTGGGGAAGATAACCTAACCATTTTATACTAATTTTATGTGATGCCCTCACACTTTACACCTTGAGTAACCTCATAATTTAAGGGTAGCTTCCTAGATGGCCTCAACCACTAGCTAGGGCAGCTTCCTACCTCCTTCATATCATGTGTTCATCTATAGACTTCCTAATATCTCATATCTATTCTAATTGAACACATCAAAATATGCCAATGTAGAGAAATGATGTCTCATTTCACTACCTTACCATTATACCAGCCCTTCTAAGTCTCTTCATCCTCTAGATTCATAACTCAAGTGTGTATTCTTGTGACCTAAAATGTTACCAATTTTCATTGATAAAAATTTTCACTCACCAATATTTAGTTTTTCATCTTATTCTTCAAGCACTATTAGTTTACAAGTCTACATCAATATCCTAAAATCTAATGTGTTTCCTACCCTTGACCCATCTGTACTTGATCAAGGGCCATGATTCACTTGCTCATAAGTCTACTCAATATTTTACCTATTATTTACAAGTTCCTTATTTTTGGATAAACTCACCATGAAGTGGGATTCAAGCTCTCACAACATCCTTGATATAATAACCCACATATTAAAGGATGTGTGTGGGGAATTTAGTTTCTCATATTTGGGCACTATTTATCATAGTAATTAGATCTTGGAATTCTGGCATGTTTTCTTCCATAATTTGAGCCTCTTGGTTTCTTCCCACATCTTGAGCTTCATGGCTTCTTTTGTTATCTCTTCAAAAAAGAGATTCATTAGCACTACCCACTATTTATCCCTTATTTTTAATTATCTTCCATCAATGTAATATTCATTTATAAGCTTTTTTCATGGGCCAACTGTATATACAAAGGGAAGTGAAACTAATTTATAAATCAATCCTATCTCAAAGAAGATAAATATATTTAACTTTTGATTGTTAATACATTAGATATTTAGTTTCATGACCAAGATGTATCCACTAAACCTAGCCAAGGTATCTCTTACAATAATAATATCACTAGGGAGGATTCCAAAGCCTCTAGCCAATCAAAACTATGCAATAACTTGAACTAGGTCCTATTTTTAATATTCATAAGATGAATGACAAGTAAAGTAAAATCTAATCTATTAATCACCAAAGTTTATGGCAAAAAGTGGGGGTAATAAACATAAAAATTAAACATTCATAGAAGATATATACTTAGGTCAATGTATAAAAAATCCTAATGCATGGGATATAAGTACAAATGTAAATATATCTAATCTTATAGAGGAGTAATAAAGTTAAGGATACTTACCTTTGAAGATGAACCCATTGAACCTCAATATCTCCCTTGACTAAGGTGCTTCATAAGAGGTTTTTTTGGTATGTAAGGATAATAAGGATATGTTAGCTCTAGGCTACATGAATTCTCTATGTATCCAAAATACTTCTCCATAATATAAGTGTTGTATCTCTAAGGAAAGTATTGAAACCCTAAGCTATGCTCTTGAAGTATAATTGTGGATAATTTTATGATCCTAATTTGTGGATTTCTCTAATGCCTCAATGTTTTTATGTAATGGTTTATTAAATTTGGTATCACAACCTCCACTTAAAATTAATTCATGGAGTGGGTGGTTATGTCATAATTATAGTGTTCATATGGGGCTTGTAAAATCAAGGAATCCTAGTGTATGAGTGCAAATACAATCCAGAGTTTAGGCTTTGGATGTGTGGTGGCATGTTATGATCTTGATGTGTGGATTTCACTAACACTTCAAGGTTTTGGTGTAATGGTTCATTAAAAATAAGCAGATGCATAATATATTTTTATTCTTCTTTTCTATTTTAAATGATGAAATGAATGTGTATATATAATTGGATCTAACCTTAAACCTTTCCAAAATTTTAACCAATAGGGTTAGCACAATCAAATCTATATCATTTTAAAAAAATAATTAGGTATTGGTCTAGGTCGATAATGGGTTAACCTAGACCTTAAATAAGTTTTATAAATTAGAGTATAGGGTTAATGGGATGGATAGTGTATTATAAACCATTAGAAAGGGTTTTTATGATAGGAAAGGGATAATAAAGGTAGAAAATGACTATAGGAGGGTGAAAAAGAGGAGGCAAAGCTTAGGGGAGTATTTTTAGGAGATGGTTATGTAGATAACAAGAGTTAGTATAGGGATAAAAATCATGTAAAGCACCAATGGTTTTCTCACAACCCTTAAGGCATGCACTCAGAGAGATTGAGACTCAATGGTTTTTTTCAAGATATAAATCATCATTAATTAATAAAGTTTAAAAATATTATTTGTATACATATGTCCCACTTGAATCTCATTACATTTCACTTAGGTGAAACACAAGATAGTTATTTGGGAAAAGAACATAGAAACACACACTATTGAAGTTGAGTAAATTGTATTAAGGAGAAAATAAGATAAATTAAAGGACATAATCAAAAAATAGATACATTTACTTATATTAGTGTTATAGATAAGTAATGAGATGTAAGAAATGTGAATGTGTCCAATCTAGGGAACATTAGGTGAACCTATAAATATTAGCAAAAGGAGTGAAAAATCAAATTTTTTACAAAATATACATGTGATTGGTGAAAATATTCTCTATGATTTTAGGCTTTTAGAATATTTTATAGTTTAGAAAAAGAGCTAGTAGAAACAAAGATGTGCTCAAAAGACAAAATTTGGTGGTAAATATTTGAAAGGTAAATAGTTTTGAATAGTAAATATAAATAGGGTGAAAAATAATTCATTTTTTATTTTTATTATTCTAAGAAAATAGAGCTCTGAGAGATCAAGTTTGAGACCAATGAGCTATCTTGGTGAGAAGATGATATCTAAAGTGGGGAGGATGCATCATGGCTATAACAAGTGTAACATAGGTAAGCAATTAGGAATTTAAAAATTTTAAGTATTTTTATTTGAAATTAAGTTATATGTAAAATTGATTAGTAGGAAAAATCTAGACACCCGAATGAACCCTAGGAATTTTTTAGGTAGACTAGGGGTAGAATGGGGTGTTGGGTAGGAATAACTCAAAACAATAAATGCCTAAGGAATTTATGGTAAATGGTGAAAAATTCATGGTCATCTTAGTTTATAAGGTGAATAGAAGTCAGGGGGTTGACTACATAGTAGTGAGCTTATTTAGTACTCTAAGGGGTGGCAAACTACTTAGAAATGGGCTAAATTAGTTGGTAAGGAGGATAAGGTTGACTGCATATCAAAGGGCTGACTTAGTTGGTAGAAGAGGGCTGATATAGTCTAAAAAATGAGTCTAACTATGTATCACATGGTTGATTTATAATGCTAAAGCTAAAGGATAGACAATTTAGTATCAGATTTGTTGATCTAGTTGAAAATGATAAAGGTTGATTTATTATCAAAGATAAGGTACAAGGTTGATTTAGTATTAAATGGGTTGATTCTATAAAAAAAATAGGAACATGAGAGACTAAATCAATATAACTAATTTAAGTAGTTAAATCTATGAGTTTTTAAGAATGTATTTGAATAATTAATGACATGGAGATATGATACATCCTTTGTTATTTGATATTTTGTAGATACACTAGAGAAATTGGCATTTTATAGATGCATCATGGTTACCAAATATGCTAGATCATTTAAGTGATGTGGATAGGCTGTGACTGGTCACACTACGCTTTAGAGGCATCATAAAAGTGAGGCCAATCCCACTAAGTGTTGATTTCATTAACATGTTCCTTGGAGAATGGGAATAGTTGACCAAAACTTTATGATGGGTGGTGGATGGGCATACCATTGAGGTGGCTATCACACTAGAGATGTCCATATGTTACTTTGACTACCTATAAAAGGGACACCAATGATCACTAACACACTGGAGGATATAGATAAGAGATGAGCACTAGATTGATGGTTAATTTATTTTACATTTATATTTTAAACATTTTAGACATCTAAAATTCCATGATATATGAGATATCCATGTGTCATTCGATATTAGATTAGGTAGCACTCTATGATTTTGGGGTAGTCATCTAGGTCCAACTCATGCATGATATGTATTGGATGTTTTCTATAAGGTATAATACTATGTGGCCTATTTTTCTTGAGTGCCTAGATATATGATAGGTTTCTCATGTATTGGCTAGTAGCAAAACCCTATGTGGTTGATGACAAGTTACTTTAGGTTGTGTGATGGACATAGTACCATATAACTTAGTTCATGTCTCATATGCCATATCTATAGACTATCACATGAAGAGAGATAATTTGGTAGCCATATACACATATTATTACTATATGGTCTAGTTGATAGACCATTTATATAGGGTTTTCATGGGTGTAGATCAAAAGACACTATAACTCATGGGTAGAGCCACATCTAGTAGCATGATTTCTAAGAAAATTTAGACTCCACACCTAAATTCCAATCTAGTAGTTCCTACTTATTATGCATGGCTTGTTAGAGAGCTAATGGGAAGAGGAGGAGGAGAACCAATAGAGATACCTGTGATTAGGTCATGATGTGCCATATTATGGGCTGGTTGAGCATGATATATTGTAATAGAAATGGGGCCAACAAGGGGATATGTCATGGACATGGATGTAGACCCATAAAAGGCACCAAAATAGAAGCATCAATAGTGACCACCATAACCACACCATAGATAGAGGCATCAATGGTGAGAGAAGGCACATGCAATGGCTATAACACAATAAGATTCAATAGCTTTTTGAGGATATAGCTCATCCATAAAGGAACCTCTTAGGAGAGGATCATGGTGTGATCAAGTGATGACTCCACTAGAAACATAATGAATGAGAGGGTGGTTGAATCAGTCTCTTAAAATTTTATTTCACATGTACATTAACATTCCTCGAACCATCAAAGCAATACAAATATATAACAATGCATAAAGAGTCATTCACATGAGTATAACACAAAGACACACATATGAGTGGGAAACCATCAAGGGTAAGAAATCCAATGATACTTCGAATGGACTATAGTAATATAATACAAAATATCATAATTTTTTGAATCACCAACTCCACATGGAGCACTAACCTAACTAGCGAAGCACCAATCCAACTAAGCTTTATCAAGCACCAACATACAAGGAGACACCAACAACATAGATCAATCAGCACCAAATAAGCTACCAAGTTGATTTTATCACCTTTATAATACCCTTTTTATCAATTAAATAATTATGAACACCTCTTTAGCTCTTCACACTCTTATACCCCTCAAACTACTTTTTAGGTCTCTTAGCTCAACTAAGTCTCTTCGCTTAACTAGGTCTCTTCGCTCAACCAGGTCTCTTTAAGATATATTATGTTATTTGACCTTAATATTTATCTATATTACCCATGTTATATCTTAATGATAGTTTATCTGCACTCCTATTATGTTTTATAAGACTTCTTTTGGCTATTTAAAGTGTTATATCCTTCACTTCTACTCACTCATACTCTAAAAGTTTAATTAGGCCTTTTAGACCTTCTTCTTATACTAGGCTCTTTCTCATACACTTATTGTCTAGAAACACACACTTTTCCACTTATATTATACACAAAATAGGCTTTAGGACATTCTAAAAACATTAATCAGTCATTACATTAGGTCATTTATAGCTCAAATGGACTAAATCCTTCTTTAGTCCTTAAGGAAACCTAATTCAATTAGGCCTTCATTAGTACATATTACCCTTTGATCTCCTTAGAACAATTTAAAAATTCATACATGGAATAAAAAAATAATATTACACTCAGATAGACACCTTCTAATCTAATCTTACGTTTATGACACTTTTTATTCCAATCACTACTTTAAGGATGCCATTAGTATTATTTACATTAGTCCTTCACACACATAAAAAGGTATATCTTGAGTAACTAAAGATAACATAATGTTTATCCACATAAAAATGATAATAAATCATATTAAAATAACATCCAAGACCTCAAAAACTTCATCAAGTGCATTATAATTCATTACATAGGGGAGAAAGACTCAAAACACTCATGTAACTTACTCATTTAGAGCTACAAGTTTTCCTTAAAGACCAGTCATGGCGAGTCAGAATTCCAACACCAATATAGACATATTTAATGACTTATGATGTATTTATATGATCATATGAAATTAATATACCATTATTAGATAGAAATTTAATATGGTCAAATGGTAATATTGGTCTTGTAGACCAATCTCATAACCTTATATCTCATTGGCTCATCTGAGCCAAACAAGTCAACTTGTGAGCAACTTTTTCACTATAACCATTGAATTTGAAGAATTATAAAAAATATGAACATGTCTTAAAATTACATATCCATAAACTTTTTTTCATTACTATTTCATGATAACACATCCCTAATCATCTTCTCAAAACTGCTTGGATTTGTCACTATTTCCACCATTCGGTTTGTTAATGACTGGCTAAATTAGATGACCTATTTATAATAATTAAGGGATATAAATTATCAAAAAACCTTCATGGATATGAAACATTAGTCTCTAGCTTCATCCTCCATCTATTTTCACACTTTGACTTGGTGAACTCTAACTGCTATAATAAATATTTGAGAAATGTGTACTTTCATGTAGGGTCTACTCACACACCTGACAACTCAAACACACCTGTATGTGCCTAGGAGGGTTTAATATAGTCTATAATATCTCACTTGAGTATACCAATCCATTATAATCACTTTTTATCAATATCTTCAACATCAAGTACTTATTAGGGTTCTAGTAGGGTTTATACCTATTTCTATTCTTAGTAACCATTCATAAAGCATAGCCCTTAAATAAATAAAAATGCCTATAATTTTTATCTATGACCCATCCCCATCTATCATGAATATCTTAGGTTCCTATTCAGATATTTGATGAGCTAATGAGCACAAGAAAAACCTTATTGGACTGATAACCCTTCATTTTGTGCACTTGAGAGTCCTCAAAACCACTTTTGATGCCTTTTCTTGAAAACCATGACTTAAAAATTTATGAACATGCTTGAAACAACATATTATACCTATGAAAACACTCATATGTTCATTATTTCATTGTAAATATAGCCGAATACCGCATTAAGACATATTCTCTTTCTTTGCTTGCTTAGACCTTGACATATAAACCACATAAGGCCTTATAAATAATCTTAATGCCTATTTCCATGCACTCTCCACCACTATCACATACTCAATCAACCTCATACATGATTAAAAAATATCATACATCCTTAATATGCCTTTAAAATAGATCATGATGCCTCATTAGGCCAGGCAAAGTCTAAGAGTGGTGTAGGTGTAGACTTAGTCTAAAGGTCTTACCCCTATAGGCTTACCATAGGACTCTCATGAGTGATATAATGACTCATATACATGTTAAAGAAAACTTATACAAGATTTCATGCCTTTGTGCATCCATGTCACCAAGACATCATGCTCTTCCATGCACAATACTAGGCATCCTATGTATTTACCTTGTCAAGATACTACTAACCTTAAGCACTTCACAATTCTGATAATAAGGACCTTCCATGATGACCTTCACATCACTAATTTATTCATAATAACATACATTACACTCTTAAAATCACTAAAACACTAATCAATATTCTCTCTCATAGCTACATTATTCAATGACCTTATGAAGACCTTCTCAAGAACCTTTGACATCAATGCCAAACCTCAACAATAGTAATAATTATCAACAATCTCCCCCTTTGTTATTTATGGAAAAACACACTTCAAACTGATCATTATTATCTCCCCACTCTAGTTTTTATCCCCCTTTGATGTAAATGAAAAAATGATGTTTGCGACTCCTTAGATCACACTCTTTACAACTAAAATACTCAACACATAAGACTATGAGTTTATGATACATAATACAAACATGCTCCCCTATATTATCTATATATTCTTGGAATAGCTCACCTATTATTGGAGATAATGAACTTGATTATCTCCCCCTAATTACATGGATTCTTTAATGATTTGTATGGGAAATAATTACAGCCAATTCTTTTCTTAAGTGCTTAAATGTTACCTTTGGAAGTGGTTTAGTCAAAATGTTTGAAATCTAATCCTATGTAAAAACATATTCAAGTTTCACACTTTATTCACTTACCTTTTCTCTTAAAAATGATACCTATTGGGAATGTGCTTGGTCTTTGAGTACATGATAGGGTTATTAAAGATACTTATAGCACTTGTATTATCAAAATAGATAGTGATGAGACCATTATACTCCACCTTGTAGTCTTCTAAGGCCTGTCTCAACCATAAGACCTAAGTGAAACATGAATCTATTTCAATTTACTCAGCCTCACAAGTGCATAATGCTACTAATGGTTTCTTCTTGATTATCCATGAAACTAGGCACCCACCAAAAAATAAAGCTCCTCCACTAGTACTCTTCCTATCATCTAGAATTTATGACCAATCTGCATCTATATAGGCTATCAAATTTAGTTTCTTCTTTTTTAGATATCATAGATCATAATCCATAGTCCCATTGAGATACCTGATTATCTTTTTGACTGCTTACAAATGATTCTTATTTGGATCTTCTTGAAGCCTTCCCACAAGACCTACTACTTATATGATGTTAGGTCTAGAAGGATTGGGATATATAAAACTTTAAATCATTAACCTATATGGAATTTGATTGACCTTTAGAGACTCATATTCCTTGTTCAACTTACACCTTGTGATCATAGGTATACTAACTTCCTTGCAACTTCCATCTCAAACTTATTCAACATCTCTATTATGTACTTAGCTTGTAAAATGAATATACCTTTTCATATTAAGTGATTTACAACCTAATAACTAATGATAGTTATCCTAGCACTGACATCTCAAAATCTTTCTTCATCACCTTTGCAAAGACCTTGGTCATGTTTCCATTATTTCTACCAAAGATGGTGTCATCCACATAAATAACTACTATCAATTAATGGTCATATTCTAACTTTATATATAGGTTACTATATGTAACTCCTCTTTTTAATTCCTAATCCAATAAACACCTATCCAACTTGGCATACCAAGATCTAGGAACGTACTATAGACCATAAAGAGACCTTTTTTTAATGCAAATGTAGTTTTTATCACTTGATAGTGAGAACCCCTCAGGTTGTTCTATGTATACCTCATCTTCCAAATTCCCCTTCAAAAAGGTATTTTCGACATCCATTTAGTATACCATAAACCATTTCAATCTTTCATATTATTGAGCATGGTCATTGATGTTAGGTTGCCATTGATGTTGAGATGATCATTATTTATAGTGCATTAATGACAAAGTGACTAGATTAATGGTTTGGAAAGTGTTTGACTTGGTGAGGTAATTAATGAATGATATTGATGATATAAAAATATCTTAGAGAACCTATGGGAATTTATGAGTGCTTATAATTATTATATAAGTGAATGAAATTCATTAGAATAGTCAATTAAATATCTAAGCTCAAGTAGTCATCTTGATAAATAAATATAAGTAAGTAGAATGAAGATGTCATATCTCACATGTGTGAAATTTTTAGGAGAAAATTGATATATTTATGGATTACCCTATGTGAGAAAATCCTATGGTTCTAATTTTAGGTCATAAGGTTTAGTGTATTGAAAGCTAATAAGGTGCAAAGTTGGCTTCTCAAATAGAATTTACTAAGTTCCCATACCCAAATTTGTGATATCAAGAACATAATATTACTTTCAAATGAAAGGGTCCACTTTACATGATCCTTATCACTTGAAGATGTCATAAGGATCATGTAAAGTGGACCCATGCATTTGAAAGTAATATTATGTTTTTAATTTGCTTATTCTAGTTCTAAAGGGGTAATGGGTCTCCATGAGGCCTATAAGGGCTACTAAGGCCTAATTGAAAGGTATAGCTACTTAAGTGTGACCCATGGATGCTATGATCAACCTGTGATTATGGATTTGAGTTATGTAAGTTGTATGGCTAACCAAAATATAATATTCATGAATACTCTATAAATAGTGGAGTCCAAGGCAATGGTTTCTAGACTTGAGGTAAATGTTATAGATAAAGAAGAAGATAGAGACAAAGGAAAGGGATCATACATAGTGTTCTCAGTGGATGGATTGAAGTATATAGTATATTGAAGATGAAATAAGAATGTTAGAGGGATCCAAAAGGGGTGTTTGGATGAATTTCTTGTATGATCAAGTTTGAGAGTTTATAAAGAGTTGAAAGATAGGTGTTTTACATTATTTATCCAATCAGATTAATCTACAATTAGAGTTCTAGAGTTTATAATTTCACAAGGTGTTGTGTGGGTGCTCAACATATAGAATAAGTGGGTGCTTGTTTGCACTTAGGGGTGGGTGTTCTTTGCGAAGTGAGTGCTTCACTAAAAGGTCTCATGTTTATGATCATCTTATAATAAAAGTAGTCCATATGTTTGTAGGATTGAGAGTGGGTTTTATTCCCCAAGAGGGTTTCCCATGTAGATCTAGTGTTCTTTGTGTTACCTTACATCATCTTGTTTATTCATTTTTATGAACATATTATATTCTTTATGAATGATTGTGGTCATTGATTTAGAGTATAAAAAGGTTAAAATTAATGTTCGAAATATCTTACATCACTGATTTACCCCCCCTCTTAGTGATTGTACCTCTAATAATTGGTATCAAAATAGGACCTTATTTATAAGTTTAACCACTTGAAGGTGATCCAAGGTATAATATGACATTTAATATTTGAAATTATATCATGAATAGTTACACTAAACCAACTACACCTCCAACAAGTGTTGCTTACAATAATTTGAGTTAGACTGCTTCTAAAGTTATGAATGTTATCATTTATGGTCTATCTTAGGTTGAGTTCATCAAAGTAATCCATTACAAGTATACCAAGTAAATTTGGGTCAAATTATAGACCATCTATGAAAAAGACTCTAAGGTAAAATTTGTTAATTTCCAAATGTACCAAAGGCATTTTAAAAGTCTCAAAATCAAGGAAGAAGATACTGTGGCATAAAAAGAACAATAATAAGGATGAATTTAGATAATAAGGATGAATTTATGTAATAAGGATGAATTTATGAATTTATTTAATAAGGATGAATTTAGATAATAACCATGTAACAAGATAAAGGTTGATGTGAACAAAGACAATCAGACCTTGAATATCAATCATCAATCAAGGAATGAAGGTATTGGTAGAATGAAGAAAAATTAGACCAAATAACCAAATGCTATGAAGTATGAAAATTTTTATGGTCATTGTTACTCCTGTAATAAGTTTGGTCATAAGTTAAAATATTGTAAAATATCCTCAAGGAATGCATTTGCATGAAATTATGAGGAAGATCATGGAAAGAATGAAGAATGTCATCACTCAAGATAGTAAATAGTTTCATATGAAAAGAATGACATATTTTGCTATAAGTGTCAAGGATTTGGTCATATTACAAAGTTTTATAATATCTTCATCAAGAGACTAAATGATCAGATACATGAACTAATTCATGAAACTCTAAGGAATAATAATATATCTCAATCAAAAGACATGTACAAATTGAGAAACGTCATTTGTTTTAAATTTCATGAGAGAGTTAAAATAACAAGGTTCTGCAAGAATGATCAGTATTTTGCTTCAAAGATTATCAATCCTCTGATAAAAACAAGGGCTATAGTGAATGGAGGCCTAAGTAGGTAAACAAAAATTAGGATCAAAATGGATTATTTTCCATGATAGAATAGGGAACAAGTTCAATTATCAAATAACAAGCCTTATCTACCCAAATGGATATGGAAATCAAGTAAGATCCTAGGATAAAAGAAAAGACTAAGGTTGAAAACTCATTCAAGGCCAATCTAAAGATGAGTAAGGACTATAAGTTAAGTAAGAGCATGGAGATATGGGATTATGCTAAGTTTTGGGATATTTAGTCCCTCTATCACAAGTGGGTATCTCTATTTATGATACTTAAGATACATCTTTCTTGTGTGGAAGCATCTGTGTATGCTCTAGATAATAATCTAAATTCCAATCAATACAAAGGTATGTTATTTTCAATTTGATAATATAAAAGATGTTTTTGGATAAGGGGGAGCTAACTCAGTTATCTTAAGTATCTTGAAGAAGTGCATAATGTAAAGAAGAGCATATGTGAAGATGCTTCAGTCATAATAGAAGTGTGAAGATGTCTACTACAGTTGTGAATTTGAGAAGATTTACATGATGATTTAATAAAACCAAGTCATGTATTTTGACAAGGTATTGAATTTTCATGCATGATAAAATAAATATTGTGAGTTCTATAGGTAGATAGTTCTAAGCATAAAAAAATCCCAAGTTTAGATTGTTGTATGTCAAAGAACATTTGGCATAAGTTAGAGCATAATGTTAGGGGGATATTTCTGAGCTCCATGAGAAGTTTGTTAGGTTCAAGGATCAAATAAGTTCAAATTTAGATTGGTGCATGTCAAATGGTAGAAATTAATTCATATGCTTGAAATTATGTAAGTATATTGAGCATCTTAAATAGTATTTGAATGCATACATGATGTTGGAGAATGATTTTTGGCATGTTGAGGAAGAGAACCTTTGTCATTAATATCAAAGGGGGAGAAAGATCAAAATGAAATCATTACTCAAATAAAGTCATTATGAGAGTTTTTTTTCCATCAATAACTAAGGGGGATATTTTTGAGAATGGTCATTAATGTTAGGTTGTCATTGATGTCAAAGAGATGATGATTCATAGTGCATTTGACAAAGTGACCAGATTGATGGTTTAGAGAGTGTTTAACTTAGTGAGGAAATTAAGGATGATATTGATGATATGAACATATTGAAGAGACCCTATGGAATGTTATGAGTTCTTATAATGCTTATGTAAGTGAAAAAAATTCATCAAAATAGTCAATTGAATGTCTAACTCAAGTACTCATCTTGACAAATAAATCTGAGTAAGTAGATTCATGATGTCATATTTCACATGTGTGAAGGTTTCATGAGAAAATTTATATATGTATGGATTCCCCTATGTTCTAATTTTAGATCATAAGTTTGAGCATAGCAAAATTTATTAAGGTGCAAAGTTGGCTTCTCATATAGAATTTACTAAGTTCCCATACTTAGCCAAATTTGTTATATTAAATATCTATGACTAGAATTTAATAGATCAAATATGTAATGAAGAGCAATTTATCTAACTAGATAAAGATGTGATGGAGCACATGATCTTATCAGTAATGATCAAATGGTATGTGTGAAGTCAAATTATTAAAGGTTCCTAAGATTTTAAATGCTAGCTATAAGTGTTTCAATCTCAATGATTTGAAATAAGGTCAATGATGCACGAGTGTCCATACATATGGATATCAATGGATCACATTGATTTAAAAACTCAATGTGCATAGAAGGCACATAGAGCTACCATCTAGCAAGAATGTGGAAGAGAGGATCTTAGATCAATAGTGATCATTGCAAGATAAATACCAAGCTAATCCAAGGAGATCAATGGTGCATATTTATTCAAAGTTTCCATGGAGCACAAGATGAGGTCAAAGTGTCTAATTTTTAAAATTTATATATGACCATTGGAATTTAATATTCAAATTTGCAAGGGAAAACTAGTATATAGTTTTTGAGCTATATCTTTTGATCTAGGAAAATTTTCATAATAGTGTAAAAATCAAAGTTGTATAGGACTTAAAGGTACATATATAATATATAGTTATAAGGTTTGAAATTTTGTATAATTATTGTTATGGAGATTAAAATTTGACTATTTTTTCATTTATGGTGCTACTATGTACAAAATATTGTATAAGTAGTTTGTGCTTTAACATAAGAGTGTTTTGGTGGGATTAATCATTTGAAGATGTCTTAGAGGTCATATGGAGTGGACCTAGGTATTTTAAAGTGAAATTATGTTATTAATTTTCTAAATGAAGTGATAAATGGAAATAGGCCTCTATGAGACCTATAAGGGCTATTAAGGCCTAATTAAAAGGTGTAGCTACTTAAGTGTGACCCATGGATTCTATGGTTAACCTATGAAAATGGATTTGAGTTGTCTTAGAATTATATAAATCTTAAAGGTTAGGTCATGTCTCATGTCTAACCAAGAAGATAATATTCATGAAGACTCTTTAAATAGTGGAGACCAAGGCAACAATTTCTAGACTTAGGTGATTTTTCTATAGAGTAGAAGATAGAGATGAAGGAAAGATATCAAAGATATTTTGCTTAGTGGATGGACTTAAGTATAAATAATATTGAGGATGGGATAAGAATATTAAAATGATATAAAATGTGTGTTTTGGATGCATTTATTGTATGAGCAATTTTAAGAGTGTATAAAGAGTTGAAAAATAAGTGTTTTACATTATTTTGCCAATTAGATTTATCTACAATCAGAGTTCTAGAGTCATTGATTTCACAAGGTGTTGTGTGGATGATCAACATCTAGAACAACTAGGTGCTTATACATACTTAGGGTTGGATGATCCTTGTGAAGTAGTTACTTCACTAAAATTTCTCATGTTTGTGACCATCTTATAGGATAGCTATTCAATGCGTTTTTAGGCTTGAGAGTGGATTTAATTTCCCAAGAGGGTTTCCCACATAGATCTTATGTTATGTGTGTGATCTTTCATCATCTTGATTATTCATTGTTATTAACATCTTGTATGCTTTATGAATTCTTGTGGTCATTGATTAAGAGTTTGAAAATATTACAATTTAATTTTGAAATTTCTTACATCACTAATTTACCCCCCTCTCAATGATTGTACCTTAAATAATTGGTATCATAATAGGAATTTATTTACAAGTTTAACCACTTAAAGGTGATACAAAGTACAATATGGAAAGTCAATAGATGTAGGGTTTCTCTATAAAGTAAACACTATTGTTTAATGGGTCAAATTATGCTTTCTAGAGTACTAGGATGAGGACATACTTCATGTTTCTAGGGTTTGATATTTGGAAATATATCATGGATAGTTACACTACACCAACTACACCTCCAACAAGTGCTACTTACAATAAGTTGAGTGAGAATAATTATAAAGTTATGAATGCTATCATTTAAGGTCTATCTAAGGCTGAGTTCACCAAAGTGATGAATTTCAATTCTAACAAGTAAATTTGGGTCAAATTATAGACTATCTAAAAAGGAGACTCCAAGGTAAAATTTTCTAAGTTGCATACCTACTAAGGACAATTTGAAAGTCTCAAAATGAATGAGGAAGATACTATGTCATCCTATCTTCTAAGGGTTAATGAGGTACTAAACATGATCATATGTCTTAGAGAGGAAATTAATGAATCTACTATATAGTATATAAACTATTGAGGACTCTTACACTCATGTTTGATTTAAAGGCTTCTATTGTATAAAAAAGTCATGATCTCAATTAGATGAAGATGGATGAACTGCATGACATCCTTACTACCTATGAGATAAGAGTTAATGAGGATAGACCTCCTAAGAAGGAATCAACCTCTAAGGTGATCAATGAAGCAAAGAATAAAAATTTAAGTCTTAAAGATTTTTATCTTAATGAAGATCAAATTGAAGCCATGATTTCATGAAAATTGAATGTAGGATTACATAAGTATGAAGGAAAACTTCCTTTCAAATTTATTTCATGTGCTAAAGTTGGTCATTTTACAGCTATATCTATAGGTAAAGGCAAGTTTGAACTCAAATAAGTTCATAAGAAATCTCATGATGATGAACACAAAAAATATGAGGATCCTAGAAAGTACATAAAGTTATTTAGTAACAAAAATGGAAAGAAGGAATCATACAAGGGTAATAAGATCCTTTACCATGAAGAAGATATTAACTCATCTATAAAAGAAGTAAACACATTTGATAGTGATGATTCTTTTCATAATAATGACATGGAGACATTGTTCATGGATTTTAGTGATGATGAAGGTGAATGTTCTTTAAGTATATATTTCTTTGGCAAAGATAACTCAGAGGAAGGAGATGATAAAGTCACTCTTGAAGATAAATATCAAGATATTATGGAAGAAATTAAGATACTGCAAATAAAGAATATAAAACAAGATTCCTTGATCAAGTCCTATGAGGAGAAATTTGGACTTTTTGAAGGAAGGCTAAGTAATGAAGTCAATGAGCATGATGAAATCACACAAAAACTTGAAACTCAAGTTTTTAATCTTAATGAAGAGGTAAATAATAAGGATGAAGAGTGTATCATGTATCAATAAGAGATAGAGTCTTTAAAAATGAACCTAAATCAAGCTATGAGAAAATATACAACTAATGATGATAATAAGGATAAATTGATGAATGCTCTTAAAGATCTAAAAATTGAGAATAAAAAGAAAAAGAAGATGATGTTACAAATCAAGGACTATGAAGGCCAATTTAGTGTCTTTTAAGCAAGAATTTATGATGACATTATGGAACATGAAGATATTGTCAATCATCTCAACAGTCAATTATAAACTATGTATACAAGCTTAAAAACCAAAGAAGATGAGAACTTAAGGTATGTGATTGAAATTGAGTGAATAAAAGATGATTTAGACAAGACATATTGTAAACTGAATTCATTTATGAAGTTTGAAAAGAGCTAAAATGATCTTGATAATATTATGAGTAGTCAAAAGCATGCAAGTGATATAATTGGTCTTGGATACAGAGAAGAATAAAAACATGTAACTCAAAACAAGATAAAGGTTTATGTGAACAAGGACAATTAGACTTTGAATATCAATCATCAATCAAAGAATGAAGGTAATGGTAGAATGAAGACAAATTAGATCAGATAACCAAATGCTATGAGGTATCTAAATTTTAGTGGTCATTATTACTCCTACAATTAGTTTGTTCATAGGAAAAAATATTGTAAAATATCCTCAAGGAATGCATTTATATGAAATTATGAGAAAGATAATTTCAATAATGAAGAACATCAACACTCATGATAGTCAATAGGTTCACAAGAAAAGAATGACATATTTTTATACAAGTGTCAAGGATTCGGTCATATTACAAAGTTTGTAATATCTTAATTAAGAGACCAAATCATCAGGTACAAGAAATAATTCATGAAACTCTAAGGAATCATCATATATCTCAATCAAAAAGTATGTACAATCTAAGAAACCTTATTTGTTTCAAATGTCATGATAGATTTCAAATAGCAAGGTTCTACAAGAATGATCAGTATTCTACTTCAAAGATTATCAATCCTGTCATAAAGAGAAGGAGCTATAGTGAATGGAGGCCTAAGTAGGTAAATGAAAATCAGGCTCAAAATGGATTATTTTACATGATAGAATAAGAAACAATTTTAAGTATCAAGGAACAAGCCTTATCTACACAAATGGATAAAGAAATCAAGTAGGATCCTAAAATAAAGGAAATGAGTAAGGTTGAGAATTCATTCAAATCCAATCTAAAGATGAGTATGGACTATAAGTTAAGTAAGGGCATGGAGATATGTGAGTCTCCTAAGTTTTTGGATATTTAGTCCCTCTATCACAAGTGGGTGTCTCTACCTATGATTTTTAAGAGACATCTTTCTTGTGTGGAAGCAAGTGTGTGTCTTATAGGTAATAATATAAATTCTAATTAGTATAAAGGTATGTTAATTTTAATTTCATAATATGCAAGATATGTTTGAATAAGGGGGAGCTAACTCAGTTAGCTTGATTATCTTGAAGAAAAAGTGCAAAATGTAAAGTGGAGCATATGTGAAGATGCTTCAATCATAATATAAGTGTGAAGATGTCTACTATAGTTGTGAATTTAAGAAGACTTACATGATGACTTGATCAAACCAAGTCATGTATTTTGACAAGGTATTGAATCTTCATGCATGAGCAAAGAAAGCATGTGAGTTATATAGGAAGATAGATCCAGGCATAAAAAAATCCCAAATTTAGATTGGTGTATGTCAAAGAACATTTGGCATAAGTTAGATCATAATGTTAAGGGATATTTCTAAGCTCTATGAGAAGTTTGTCAGGTTCAAGGATCAGAAAAGTTCAAATTTAGATTCGTGCATGTCAAATGGGAGAAATTGATTCATATGCTTGAAATTATATAAGTATCCTAAGCATCTTAAATAGTATTTGAATGCATACATGATGTTAGAGAATGATTTTTGACATGTTGAGGAAGAGAACCTTTGTCATTAATATAAAAGAGGGAGAAATATCAGAATGAATTCATTACTCAAATAAAGTCATCCTGAGAGTGTTTTTCCATCAATGACAAAGAGGGATATTGTTGATAATGGTCATTGATGTTAAGTTGTCATTGATGTGAAAGAGATCATGATTCATAGTGAATTAATGACAAAGTGACCAAATTGATGGTTTGGAGATTTTTTGACTTAGTGAGGCAATTAAAGATGATATTGTTGATATGGACTATTGAAGAGACCCTATTGAAATTTATGAGTTATTATAATGCTTATGGAAGTGAAAAAAATTCATCAAAGTAGTTAAATAAACATCTAAACTCAAGTAGTCATCTTGAAAACTAAATATAAGTAGATTTATGATGTCATATTTCACATGTGTGAAGGTTTAATGAGAAAATTTGTGTATGGATGGATTCCCCTATGTGAAGAGATCCTCTGGATCTAATGTTAAGTCATAAGTTTGAGCATAGCAAAAGTTATAAAGGTATAAAGTTGGTTTTTTAGATAGAATTTTCTAAGTTCCCATACTTATCCAAATTTGTGATAGCAAAGATCTATGTCTAGAATTTAATCAATAAAATATATAATGGAGAGAATTTATTTGACTATATAAGGATCTAATATAGTATTTTATCTTGTCATTAGTGATCCAATGATACACATGAAGTCAAATTGTCAAAGTCTCTTGAGATTGTACATTATAGTGATAAGTGTCTCAATATCAATGATTTGAAAAAGTTTAAATGGTGCATGAGTTCTCATATAGATGGATATCTATGGATCACATTGACTTAAAAATTAAATGTGCATAGAAGGCACACAAAGCTACTAATTGGTAGGAATGTGGAAGAGTGGATCTTAGATCAACAATGAGCATTGTAAGATACATACCATGTTGATCTAAGGAGATTAATGGTGCATATTTATTCAAATTTACTAGGGAGCACAAGATTAGGTCAAATTCTTTGATTCTTAACATTTTCATAGTTACCATTGGAATTTAATATTCAAATTTGCAATGGAAAACTAGTCTACAATTTTTGAACTATATATTTTGATCTAGGAAAAGTTTCATGGTGGTGTAAAAAGAAAAGTTGTATAGGACTACAAGGCACATCTATAAAATCTAGTTATAAGGTTTGAATATTTTTAAAATAAGTGTTATGGAGCTTAAAATTTGACTATTTGTTCATTCATGGTGCTAGTATGTACAAAATATTGTTTAAGCAATTTATGCTTTAACAGAAGAGTGTTTTGGTGGGAGTAATTATTTAAAGATGTCTTAGTTGTCATATGGAGTGGACCCAAGTATTTTAAAGTGATATTATGTTATTAATTTTCTTGATGAAGTGATAAAATGGAAATAAGTCTCCATGAGACCTATAAGGTCTATTAAGGCATAATTAAAAGGTGTAGCTACTTAAGTATGACCCATGGATGCTATATATGACTTGTGATAATGGGTTTGAGCTAGATATTAGCATTATATAAAGATTAAATGTTATGTCAAGTTGTATGTCTAACTAATAAGATAATATTCATGAAGGCTCTATAAATAGTGGAGGCCAAGGCAATGTTTTCTAGACTTGAGGTGATTTTTTTATAGAGAAGAAGATAGAGACAAAGGAAATATATTAGAGATATTGTGCTTAGTAAATGGATTGAAGTACAAAGAAGATTAATGATGAGATAATAATATTATAGTGATATAAAATTGGTTTTTGTATGCATTTCTTGTATGAGTAAGTTTGAGAGTGTATAAAGAGTTGAAAGAGAGGTATTTTACATTATTTCTCTAATTAGATTTATCTACAATCAGAGTTCTAGAATTGTTGATTTTGCAAGGTGTTGTGTAGGTACTCAATATCTAGAATAAGTGGGTGCTTATTAATACTTATGGGTGTGTACTCCTTGTTAATTAGATGCTTCACTAAAAGGTCTCATGTTTGTGATCATAGTACAAGACAAGTAGTCCATGTGTTTGTAGGCTTGAGAGTGGGTTTTATTCCCCAAGAGAGTTTCCCATATAGATCTTATGTTATGTGTGTGATCTTTAATCATCTTTGTTATTAATTTTTATTAACATATTTTATGATTTATGAATTCTTATGGTCATTGATTAAGAGTTTGAAAGTATTACATTTTAATTTTTAAATGTTTTACATCATTGATTCACTTCCCCTCTTAGTGATTGTACCTTCAAGACATATGATAGAAACAATATGATGGACTATAATCTTGATACTAGTGTAAGGGTATCCTCAAAGTATAACCCTTAAACTTGTGGATATCCCTTTCATACAAATTTAGACTTTTTTATAGTGATTTATCCATCTTCATTTAGCTAGTTTCTAAACACCCATTTTTCGCAATGACATTCTTATCTTTAGGCCTAAGAAGTAGTTCCCATGTCTCATTATTCTCTATTTGTTCTAACTCCTCATTCATAAAACCTATCTATAATTTTTATTTTATTAATTATATAATATTATTAGGCTCAATATTAGATAATAGAGAAACACTCTCATAGTTCAGATTACTTACTAGCCTCCTCCTTGTTTACATATATGCATTCTTGTTACCAATGCTTTGAGATTCAGGATGATCTCTTTGAATTTGCTTTGAGAGGTTAATCATGTCTTTCCTTAATTTATTATTATTATTCATCAACCTCTATAGTTTTCTCTTCATTCCTAAAGTCTAGAATCTCTAAAGTATCCTTTGACTTTGAGTGTGATTTCTTTGTCTCATAAATCTTCATAAGTGCTTTCCAATAAATTTTGTAACATCTTGTTATAAAATATATATGTTGAGATCAATTATGATTATCCAAAGAATATACCTTCATTATATCTAGAATAAAACTTTCCTAAGTATTAATCATCTCTTTTGTTGACACATTTGTGCCCAAACACTCTAAAGTGTTCCAAATTAGCAGGTATACCTTTACATAATTCATAAAGAATCTTGTTTCCATTAGTCCTTATATATTATATATTAAAAATTTAAAATGTAGTGCTTAATACATCTCTCCAATATCCACTACATAATATAGACTCATTTAGTATAGTTACAACCATCTCTTGAACTATATTATTCTTTCTTTCCACTACCCTATTCTACTAAGGTGTCCTAGTTGTTGAGAACTATCTCCTTATTATATGAACCTCAAAAAATTCATTGAACTAATTATAAAAAATATAACCTCTTCTATCATATCTTAGACACTTGATATATTTATTCTCAATAAGAGCCTTGAATGCCTTGAACTTATCAAGAGATTATGACTTTTATCTCAAGAATTTTACCCTATTCATTCTTGTGTAGTCATCTATGAGTAACATGAAGTAGATATATCCTTTAATGATTTAAAATTTTTTAGGACCATAGAGATTCATGTTTATTAACTTGAAGTATCTACTAGTAGATTACTTGTTGGATTTGAACCTTCTCTAGTCTGCTTATCATGTTGACATGCCTTGTAAAGTATGTTTATAGGTTTGGTGATCTTAGGCATGTTATTCACATATTTATTAGTTATTATCTTGACTATATTGTCAAATTTTAGGTGAGATAACCTTTTTTTCCATATCCAAGTTCCATCCATCTTGATCTTAAAGCATCTATCCTTATTGATCTGATTTAAGACATATAGATTGTTCTCATTCCTCTTATAATTGGAAATTAGCCTTCTTGATTTGTATATCCTTATCTCACATCCTCTATCATTAAATGTTAGTGTGTGTCCTTGATTACAATTTTTAATTACACTAAGCAAGCTATGTTTCAAATCTTCCACATATAACACATTTTATGTCTTGGTCTTCCCATTCTCGAAACTCAATATATCTTTACCAACTATATTGTCAATTATGTTGTCTCTAAACCTTACTATTCCTATAACATTCTTATTTAATGAGATTAAATTATTATTTTTCCTATCATGTGGCTTGAGAAACCACTATTTATATACCATTCCATTCCTTCATCTTGAATGTGAAAGGCAGTCTGAGCTAGCATAGAATCTAATTTAGTCTTTTGTTCTTCCTTAGCAAATATTCCATCTTGAATCTTGGTTTGAATGTGATCAGTCCTAACTTGATTTAGCTTACATACCAATTTTTTACCCTTCTCATGAACATTAAGATCTTTATATATCTTTTTGAATCTTGAGGACATTCTAATTCTATTATAATAAAATCTTGCAATGTGTCTTATACTATGACAATGTAGTAAGTAACATTTTTGTTCTTACTATTGAAGGTTCTAGGTTGAACCCTAGCTAAGGAAAGGAGTGTCCATGTCTAAACCTCAAACCTTTTCCAACATGGGAGTAACCATAGGCTATGGTTTACCAAATTATAGGTCAAACCTCTAGATTTTTTATGGGGATTGCTCCCTAGATTTCTCAATTTTAATCTCTCTATGTCCTAATATGTTGGGATGGAAAGGGTAAATAAGTTTCATGAATGAATACCTATTCTAAAATATGGTGATGGACCTAATGATAATTCCACCCACTCAGTTAACTTTTATTCCTAATAACATTAATAGGCAATGGATATAACCAACACACTACCTTCAATGTCTTCCAAGCAATAGTGTTTCTGATGGAGGTCAGTTTGATTGACTAGAGCAAGGGGTAAATAGAATAAGTCTTGACTTAAAGTCACTTACAATAAAACATCCACTTCAAGCTTGAGCCATCAACACCAAGACACACTAGATGACCTACAAGGAAAGTTACTTAGCACTTAGGTAAAACATGGACCTAAAAGAGGGAAGATCAAACCACTTACGCATATATAAAATATTATGAGAGATTAAGTATAAATCATGAATAAGTATCTAAAATTATTATATTCATTCATCCAAGTGGTGTACAAGTACAAGTACTGGTAGAGATTCCTCATACTAGCCTAAGGGATACAATACAAGGCATAAAGCCTTCAATATATAGTATAAATGGAGAGAAAGAAGGAGAAATGTGGCATGGAAAAGTGGATAAGGGTTCATTAATGACTAATTTATACTTTAAATGGTAGTTACATTAGTTATATAAACCTTCTTCAACTCTCCCATATGTTGGTCCTTAATGGCTCCTTTTGGTGTTAAAATGAGGGTAGTGGATGCTAATTAAGCTTTAGTTGCCTTGTAAAAGGGTTGAACATACTTATAATAGTCAATCACTCCTCCCAATACTAGTTATATGGTTTACATATGTGTAATGAGGCCTCCCAAGAGGTATTGAACAAACTATAAATTTATGTGCATGTGGACTACGCTTGGAAACTGCCTCCACCTTTCATAATAGCATTGAAAGTGCAACTTCCCATTCAAACTATTAGTTACATGACATTATAATCTACATTAACTTTATTAATTAATCCCTCTATGCCAAACTTGAGTCCTTTTGATGACAAAATATGTTTACTAGGCCAATTAGGCCTAGTAGACTAACTATTTGCACTAGGTAGCCATGGAATACCTATAAGAGAGATTGAGAACTTATGAAAACATGATATCCATACCTAAAACAACATATTATACCATGATATAATATTAATACATCATTAAGTACTTGGAATCTCACTCTTCCTAGTTGATTGGTCCACCTTCCTCAAGCATTTACAATTGACAATTTTTAAAGCACTTATAGAGGCATTTATAGAAGAAAATATGGGAAATTATGACTTTATGGTATGTAAGAAGCCACAAACTATCCCTTCTAATTATTTTCAACTCTTCATTATGTATAGAACCCTATATTCTACTAAATCCTTACAAGATTTCAAACTTATAATACTTCCATACATTGTATGTATAATCAGGTACCATTGGGTGAGTCCTCTCTAAATGTATTTGACCTTTCGCAATCTTTTCAAGTCATTCTAGGGTACTAGGATGCCAAAACACATTTTTTTTTAAAATTGGGTCTACTTAGGGTTTTAGGGAGGTTTATGACTACTTATGAGTATTAATGATATTTCATGGAGTATAAACATCCAAGTTAGAAATAAATTCCATTAATTTATAGGTTATTGACCTCCTTGACTCTTATGAATGGCCTGGGCTATGATGCAAAGGATGGATGGAGGTATGAACATTAGAAAGTAAGGTTAGGATTGTTTTTAGGCCAATTTTAAGTGCCTAACTTATTAATGTTTATTCATAAGGATTAACCCCTTAATTAAAATAAAATATACATGATTTTTTAGTCCATATGGATAATTAAACCTCCATTGGATCTCTAGTATTGAGCACTTATGTGGTGGAGTAGGTGAGCACTTGAATATTGTCTTAAAACTACCTATATACAAGCTGACTAACTCTAGTAGGGTTTGAATAAACTTAGACCAACTTCCTCACTTATTTTCACATGAAATCTCCTTAACTAGTCTTAAAAATTCTCATACTACCCTCTTTAATCATACAACTTACTACAAGAGAATGAAGGACCCTTGATGTGGCACTAGGGTCTATAGGCAAGCCTACATGACTATGTACATTAGCATATCACTCAAGTAATTAACTATAGTTTTGAGTGTTATACCCTTTGAATGAGTCCTTATGACCCTTATCATCATGTTCCACTATCTCAAAACCCTTTATTGGAATAAACTCACTTGCAAATCTTTCAAGACTTGATTTTATCTATCTAGCATCCTATACTATTTGTCTTAGACATGGATTGGTCTAGGACAAAATAGTGGGTATACCCACTACTATTCTAACTAATATAATGTCATGGGTAAATTTTTTTACTCATATGGACCCTCTCCTCCATGTTTTAAGACCTATCTCTACCTACCAAGCCCTTAACTAACCATTGATTACCTACTAATTATGTGTGAGCACAAGGCTCTAATGAAACTGAGGCCATTATGGGTGACTTATTGGACCAAACACCATAATAGTATATTCCTTTCCCTGAAATCTATATTTATCCATCATATTTTTTGGTTTTATGTCTTGGTCAACCCATCTAAGCATCTCATTTATCTTTGTGTAGGGTTTGGGGTTCAAAGGCTTAATTTGACCCTAGATGTTTACAAGCATACCTTTTGAGGGTTCCCTGAGTCCAAAACCATTGAATGGTATTGGGGAATCTTCATTATCCTATATTATGTCTTACCACCTTGAATTTATCCTCTATCTACAACTTTCTTAGTGCTCCCAATGCATGAATATGCTCTCGTAAGGCTAGTTTACTGAGTTTTTTTAAAACCTTGGATATACCTTTTGCTCATTTATGACTTTGACTAAGAATAAGATCTTAGTTATACAAACACTTCATTCCTATTTTTCATTTTATATCTACTCATGTATCAATACCCGCTACTCAACTTGGCCTTTGGGCCATGAACACAACTTCTCATTCCCATTCTCAAGTTTGCCCTAATGATTAGCCTATAGGTATATGTTCTTGTATTCTTGGTTGTGTAAGGGGTCAAACCTCACTTCATGTGAATTTATTTGGAATTTATGATCATGGATTCTTTAAGGAGTTATATATTATTCCACTCACTCAACTAATTACCCCAAACTTCAACTTACCTTGTTATCTCTTTGCATGTTGACTTTAGGTTTCTTCTTTATGTTATGCCATTTTGAGGGAGTTAAGATCTCCCACATATCTATGTTGGGTCTCTTTTAACATCATTAACACTATAAAATATCATAATAGACTCCATAGTTTCATGAAACACAACCTTCTATTCAATTTTCTTCATCTTCCAAGCTTAAACCAATTAAGGTGGTTTTAGGTGTTATAGATCTCTACAGATAGGGGATTTGCATGAGGTGAAGGTATTGATGAAGCACGTGACATCACACATGATAGACAACTCTTTAATTTATTTTATATTCACCCTTCCATTGTTTGTTCATCTTCACTTAACATGATATCCTTTGAATTATTCTCATGGTGACTAATGTAGATGGTATCAGACCTCTGTACAAATACTGGGAAGTCATGAAGCTATTTTAAAGATGCAAAAATGATTGATGACTTGTTTAACTATCTTTTATAAAACATATCCAACTTAGAGAATCAATAGTCACCATCATGAGGTATATTTATGGAAAGGAAACCAATTACCTTAAAATCCCCAAATTTACCTTAATTTATGCCAATAAGGTAAACTAGGATGGCTATTATGCCTCTTATCTTAATTTTCATGATTGAATTCATTTGGTTTTCCTAATATGTTGGCCTATTGAGTTAAACCCACCTATTTACCATTGCATTTAACCCTTTTATACCTTATTAGACCACCTAAAACATCTTACCTCTTGGGGTAGTAGTCATGACTACTATAGGTTCTTAATTGGATTAAGTTTTAACTTTCTTCCATCCTTTAGGCCATCAAATACCTCTCTAAGAACCTAGATTTTGGTTAGGGCATGGAATATGAATAATTTTTCATATTACACATATTATAAGTGATCTTTATCACTATTTTATGTGTTATAACATGATATCCCCTCATCAAATACCTACTATAGTAGCATTATTATATATGAAGACCCCCTCAAATAGGAACTCATTGCCATATTACACATTTGGAGCTCAATGAAGGGGTTCATTGGATTTAGGTGTCACTGAGGTGTCCCCCATATCTCTTAATCTCCATGATACCTTGAATGTTTTTTCCATCTACCTCATATTTCTTCTTCACCATTAAATTTATGCCTCTAGTTTGAGGTCTTAAGATCCTTGACAGAGTTCTTAATCAGGTGAGGAGTCTTTTTGTTGACTTTATCTCCTTTATGCCTCCATCATCTAGATATTTTAATGTAATTTTAATACCTTCCACATGAATTGGTAACAAAATATCTCTTTTGGAGCCACTCAGACCCTTCCACATAGTACACCCTATATTCATGATGACAGCTACAAATGAAACTACAAATTTGACCCCATGGGGAGCTCATGGATATTGTTTTTCTTGATGATGAATGGAATGATTGATTTTGGAATTGGAAAAGACATGAAAGAGGCTAATTTACTAATCAAACTCTTCAAACATCATCAACATTTTCACTAAGTCCACTAAAATTTTGTAACTTCAAGAAACTTAGCTCATACTCTACAAATAGAAAAAAGGTTAGAGTTTGTTTAGTTTAGAGACTCCCACACATGTGATATAGGGTTTTGGGTGATGGAGGAAATATATGGGATCCTTGTGAACACAAAAAAAGAATTTTTTATACAAAAAATCTAAAAGTAGACCAAAATTGTTTCAATCTTTAACCATGTACATATGGATAGGCTCATGAGAGTGGCTAGATTTTTATTCATTATTCATAAATCACGTAATATGGATTTGAAAAAAAATTACATGAATGATATAATCAAGAGACACACTTTCATTCCACAAAGTATTAGGCCATTAAGTTCTCTCTCCTATCCATACTGAATGAAAACCTGAGATGTTGCATAAGCTACCAAAGAGAATGATGGAAAGATGGGGTAGGTTTATACAATATTGATGCTCTACAACTCCTATAAATATTTAATTTGGAATTTGGGGGTGTATATATATCCATGGGATTATTTGGAATAAAACCTTTGCAATTACACCTATATGGACTTGGTAAAATCACCTATTTTTGGATTAAAACTACCACATTTTCTTTTGAGGTTGATGAAGAATAGATTAAAAGTGTTATCATAACTGGTAATTAAATGTATGCACATGATATAACACTTAAAATAATTTATTTTCCCTCAAACATGCCACTTTACTCAAAAAATCTCCTTTTGAAATCATAAAAGGGCAATAAAACACATGAAAGTGGGGTGTACATTATAATTTGATGTTTCCACCATTTTGAGGATTGGTAAGGACTATATGAAGGGGGAAAATAACATTAAAATCATATGGCATTACCAAAATTACCTTTTTTTAATCACTTATTACACTTTAACTATCTTGACCAAGGTCATAAATTAAATGAACCTTAAACAATGTTAATAAGGGGAAATATGACCACTTGTAAGACATATCAAGGCATTGGAGGACTAGAACACCTATTAGAAGGTTAATTTTCAAATATAGGGTTGACCATTTTGAATTGAGGTTAATATTGGTCAACATTTTTGGTGACTCCTATGGGTGACCAACCTTCTAGTCAAGAGAACCCAATGGCTCAAATGTGACTCATGACCTAAAAACTACAAACATTGAATTCCCAAATGATTTGGTACTCAAGGACACTTATTGGACTATAAAAAAATTAAGACACATAAAGATAAGCAAGGGAAACAAACCTAACATATAAGAAACACACCAAACAAGGAACAAAAGTAACAAAGGGAAACAAACTACAAATTTGTGTAAATCACACTTATTTAAATCAAGACAAACAACCCAAACAACTAGTATATGAAACTAACCTTAGTGTATCTTCTCCCACTTGGATCAAAGGGGAAGTTTCTTGGGACTCTCTTATCATAATATGGAGAATGAGGTAAATCAAGTAGCTCTATACATGGGAGACTTGGTGGAGTAGTCCTCTTGTTGACCAACTCACTTATGATGCTCTCAAGTGATATATAGATAAAAATAGATGGCCTATGAACACATTGACATTTGAAGCCTCAAAGTTTACCTCCTACTGCTCTTGATTAATTTTTAACTCTTGAAGAGAGCTAGTGTGCTTTCAAACTTCATCATGTTGGTTATCTCGAAGCTATATAAGATCAAATAATATTAGGATTTCATATTTAAGCACATAGCCAAGATCAATCTCAAAAACCTTAGATACTACTACAACCTCATATTTATACTTTTTTGGCTCAAAAAACCCTTCTTATAGTTATATACTCATCATATTTAGATTTTGAATACCTTCATATGGATGAATACCTACTAAAAATAGACCATGTCCCTCTTCTTCATTTTTTTAAATTTTACATATTAATCACTAGGGAAAGGGAAATTTTCAATTAGAAAAAGGGGTTAGTAACCTTGTTTGAGGACCTAAAACAAATCATATTCTATTGTGGCAACATCTTAGTATGACATGTTTATGGAGCTACCTTCCCCTTGCTTTGTGAACTCATCCTCTTCAACCTAGACCAACTCATAACATGATTTGAGGAAGTTGTAACCTATTCCTATAATGTTAAATATATCTCTTGAAGGATCCTTTGAAAATATATCACCCTCAACAACCATTTAGTGACATTGAAAATTCTTAAAGTTTCCTTGATCTCTAACCTCTTTGATTGGTCTATAACTTTATTACACCATTGATACAAGTGTATGAGGATTGTCATGATTAATGGAAGATGCCATGTCATAAAGGAGGTCTTGGAGATAATCCTCATCTTGTCTAATGGAATCATCTTCCTCTTGTGGTTCATTAGGTTCCTATAACTTATCAATATTTGCACTTTTGAAAATTTAAAGGTGTCCCTCCTTACCAAGTGGTGTCCATATTACAAGCTCCTCTTTAATATCTAGTAATTCATCATCATCAGTGTGGATTATACATGATATTCATTACTCACCTCTTTAATGAGTGGCATAGGACATTTTTTGAATGACCCCAAGAGAGATGAGATGTATGCCACATTTATTTCATTTAATTTCTTGTCTTTAACCACCATGCTCTCCTCCTTCTACACATTGCTCTAGATGCATTTACATGATGGGAATGACTTAGAATCTTGAGTGGGGGTTGAGTATTGAATAAACCTAGAATTTTTTGGTAGCTCTTCACACTTTCTTGAATGGAGCACTTGGTTCAAAGATGAAAACTTAAGCTTAGGAATTTCTTGCATAGATTATATTATTGATTAGGACATGATAGGTGGTATGTATAATTGAGGTGGTGTTGATTTTCAAACTTCTATGGATTTATGAAAATTCTATTCTACAACCTCAAATTTATTGGTAAGGCATGCTTCAAAATTAGACCTTGATTGATCATGATGACTAGTCCTTTCAACACAAACCTTTCCTTTTGTTTGGATCCTTCCTTGGACACATATCCATGATGGGAAAGTTGAGAATGATGGTGAGTGTTTTATGATGTAATTGATATTAAATTGGTTTCTATTTTTTAAGGGTGGTGGGTAACTAAACATAGGGTATGCATGGTGTGAAGGAGGGGATATAAATTTGGTGTTGGTGTGTTTGTTGCCCTTCATACATTGTCAACTTATCCTCAATCTTAGATATTAGTCCCTCTATGTTAATCATTTCATTATTTCCCCTTGAATTAAATCTCATAATTAAATACATTCACTCTTCCTTTTCCTTTTATAATGAATTTTTAACACCCTTAATGACATGTTTCTAAATTTATTGCCCATATCCTTTCAATGTGTCATTGTTTATCACATGTTTCTCATGGTCCAATAAAGCCTATTTAAGGCAAACTATGGAATGTCACAAGGTATGAGTGGGATATTAAAGGATAATATGGTACTTTCATGAATAATTATGTGATTTATTAGTCTATCAATGAAGTTTATATGGCTCATAATAGAGTTGATAATCCTGATAATAGGGAAACTCATAATGGGACTAGTAAGGGTGAATATAGAGATGATAAGGGTTAGGATAAGATCGTAAACATTCATGATGGAGTTAGAGAGGGTGATATGCCTAATCTTAAGATAATTTACAATATGATTCTATCCCATATACATATGTACTTCATCATCAATCACATGAAGATCAATGAAGTTATGGACTATAACTCACCTTACCCTTTAAGTGAAGGCTTCTCATAAATTTAATGTAACTTTCTAATTGAAAATCTAGAGTTGTAGTATTTCAGATCTAAAATATATCTAAAAGGTGTCCTTACACATTATTAAAACATGATTCAAGGAACTTTAAGCTCGTCCCACTAGGCATGCCATGACTAGTGGAGGTTCCAATTTTCACCTTGGCTGAGGAGAGGAGTGTTCATGTCCAAACCTCAAACCTACTCCAACATCAGAGTGACCTTAGGATGTGGGTTACCCTATTATATGTCAAACCTCTAGATTCTTAATTAGGATATCTCCTTATATTTCTCAATTTAAATCTCTTTAAGTCTTAATATGTTGGGATGTAAAGGATTAAAAAATTTGTATAAATGAAAACCTATTCTAAAATATGGTGCTGCACTTGATGATAATTCCACCTACTTACTTAACTTGTACTATTAATCACACTAATGGGTAATGGATAGAAATAACACACTACCTTCAATTTATTATAAGCAATAGTGTTTCATTTGGAGGTTAGTTTGATTAACTAGAGTAAAGGGAAATTAAAATAAGGCCTAGTTCAAAGGAACTTACAATCAAACATCCAATTCAAGCTTGAGCCATCAATACCAAGACACACTAGATGACCTGTAAGGAATGTTAGTTAGCACTTAGGTATAACTTAGACCTATAGAAGTGAATATCAAACCAATTATGCATATCTAAACAAGTATGAGACACTATGTACAAATAATGAAGAACTAGCTAAAAATATTCTATTCGGTCATGTAAGAGGTATACAAGTACAAATTATGGAATATTTTCCTCATACCAGCCTAAGGAATATAATACAAGGCATAAATCTTTTAATATATAGGAAAAATGGAGAGAGAGAAGGAGAGATGTGGTGTGGAAAAGTGGATAATGGGTCATGAATGACCAAAGTCCATTCCAAATGGTAGTTACATCAGTTACATAAACCTTTTTCATCTTTCTCATGCGTAGGTCCTTTTTAATGGATCATTTTGGCATAAAAATGAAGGTGGTAGTGGATGAATCATATTTAGTTATCCTTTTCAAAGGGTTGACCATACTTATAATAGTCCATCACTCCTCTCAATGGTAGTTATATGGCATACATGGGTGTAATTAGGCCATCCAAGAGGTATTGAGCAACCTATTGGTCTTTATGCATGTGGAATAAGCTTTGAAACTACCTCCACATTGCATAATGGCATTGAAAGTGCCTATACCCATTCAAAATATTAGTTACATGACATTATTCTTTCAATTGACTTTCTTACCTAACCCTTCTATTCCAAAAATGAGTCCTTTTGATGATCAAATAGGTCTACTAGGCTAATTAGTCCTAGTAGCCTAATTATTTGCACTAATAAACCATGGAATACCTATAAGATAGGTTAAGAACCTATGAAAACATGATATCCATACCTAGAAAAACACATTATAACATGATATAAGATTAAACCATTATTAAGAACTTGTAATCTCACTCTTCCTAGTTGACTCATCCACCTTCCTCAAGCATTTGTATACTGGTAGTATTGAAGGAACTTGTAGAGGCATTTCCAGATGATTTTTTTGGCACAATATGATTTGAGGGGATGTAAAATCCCCCAAATTATCTACTCTAATGATTTACAACTCTTCATTGTGTATAGAACTTTGTATTCTTCTTAAATCCTTACAATCATATAGATTTATTGTACTTATCTAAAATGTCTATATATTCAGGTGCCATTGGGTGAGGCATCTCTAAGTGTAATTTATTTTTGATGATATTTCCATGTTATTCTAGGGTGTTAAGATGCCAAAACACCAAGTTTCCTAAAATTGGGTTTACTTAGGGTTGTAGTGAGGTTTATGATTACTTACAAGTCTTAATCATAGTTTATGGAGTATAGACATCCAAGTTAGAAACAAATTCCTTTAATATCTAGGGTAACAAACTCTTCAAATCCATTGAATGTCTTAGGATCCCATGTAAAGGGTGGATGGAAATATGAACATTAGAAGGTGAGGTTAGGGTTGTTTGTAGGATAATTTTGAGTGCCTAACTTTTTAAGGTTCATTCATAAGGATAATCTACCCAATGCAAAAAATATTAATGAATTTTAAATCCATATGGATACTTAAACTTCCATAGGATCTTAGGTCTTGAGAACCTATGTGGTGGAGTAGGTGAGCACTTGAAAATGGTCTTCAAACCACCTATGTACAAGTTGACTAGCTCAAATAAGGTTTAAAGAGACTTGGACCAACTTCCTCACTTATATACATTCGAAATATCCTTATCTAGTCTTAAACATCATCATAATCCCATATTTTTTCATAAAAATGATTTTAGGATCTTGAAAGATCCTTGATGTGGCACTAGGGTCTGTAGGTAGGCTTGCATGACTATGTACATTAGACTATCACTGAGGTAATTAACTATGATTTTGAGTGTTATAAATTTTTAATGAGTATTGAGGAGCATTACCTTAATTTTTAATTATCTGAAAACCCTCTATGGGTTCAAACTCACTTCAAAATCTTTTAAGACTTGATGTTTTTCATCTAGCATCTTATACTATTTATCTTAGACATGGCCTAATATGAGACAAAATAGTTTGTATACCTACTATTTTTCAGACCAAGATAATGGAATGGGTGTATTTTATTACTAATAGGGAACCTATCCTCTAATTTTGTAATACCTAAATCTACCTACCAATCCCTCAATTGACCATTTTGGTGAGACTAGCCATTGACTACCTGCTAACTGTGTGTAAGCATAATGGTCTAATGAATATGAGGCTACTATAGGTGACTTTATAGAATAAAAACCATCAAAACATATTCAGTTCCATAAATTATATATTTATCCATCTTTTTTTATGTTTCCATGTCTTGACTAACCCTTCTAATCATCTCATTTATCTTTGTGTAGGGTTTGGGGATCAAGAGCTTAATCTGACCCTAGATGTCTATAAGCATACCTTCTAAGAGTTATTTAATTCCAAACCCATTAAATTATCTTATTTTATCTTAATTATCTTCTCTTATGTCTTATCACTTTGAATTCTCCCTCTATCTATAACTTTATTGGTGCTCCCAATGCATGAATATGCTCTCTTAAGAATAGTTTATTGAGTTTTCTTGAAACCTTGTATATACCTTTTCCTCATTTGTGACTTCAAATAAGAATAATATTTTAGTTATATAAAAACTTCATTATTATTTTTCATTTAAGATATACTCATTTTTTATACCCTCTACTTATCTTAGCCTCTAGGCCATTAGAATATTTTCTCATTCATATTCTCAAGTTTGCCCTAATGAGTAGCCTATAGGTGTACACTCTTACATTGTTGGCTGGGTAAGGGTTTTAACCTCCATTCATGTGAATGTATTAGGAATTTATGAACATGTATGCCTTAAGGAGTTCTATATGAGTCCACCCACTTGACTATCTACCCCAAACTATAGCTTACCTTGTTATATCTTAGCATGTTGACTGCAGGTTTCTGCTCTATGTTAGTCCCTTTTGAGGGAGTTAAGATCTCCCACAGATATTTTAGGTCTCCTTGAACATAATTAACACCCTTAACTCTCATAAAAGACTCAATAGTCCCATGAAATAGAAACTTCTATTAAATTTTATTTGTCTACTAAGCTTAAACCAATTAAGTTGGTTGTAGGTGTTACAAACCTCTATAAAGATAAAAGAGAGGCATGAGGTGAAGGTATTGAGGAAGCACAAGACATAACACATGATAACAAAATATTGCATTGATTTTATAATCACCCTTCCACTATTTTTCCACTTTCACTTAACATGACATGTTTTGAAGTATTCTCATGGTGACCACTATAGATGGTGTTAGACCTCTATACATACAGAGGGGAGTTATGAAACTATTTTAAAGATGTAAAAATGGATTACAAAATTTTTGACTATATTTGATAAAACATATCCAAATTGGAGAATCACTAGTCACCATCATGAGGTAGATTGAGGGTAAGGAAACTAATTACCTTAAAATCCCAGAATTTACCTTAATTACTACTAATAAGGTAGATTATGGTAGCTATTAATCCTCTTAACTTGGTTTTCATGATTGCATTCATTTGGGTTTCGTGGTATGTTGGCCTAGTGAGTTGAACCCACCTAGTGCCCATTGTATTTCACCCTTATAGATATTCTTAGACCACTTCAAACATATTACCTCTTGGGGTAGTAGTCATTAATGTTTTAGGTTCTTAATTAGACTAATTTTTAACTTTTTTCCATCCTTTAGGCCATAAACTACCTCTTTAATCACTTGGATCTTAGTTGGGGCATGGAATTTGAACAATTAGTCATATTTCACCTAAGACAAGTGCTCTTGATACCTAGTTTGGGTTTTATAGAATGATATCCACTCCTCAAACCCATGGTATAGTTGTATTGTTATAGGTGAAGACCCCCTCAAATAGGCACTCATTTCCATCTTACACATTTGGAGATCCATAGAGGGATCCATTAGACTAAGGTATCATTGAGATGTTCCTCATATCTCTTAATCTCCATGATACCTTGAATGTTTTCTCCATCTACCTCATATTGCTTCTTCACCATTGAATTTATGCATTTTTTATGAGATCTTAAGAGTCTTGACTAAGTTCTTGATCAGGTAAGGAGTCTCCTTATTTACCATATCCCCTTTATGCCTCCCTAACTTGACTAGTTTAATGTAATAATAAGACCTTCCACGTGAAGTGACAATAAACTATCTCTTTTGGAGGCACCTAGACCATTTCTCATAGTACACCCCCTCTTCATGATGATTGTGCAAATAAAACTATAGATTTGACCTCATGGGGAGATGGTGGAGATTTTTTTTCTTGATGATGAATGGTCTGATGGCTTTGGGAATAAAAAAGGACATAAACGGGACTAATGGAATAATAAAACTCTTTAAACATCATCAACATTTCCACCAATTGTACTAAAATCCTACAACTTAAGTAAAATCAGGTAATACTCTCCAAAAATAAGAAAGGTTTTAATTTGTTTTCTTTATACACTCCCACACATGTGAGATAGGTGTGTGGGTGATGGATGAAATCTATGGGATCCTTGTGAACACACAACAAGCTATTATTCACAAAAAAATCAAAAGTATACCAAAACTATTACAATCTTTAACCATGCACAGATGAATAGGCTCATGAGAGTGGCAAAATTGTTAGCCATTATTCATAAATCAAAGAATATGGATTTGTAAAAAAAATTCCATGGATGAGATATTCAAGGGACACAATTTCATTCCTAAAATATTAGGTCATGAACTTCTCTCTCTTGTCCATACTGAATGAAAACTTGAGATGTTAAAAAATCTACCAAAGAGAACGATGGAAAGATGGGATAGGTTTATATAATTTTTGGGCTATGTGAATCCTCTAAATCCTATATTTAGACTTATATGGTGTGTATATATACATGGGATAATCTAGAATAAAACCTTTCCAAGTAAACCTATGTAAACTTGGTAAAAACACCTACTTTTGGATTGAAACTACCACATTTACTTTGGAGGTTGATGGATAATAGATGTCAAGTGTTCCAATATCTAGTACATCAGTGTATAGACCTTTTATAGTGCATAAAATACTTTGTTTTCCCTCTAACGTGCCACTTTCCTAAAAAAACCACCTTATGAAGTCATAAAAGGTCAATAAAACAAATGAAAGTAGGGTGTAAATTATAATTTGACATTTCCACCTTTTTTAAGAGTGGTGAAAGATATATGAAGTGGGAACATAACATTAACATCATATTACATTACTAAAATGACCCTTTTTATCACTTAGTACACTTGAACTATCTTGATCAAGGTCATAAATGCCTAGAATAATACTAGGTTTCAAATGCCATTTACCTTAAACTTCTAAAATTAACCTTAAATAAAGCTAATAAAGGAAAAACATGACCACTTTAAGGACACATCAAGTCATTTTAGGACTATAAAACCTATGACAAGGTAATGTTTTGAATATAGGGTTGACCATTTTGACTTGAGGGTCAAAATTGGTCATCACTTACCTCTTGACTGATTACTACTTTTCCCATGGTTACATTAGAACTTATCCCTTATTGTATTAGGATTCCTAATTGGTCTTTTCATATTGGTACTCTTGTATTTTCATGACTTGTCATGCTCTTTCTCAAGATTTCTCATCTTGTCTATAAGCTGCTTATGTTCAAACTTCAAAGAATCTAGTTTTATCTTCAACTAGTTATACTCAACTTCCTTTGACCTAAACCGTATGTTGACACCTTCTAACTAACTCCTAAGATCCTTGATAGTATTATTTTGATTCTTAAAATCATCAAGGTCACTTATGAGCTTAGATTAAAGGTCTACTTTAGCTTCTTCTTCTTTACTATCATAAAAGACTTATTCATCATATATGTTATCTTCTTCTTTTTTTATCATTAGACATCTTGTGCTTCTTAGGATTACCTTCAAGCTATTATAATTTTTGCAAAGGACCAATATATAATACTAATTGTTGGAAACACAATGAATGAGATGGGTGGGGGGTGAATTAGTCTCTTAAAACTTTCTTTCACATGTATTTTAACATTCCTTGAACCATCAAATCAATATAAAGATATAACAAAGCATAAAGAGTCATTCACACGATCATAACACAAAGAGACACATATGAATGGGAAAAATTTATGGATAATAAAAAACACTAAATCTTACAAATGGAATACAGTCCTATAAGTGAAAATATCATAATTTTCCCAAGCACCAACTTCACATGGGGCACCAACCCATGTACGCTTTAAGAATCACCAAATTTCAAGGAGGTACCAAACTCATAGATGAATCATCACCAAATAATCCACTTTATTTATTTAATCACATTTATAATTCCTTTTTTCTCAATCAATTGATGATGACTTCTCTTTTATCTCTTCACACTCTTATCACCCTTAAACTAACTTTTAGGTGTCTTCACTCAACTAGGTCTCTTCAAGATAGATTAGGTCATATAACCTTGACCATCATATACACTAGCCCTATTATATATTCATGATATTTTATCTACACCCCTATGATGATCTAAAATATCTCCTTACACTATTAAAAGTGTTATATCCTTCGCCTTCTCTCACTCAAACTCTAACAGTTTAATTAGTCCTATTAAACCTTGTTCATATACTAGGCTCTTGATTATACACCTCTTGGTCAGATGAACACACTATAATACTTATATTTTCCACAAAATATGACTTATTACCTTCCAAAAACAATAATAAATCATTACATTAGGTTTTAAATATCTCAAATGGACCAAATCCTTCTTTAGGCCTTAAGGAGACATGATTCAATTAGACCTTCATTAGTCCATGTTACCCTTTAATCTCCTTGGAACACTTTAAAATTTTATAAACCAAATAAAAAATTCATATTATACTCAAATATACCCATAATAATTTCATCTTATGTCTATGACACTTTTTAGCTTCAATCACCACTTGAAGCATGTCATTAGTACTATTTACATTATGCCTTCACACACATAGAAAGGTTTGTATTGAAGAATTAAAGATAAAAAATGTTTAATAACACAAAAATGAAAATAAATCATGTTAACATAACATTTTATACCTTAAAAAATTCACCAAGTGCATTATAATTCATTACATATGGAAAAAGGACTAAAAAACATTCTTACAACTTGCTCACTCAAAACTACCAACTTTCCTTAAAGACCAATCATGGTGACTCAGACCTCCAAAACATGTATATACATATTTAATGAATTATAATAGATGTATATGATCCTATGATATCACTATAACATTATAAAATATTAATATATAATATGTTAAAATGGTAATATTCATTTTGCAAACCAATCTCATAACCATATATCTCACTATCTCATCTGAACTAGATAGGTCAACTTGTGAGAAATTTTTTCACTATAACCACTAACATCCAAAAATTATATGACACATTAACATGTCTTAAAATTCATAAAAATAATCTTCATGAACTTGGTTTCATAACTATTTCATGATAGCACATGCTTAATCATATTCTCACTATTGCCTGGATTTTTCATTATTTCCACCATTCGGTTTGTTAGCAATTGGCGATATTAGATGACTATTTTAGTATAATTATGGATATAACCTATATATAAACCTTCATGGACATGAAAATGAGTCTTTAAATTCATCCTCCATCCATTTTCATAATTTGAATTGGTTAATTTTGACTGTTATAGTAAATCTTTGAGAAATGTGCATTTTCCTATAGGGTCTACTCACACACCTAACAACTAAAATACACTTAGATTTTCCTAGGATATTTTAATACAACCTAAAATATATTATATGAACATACCAATACATTATGGGTACTTTTTATCAACATCTTCAACATCAGGTCCTTATCAGGGTTCTATGAGGGTTTAAACCTATTTCCATTCTTAATAATCATTCATCAACCATATACCTTAAATCCAAAAAAAAATCATATAATTTTGAGCTATGACCATTCCTCATATACCATTAATATATTATTTTCATTTTTATATATTTAATGAGCTAATGAGCAAAATAAAAACCTTCTTAGGTAGAGAACCCTTCATTATGTGAACTCAAGAGACATCAAAACCATTTTTCATGACTTTTCTTGCAAACCATGACTTAAATATTTTTTAACATGCTTGAAAAAACATATAATACCTATTAAAACACTAATATATCCATAATTTTTGTGGAAATAGAATCTAATAACCCATTAAGCCATACGTTCTCTCTTTGTTTGCCTTAGACCTTGCCCTGTAAACCACATAAGGCCTTTAAAATGACCTTCATGCCTATTTACATAAACTCTCCACCACTCTAAAATACTCAATAAACCTCATAAATTATTGAATACTATAATACATCCTTCACATGCCTTGAAAATAGATCATGATGCCTCATTAGGCCAGGGAGGGTCTAGGAATGGTATAGGTGTAGACTTGGTCTGAAGGTCTAATCCCTGTAGGCTTACCCTAATACTCTCATGAGTGATATAATGACTCATATACAGGTTCAATAGCCTTATTAAACCTATCATGCTTCTTTGTATCCATATCACCAAGACATCATGCTCTTTCATGCACAACACTAGGCATCCTATGCACATACCTTCTCAAGACACTACTAAGCACAAGAACATGACAATTATGAAAATAATAACCTTCCATGCCAACATTCACATAAATTATATAGTCATAATAAAATATATTACACTCTCAAAAATACTACAACACTGATCACTATTCTCTCTTATAGCTACATTCTTTAGTGACCTCATGAAGACCTTCTAAAGAACCTTTTACATCAATGATAACATCAATGCCAAACATAAACAATAGGAATAATGTTCAATAGACGTATATATTTACATTTCTATGGAGGTGACCTATAGAGGATCCTCTTAGTGAATGATTAGATGGAGATGATATGCTTGGAGGTCAATAAAATGGATAGATTATGGTTGGTGAAATATGCAATGGGAAATGTAGTAGATCTATAAATCAGTCCTAATTTAGAGAAGATAAAAACTACTTACACTTTTGATTGTGAATACATTAGATATTCAAGGTCATGACCAAGATGGACCCACTAAACCTATCCAAGGTATCTCTTGCCATATTACTATCACTAGGGATGGTTACAAAGCCTCTTATCAATTAGAACTATGCAATAACCCTAACTAGGTCCTATGTTTTCATATTCACTATACTAATAAAAATTTAAAAAAATTCTAATATAGTGATCACCAAAGCTTATGGAACAAAATGAGGGTTAGTAAACATAAAATTAAACATGCATACAAGACATATACTCATGTCAATGTATATAAAATCCTAATACATGAGAGAGAAGTACAGATGCATATCAATCTACTCTTACAAAGGAGTAACAATGTTAAGAATACTTACCTTTGAATATAAACATGCTTAGCCTCAATATCTCCATTGGCTAAGATGTTTCATAAGAGGTTATTTTGATATGTAAGGATGATAAGGATAAATCCAAAAGACTTATCCACAAGACAAGATCTGTATCTCTAAATAAAGTATGAAACCCTAAGATATGATCTTCAAGTAGAATGGTGGATAAGCAAATGCACAATATATATCTTTTCTTCTTATCTTCTCTTAGAAATGATGAAATGGATGTATTTATAAAAGTGGATCTAACCCTAATCATTTTGAAAGGTTTATGCTGACAAGTTGACCCATTAGACCTAGTATCATTATTGTCAAAAATAAATTAGGTCACAATTTGGCTAACCTAGACCCTAATAATTTTTATCAATTAGAGTATAAGGTTGATGGGTCTGATAGTGTAATGTAAATTATCAAAAAAGGTTTTAAGCTAGAAAAGGGCTAATTAAAGTGAAAAATGACTATATGAGTGAGAAAAATAGGAGGCCAAACTTAGGGAAATGTTTTTAAAAGATGCGTGTGTAGATAACAAGTGGTAATAAGGGATAATAATCCTTCGAAGTACCAATGGTCTATTTACCCCTTTCTTGGTGCACCAATTAAGGTGTGCACTGAGAGAGATAAAGACTTGATGGGTCACTATGAGATAGAGAGCATCATTATTTGATAAAGTTTTAAAATATTATATGTATACATATTCCCCACTCAAATATCATCACATGTCATGTAGGTACAACATGAGATGGTACTTCAGGAAAAGAACATTATAACACATAATGCTAAAGTGTATAAAAGTGGTAAGGAGAAAATAAGATAAAAGAAAGGATAGAATTAAAAAACACATACCTTTACCTACTTAAGTATTGTTGATAAAGAATGAGATGCAATAAATTTTAATGTGTCCAATGTGGACAACATCAGGTGAACATGTAGAAATTAGCAAAAATGAGTGAAAAATTGAAATTTTTGCAACATAGACATATAATAGGTGAAAAGATTCTCTATGACATTAATATTTAAGAACATCTTATAATTTATAAAAGACTTAATAAAGATAAATATATGATCAAAATAATAATTTTGATGGTAAATAATTTTGAATAGTAAACACAAATAGGGTGAAAAATAATCCATTCATCAATTTCACTATTCTAATAAAATAGAGATCTAAGAAACCTAGTTAGAGACTAGAGAGCCAATATGGTGAGGAGATGAAAAATGGGATGGTGAGGAGGCATAGTGGTTACAATGAGTGTATCATAGGCAAATAATTTCAAAATTTTGAATAATTTAATTTGAAATTGTGTAAATTATAGAAAATTTACTAGTAGACAAAATCTAGGCATTGAAATGAACCTAAGGAATTTCTTAGGGACACTAGGGGTAAAATGGAGTATTGGGTAGGAAGAATTTGGACCAATAAATATTTAAGGAGTTTATGGTAATTGGTTTAAAAATTCATCATTTTGGATGAATAGAGTCAACCAAGTCAACTTAATTAGCAAGGGAAAGAGAACTGACAAGATGACTACATAGTAGTATGCCAATTTAGTTGGCTAAAGGAGGGAGCTAACTACATAGCAGTGGGATGACTTAATTGATTTTAGATGACTGATGTAGTATTTTAGGGCAAAAAGATGGCTAATTTAGTACTATAAGGCATAAAAGTGTCTAATTTAGTATTTAATAGGACAATTTAGTAGAAGTTTTGATACGGCTGATTTAGTATCCTAGATGAAACATGGGGTTAATTTAGTATTGAATAGGTTGATTCTATAGAAAGTAGAAAAACTAAATCAAACCAGTTGAGTGTTGTAATAATTTAAGAATGTATTTTGAATATTAATGACATAGAGATCTAAAACGTCCTTTATTATTTGATATTTTATAGAGATACTGAAGATATTAGTGATTGATCGATGCATCATGGATACTAGATTTGCTAAAGTGGTTAATAAAAATATATAGAGCAAGATTAGTTTCATTAGGTTTAGGATGTAGTATGGAGATTAAACACATCCCACTAAGTGTTTATTTCATTATAATGTTCTTTAGAGAATGGGAATGGTTGACCAACACTTTTTGATGGGTGGTGGATGGGGATACCATAAATATGGGTATCACATTAGGGGACATCCATGTATTTCTTATACTATATATAAGAGGGACTCTGGTGATCACAAGGACACTAGATTATCTAAAGGAGAGATAAGCACTAGCTAAGTGGGTGATGTGCTTAGATAAGATATACCTAGGGTTAAGGTTATATCTTTTTGATGTGTATATTACACATATTCTAGACATATGGAAGGTCATGATCAAACTTATGATAGCATGAGTTATATGTCACAAGTTGGATGGTAAGGTACCACTGTATGTGATGGCTTTATGTCAGTCCATTTTTTATCAAGGGGTAGTATATGATTTTGGGTCTATCATCTAGGTCTAGCTCATGCATGATATATATGGGATGTTGTCTAGAGATTAGAAGACCATGGGACCAATGGTTTTAATTAGTGCATATATATATGTATATGTATATATATATATATATATATATATATTTATATATATATATATATATTTATTTATATATATATATATACAAACATATATATATATATACATATATATATATATACATATATATATATATGTATGTATATATATATGTATATATATATATATGCAGATATATATATATACATATATACATATATATATATATATATATATATGCAAATATATATATATATATATATCTGCATATATATATATATATATATATGTATGTATGTATGTATGTATGTATGTATGTATGTATGTATGAGAGGTTCCCTATGTATTGTTTAGCTGGGTTATCCTATATGGTTGATGATAATCAACCTCAGGGTGACTAGATAGAGGTTGGACTAGGTATCATAAACCATACCCCATGTTCTAGTGTTACAAATGATCACATGAGGGGAAATCATGTGGCATCTATACACACATATTTCTAGTATTTGACCTAGCTAGGCGACCATTGTTCTAGGACTAGCTCGAGTATAGATCATGGGCTACTATACTTGGTAGGTAGAGCCACACATGGTAGTATGCTTTTTAGGGATGTTTGGACTCCCACACCTAGTGGATCCTCTAATAGTACCTTATTTTTGGGAACAATATCTTAGAGAGCTAAAGGGAAGAGGAAGAGGAGTATTGGTCAAGATACCAATGATTAGGCTATATCATATGAGACCATGGACTAGTCAAGTATGATAGTAGGTGGTTGAAGGAAGAGAAGACATGGATGTTGATGTAGGTTTGTAAAAGGTGCTATAATAGGCACCGTAGCAAGAGGATCAATGAACACCTTAGCCACATGAAAAATAAAGGTACCATTCATAATAATATGCATAGATGAGAGTACTGACATAAGATGACCTAACAACTGGTCTAGGATAGAGCTAATCAATAGAGGCACCTCTAAGGAGAGGCTCATGGCATACATTAATGGTTAATCTTGAATTTATATTGATAGGGAGGTAATTTATAGATGAGGTACTTGAAGGATGAGTAGATGGAGAGATCATGCTTGATGGGTGAGCAGATGGGGAGATAGTGGTTAGTGACATCAACATTGGTAAGAAATGTTATTATTTTGTTTTTGACATAGGATATGAGGTGCATATTATTTTATTAGGTAGATATATTTGGAGATATATTTATGTGATCTAATATTTATCTAGTTTTGGGTTTGTATATCCTTCAACAAAGGAGGTCAAATGGGGATTCCTAGTCATGTTTATGTACCATGACATTTTAGATAGAGTGTTCACACCATAAGAACCCACCATACTAGATGATCATGTGGTATCATCTAACCCAGCTCAGGCAAGCTAGTTTAGACTAGTGGGGGAGGCCATAATTAGTTATAGACATGTAGGGATGGATTAAAGACACTAGTAAGGGTGGGATCAGGAGAGGTACATGCGTGATAGGCCTTGTCTTAGGAGAGAATAGAACATATGTGTACCATGATCCAACTTGGATAGGTACATTCCCAAGTGGCCAATATATAGGGATATGTAGAAAGATTGAGATCCTAGACTGCCTCATTACAATTCATCATGTAGAGGGGGACAGCCCCAAGCATCTATGGGTAGTGTGTCTAGGCCACTAGATAGGCATGATGGAGTCCATCCATAGAGATAGAGATATTTAGTTTTGTATTTTTATCATTGTACTATATAAAACACATGATATATATTGATATTTTCATAGTTATATGTTATCTCATGAGTTATATTTGGTTGTGGTTATTGAGGCATTGATATATTTATCTTTAGCATAATTATTTTTATTATTTTTTATATACCATGGGAAATATATTTATAGTGTTTTATTTTCTAGAATTATGTGATACACAAGCATGGTTAAAAATACAAAAGGAAAAAATGACTTGGAAAAGTAAAATTAATCAAAAAAAATGTATTACACTCTATATCATGATGGGAAATGTGTGATACTAAAAAAATGACTAAGTATAATAAACCAAAGATGGTAAAAATGAGTAATAAAATGTTTTTAAACCATGAAAATATTTGCACCAAATTAAAACAAGTAAAATCACACTATATCACATTGGGGAGTATGAAAATAATGTAATAAAATGGAAAACACATGGAATACAAATGTTACAAAAATAAAAAAATTAAGTAAATTAATCAAACTAAATCACATTAGGAAGTATAAAAGAGAAACAAAATTGGAAAAATGAACTTAAATTGATCACACTAATTCAAGCTATGAAGTATGAAAAATTTAAGAAAAATGGTTTTTTTCTTACATGCAATCAAAAAATAAGAATATAAAGGAGGAAAGATCAATGAAGTAAGTATAAAACATACTATATCAAGATATGAAGCATGTCAATAACGTGTAACTCATAATCAATCACAACTTATCTTAAATTTGACACATGTAATTTCATTGTGACTTGAATATTGGAAAATTTTGTGAGGAAGGAAAATCTTATCCATGGTCTTACACCATAAATCACAAAGGGAAAAATAATGAGGTGGGAAAAAAATAGGAAAAATATGTTAAAAGGGATATTTTTAATGGTAATTTTTTAATTTGTGAAGGTCTGGTCCTATCCATGGTCTTACATTACAACTCACAAATGGAATCCCTAGTTGGAGTGATCAATGAACAAAATAATATTTCTTAAAAAGAAATAGTAGGAGTATGGGAAACTAAAGAGGGAATGTAAAAATCATAACATAGGCATCTTGTGATAATACTTTAGGAAATATGATGCACACTAAGGAAATATAAACATACTAAGTGACTAGTGACCATAAATATACAAAGGATAATCATTCAATATAAGCACAAAGCTTGATAAGAAAATAAGCGAGGTGGTAAAATCACCTCATGTTGATTTTTTGAACAAGGAAAGTAAAATGGACCTACCTTCTTACAATCTGTTCCCCATTCCCTAGGACCTATTTTAGAGCCATAGATCTACTTTGAAAATTGGGTACTTGTGTGATAAAGTAGGTAGCACTAAAAGATTTTTTTATTCTCATTTCCCAATATACTACCATACCTAACCCAAATGGACCTCAAATCTATCATGAGGCCAATTGTGGATTTTGATATTTTATTATAAAAAAGATATGTGCTTAGAATCATGTATTTTTAGTGTGATTTGACTTTTGAAATTTTTAATGTTGCCTTTTGCATCATTGCCTTTTGATTCAAATTATTCAAATTTTTAATTTTTATGGATTTTTAATATTCCTCCTCCATATGGACTTAGAATTACCAATCAAGAAAGACAAAATGATACAAACAAATGAGATTTAGACTTTGGCTAAAGAAAGATAAGTATCCAAAGATATGACCGACTAAAACACTTAGGCTTAGCTATGAACCTAAATATTATCTCAAATTTCAACATGTGTATGCTTATTGTGTGAAAGGAGATAATGATAATAAAGGGAGATCCAAGATGGACCAGTAAAATGAGATTATAATGAGATGACTTGTTTTCTAACTAAAGACATGATAAATAAGGAATGACTAATGGGATCAAGGTTTGTATAACCAAGTCAAAATAATGATCATTTATGTTATATAGATAAGGTATAAAATAATCATAAAAAAAGAAACAAGACATCCATAAAAAATAAATGAATGTATAGAAAAAACATGTAGTTATGAAAAAGAAACCATAAGAGAACATAAGAAAGGAAATGACACCATAGAAAACATGTAGTATGAAACATAAATATCCATGTAAGATAGATAAGAATTTAACACAATGTAGAATGATATAATATAGATAAATGTAAATTTAGAACACACATCTAATCCAAAATGAAGAAATAAATGAATGAACACCATGATATGTTCATAAATACTAGTGGATTTGTCCACACACATTGTCCATAAACATTTCATAAATCTCTATGAATTTGAATTCTAGATGCAATGATGTTCTCATCGATCTTTATAGAAAGCTAAAAAAATATTTCTCATTAAAATATCTTCAATATAAAGTGTAGGTATGATTAAAGGATCATGATCATGAGGAATATCATGCATAAGATAATCAAGAGAAAGAATAGGATTAGAATATATGGGACATGAAGGAGTCATAAGTGGAGAAGGGACCATAGGTGATGGATGATCCACAAGTGACAAAAACATAGATGGAGAAACTATAGGTGGAGAAGGGGCAACATGTGGAGGAGCCATGAGGGAATAAGGTGGAGCCTTATTGTGAAGACAACCTATGGGAGGAGGATTATTAGTCTTAGGAATGGTTATAAGGTGATCCTTGAGATACTATTTAAGGATGCGACAATGATCAGTGTGATGGGTACCACATTGGTACCATAGAAAATATACCTCTTCATATTTTAGAAGATATTCAGGTATTACTTTTGGGGTAGTTATAGCCTTGTCTATAGGTTGAGTAAGAGTAGGATAGAAGGTGTATATATATTTTTGAAGATTACAAAAATGAGTGAAGGAATGATTATCAATGTCATGGTAGAAACATAAACACCTATTAGTAGAATTTTTAGGTGTAATAATAGAGATTGTTGAAATAAAAACTAGGGAAAGATGGTATAATGTAAATTATCTAGTATAATGATTGGAAAATCTATGAATATCATAATATGGCTGATTATCCCATTTGGTGGGCAAAATAGAAAGCTTTATTAAAGGGAATAAACCGTCACTAAGGGAAGGTGGGGTTGGTAGAGAGACTAGATAAGGCTCGGTTGAAGGAGAAATAGGAATATAGTTAGGAAGAGACTCATCTAGAGAGAGAGTGGGAATAGGATTTAGAGTAGGCTCAGTTGAGGGAGTGGGTTGCATAGAGGGTTAAAGGATAATATCAGGCATCTAAGGGGCATGTCATCTATAGGGGTCATGATATCTAGTGAAGTGATATGGAGCAGTCATAACATGATCCATAAGCATGCTCCTATGAAGTTTTTTTAAAAATGGAGGTGTGTGCACCATTTCTACCTTGTGAACAAGAGGAAAAATTCTAAAATTAGGAACTATATAGGATATAATGCAATAAGATAAATGGAAATATTGAAATAAATAAGAATGATAATGAATGATTTTAACATCTCAAGCCTAAATAAGACCTCATATAAATGGCTCATTTAAGGTAAAAACATCATCATAGTCAAAGGTATAAAGATCAATAACACATGTAGGGATGACCATTTCATTAGAGGTGATGTGATGAATGGAGTGCCAAGTCTTAGTTGTGACTAAAAGTATATCATCGCTATGTGGTTGATGGGAATTCAACTTCAAATAAGGTGGAAATTGATAAATGAGATGAGGAGAGATATCAAAAAAATTTATCTTGAGATTTATCTCATCGGGCTCATCATCATATAAACCTAGGAGGTTAGGTGGTATATTCTTGATGAGTTTAGGATGACCATGGTAACCTCTCATATAGTTGATAGGGAAGTTAAATCATTGATATTCATAGAATAGAACACATGAAAAAGGTTTAAGGGTTCAAATTTTTAACATACCATAGTATTGTAATTATTCAACATTATAAGGGTTAGTGTTTCCTTGAATCCTATAGATTGCACCATTATGATGGAACTTGACACATTGGTAGATAGAAGATGTAATAACCCTCATGCAATGAGTTCATAGCCTACCAAAAAAGATGTTATATGAAAGAGGAAAATTTAAGATCATAACATTCACCCAAATAGTGACAGGTGGAATGGTGATAGTGAGCCACACACAAGATAAGGGAATCATTTGACTTTGGCCATTAGCTTGACACATATTGTGTGTGGACTTAAGATTAAATTTTGAGTATCCAAGTATTTTAATGAAGTTGAGAGAGGAAATAGAAGTACTTGAACCCTCATCAATCAAAGCACACTTGATTTAGATGCCACCAATTTGGACACTAATAAATAGGGGAGGACCATTTTCATGAATCAAAAAATCATCAAGAATCATAGAAATAATTAGGAATTTGAGGGAAAGAGAATCGTCCAATGTTTTATCAATGTATATAAACATATATTCTCACTATAGTAAAATGATATCTTTTGATCCATATATGGTGGCTTCATGTCTTCCTAGGGGAGGATGGGGGATGTTTATTTCAAATAGGAGATGCATAAGACATGTATGATAACATGAAGAAGTATGCATGAGTTAAAACATGGTATTTATGAAGGGATATTAGTTTTAGATTGAGGTAAAAGTAGGTTTTGAAGGGGCCCTAAAACCCTTTAACAGAGAGCAAAATAAGAACAACTAAGCCCATAGGCAACACCTAAAAAACACTACAGTGAGGTAGCAAAAATAGGTTTTGAATGGTCCTGAAACCATAAGAGACACATCCGGTCAAAACCCAAAAATAGAAGTCTGGTAGAACAACAAACAAAAGCTAACAAAAGGATAAAAAAGATTAGTACCAGTTTCTTAACCAACAAGAAGGACCAGAATATTCATCCAGTTCCAGTATCAAGTTCATGTCTTCTTTTCCTTTCAAAGCAGTTTCCTGGGTGGTACCCTCCAACAAAGCTCCTTTTTGTGTATCTTTCTTTCTGGAACTTTGCCTTGTCCTTTTGCTAGGATCCTCTAGTGCTTTGGTCTCCTCATTGGCTCGTTTACCTATGTTGATAGCAGCTGCATAGATGTTGGACGTTACTTCCTCCATTTTCTTTTTGTTGTCCTTTATTAGTTCTTGGAGGTTGTTTTCATAAGCTTTGAGCTTGACAGGGATCTCGCTTAACTAATTTTCCATGTTGTTTACTTTGTTCCAAGCAGATTTCAGAGAATCTTCCAAAGTTTCCATTTTTCTCTTGAGATCAATGATCTCCCTACACAACCAGGAATCTAAGTGGGAAGAAGACTCAGCTTTACAGTTAACCCAAGTCATAGGAGTGTGTATTTCATCATTCTGATTCTTCCCTCTCCAATCCTCAAAATTTTTAATGGGGCTAATCCTAGCTTCTTCAAAGAAGTCTTCTTGACTCTTTTGTTGCCGCTCATTGATTCCATCTTGAATTTCCATCTCCATGTTTTGAATATCTTCCTGGACAAAGATTTCCTTTTCATTCTTAGAAGTAGGGTCCTCACCAGGATCTTCCTAGACAATGTCATCCTCCACCACTTTCTGGTTTTCCTCCATCTCTTTTGTTCTAGTAGCAGAATCCTCCTCTATATTGACTTTATCTTTTTCAATTTACTTAGATCCTTCTTCATCATTACTAGAGTTGGTGTCCCAACTCTCAGTTCCATCTTCTTCCTCCAGTTTTTCCTCCTCAGGTTCTTCAATTCTCTCCCGACCCCTTTCTTCTTCTACATTCTATTTATTAGGACTAGGGGTCTTAATTTTTCCTCTTCTACTTACATTTTCATTATTTTTATTCCCTGGCAACTTATTTTTCCCCTGTTTGGGATACTTAACTAGTGCCCTATTCTTGCAATAGCCTTCAATAAGCAGAATAAGGCCTTCATGAAGAATAGGGCACAAATCCTTTTTCCTATGAGCATAAAGGCTTTAAATCAGGGAGTAATGAAGATAGAAAGGAAAAGACAAGCTAACCTTATGCCTGAAGTGATTGAGGAAGACAAAATGGAACTTATGCACTCGTTTGCTTCTGTCGTCCAGGATGAAGTACTCCCTTATACAGCTTAGGACGTCCCTCCAAATCCCTTTAATCTAGTCCAGCTCATAAAAGTCCCCATTTTTGACCAACTTCTGCTCCTCCTCATCCGTTTTGGGGAACTTAGAAAATGCCTTGTTCGAAATGCTGGTCTGCTTTGAAAATTTGATTCCTTCCATTGGCAACCCTGTAACCTCAGCAAGAAAATCCTTAGTTAAATTTACAGTTATACCATGCAAGGTGACCCTGTCGTCAGACCAATTTTTGAAGAAGGCCGTCGTGATATGCAATTTAGAGCCGTGGAGTCTTTCCATGTAGCTCGTAACATTTCCTTTCTACAAAATTCTCCAGACTTGATGTTTTTCTCTCCATTCTACACAGCTCTTGGGCTCCTGTTTACGAGGTTCCCCTTCCTTTCATGCACCATACTCATTTTCTTTGAATCCTAATTACTGTGGATATTACCCTGGATCCTCCTGCTATCAAGTTGATTGGGACATCAACTTTGTTTATGGCTTTTCAGGATCCACTTCTCCCTCTTGAGGGCCTTACTCTTTAATAATTGGGTTCCTTTCCCCATGCTACCACTCCTCCTACTCATTAAGATTTTATTACCCTCTAATCCTACCTTCTTTCACATGTGTGGCATCGAGAAGAATGATCACCCTTAAATCCACGTTCCTTACTAAGGTTTCATCCCATCTCGCTTTTTGCCCTTCCCGAACAGCACAATTAGCAAGCCAATCTGCAACACCATTGGCTTCACAGTAGGTATGGGTGATTTTTATTTCTTCAAATTTATTCAAAAGAGTTTTCATCTCCTTTACCTTATCCTCTATGGTCTACGACACAGTATTCTTATTATTAAGGATATTTATAACATTCAAAGAGTCCCCTTCAAGCCACAATTTGGAATATCCTGAGTCCACAGCTAATTTAAGGGTCAGAAGGGCAGCTGTAGCTTCGGCAATGTGGCAGTTAGATATACCAATGGGAATTGCGATAGCATCTATAACCATTCCCACATGGTTTCTCAGAACACCACCACAACTGGCATTCCCCAGGTTCCCTTTCACTGCACCGTCAAAGTTACCTTTAATCCAATCTTGAGGTGGACTAATCCAAGTAACACCTAATCTGGGGTTATCAGGTTTACCAAGAATAAAATCCTTCCTCAGGGGATTATCCACATTGAGATTAGAGCTTAGATTTTTTTGAGAAGAAAAATTTTCCTTTAGAGCTCTAATGATGTTCTGGCCAACCACCCATCCAAGGAGCTATTTATTTCTGAATATTTGGTTGTTTTTTTCCTTCCATATTCCCCACCAGACATGGGGAAGAGTAATTTTCCATAAGAAGAGAACTTCAAGATTCTTTGAAGGGCAATACCAGCTTTTGAGAGAAAGTTCCACATTTTTTTGGTGAATCCATGTAATGCCCCACAGATTGAGAACCTCCTTCCAAACAAGCTGAGTGAAGGAACAATTCACAAACAGATGATCTCTATCTTCAAGGTCTCTCTTACACAAAATACACCTGTTAACAATATTGATTCTGCATTTCTGTAAATTATCCAGAGTCAAAATTTTATTTTGGAGAAGGGTCCAGAAAAAGAACTTGATTTTAGGAATGAGCCCCTTAATCCAGGCTCTTGTCCATAACGGTTTTCTACCATTTCCCTTGGAGATGAAGATGGAAGAGACTTTAAACTATCCACTTGTCTCCTAATACCAAACAATTTTATCTTCTTGATTAGGATATAGGGATATAGCATTTAGGGATAATTGAATATCCTTGAGATCTTGATCATAGTCAGTGAGGTTTAACCAAGTGTTGTTCTACCAGTATTGATTAACCATTATGCCCACTCTTTGTTTACATCTTTCTATAACATCTTTATCTTGGATTTCTTCCTGTAAGGGTTTACCTCTTACCCAAATATCTTCCCAGAATTTCACCTTTTTACCATTACCAACTTTCCATGAACTTCCTTCTTCAAGAACATGTTTTGTTCCCTGGATTGCCCCCCAAATAGTAGATGGATGAGAAATATCTGGAGTAGTAAAGAAGTCATGAAGTGACTGTGCCTTAAATAAATACTTATGCTTCCATATTTTACTCCATTCTTTATTTTCTTGATAGACCCTCTAGGATATTAGTTAGTTATATGATAGGATCACATTCATCATAACCCATAATGGGAGTACTAGAGAAAGGTGAATAGTGTTGGAGGATTTCCTTGTAAGGAGGAGTAGAATTACATGTAAATTTTTTTGATAGGATGTAATAGGTTTAATTGGGGGATAAGTTGGTTGACTATTATGAGAGGATGAGGTAGTCAATGGAAGTTTGGTTTGAGATAGATTTGAAAGAGTAGTATTTAAAGGTTGATTATCATTGAAAATGGGTAAAGAGGTTGGAAAAGTTGTATAAATGGTGTGAGTTATGCTATCTAATGGAGGTGTTAGAATTGGATAATAAAAATAGATAAGGTCTTCTTTCCCCAACTTTGTGAGGTCAGTGGGTGAAGAATATTAGATAACATGAAAGGTGTGAGATGATTGGTGAGTGTGGGTGGGATGAGAAACAATGAAGGAAAATAACCTTTGCATATTAATCATGTTTACCACATCATCTTTGGGAGGTGGGTCTATAAGACTATCCACATTATTGGTGTAAGGAGTACATTTATCATTATTGTCTTGGTGATTTGGAAAAGGGTCTTTGTATATTAACAAATGAGCATTAGCTTGATTAAAAGCTAGAGTTTTACTTTGTGTTTCATGAGCTTTAAAGGAATTTTCATAGGCTTGTTGAAATTTATGAATGAGAGAATCATGGTCAAAATTGGGATTAAGGAGAAAATTCATAACTAAGTTACACAATTACCTACAAGTCTCATGAGAATGACCCTAACTAGCATAAAACCAATAAAATTTATTTGTATCATACCGTGACTTCATAGGTTGAGTGGGATCAAGCTCTCATGCAAGAGTCCTTTTTAGACTCTTTTGGATCTCTTTTAAGGATAAATGTTTATGAATATTAATTTTACTTCTTGAATAAAAATGACGATTAAGGATGTGGTTTAGAGGGTAAGATTATTATGGAGCTTGGTTGAGAATAATAGCTTGAATATTATGAATTTTATCATAAGAATTAATGACACCGTCATTAGTAGTGTGATATTTTTTAATTTTTGATGAGCATATGGGTGCCCATATAAGGTTGGGATGGATCGAATTGATGCATAACTAAATCATGGTGCTCGTCTTGGTCAATAGCCTCTCTCAAAGTTTGTGGTTCAGACCCAATATTAAAACATAGGATAAAGAGCATTGGTGAATACATGAAAGAGGTTATCATCTACCATTTTGTGTTCACACTCATTTTAAAATGTCTTCCACCATTTTATAGAAGTTTGTGTGGTTTCCATCTCAAGTTACTTGCAATTAATAAAATGAACCAAGGTATTTTTAAGGAGGTCACTAGTTTCAAACTCTTATACTAGAGCATTAACTAAATCTTCCAAATTAATTATTAGTTTTGAGTTAGTTATACCAATCCAAATCATATACATATAGAGTTTTTGTTAATATTTTGGTAGTGGTAAAGGTGTTTAACTTGACCCAATCTTTGTATAGATTTCCATTTTTTTAAAGTAGGGTAGGATTAGTTGATCCATTATAACTAATGGTAAAGGTGATACCTCATATATCTATGTTAGTAATTCGAGGTATAAGAGGTTTGTTTTGAAGATGTTTAATTTTTTGTAAAAAGAGGAGGTTGAGGAATAATATTACCATGGGAATCCCTAAGGGGGTTGGGGGAGAATTCTAGTTTTATGATCCCCATAGAACTTGTTGAGGCTGATTTTAAAGATGGATAAGTTGATTTTTCATTTGCATCATTTGGTTATCATTATTATCTTGGAAAGAATTATTGGTTAAGAGTTTTCAACAAATGTTGATGGGTTTGAGTGGTGTTATTTGTATTATGTGAAGCATTAGCATTGGTATTAGTGTCTTGGGTACCACTATGAGGGGTGGTATGCATGTTATTAGTATCTTGAGAGTAATTTTTAGAAAAGGAGGCACTAGTAGTGTGATTGATTGGGTGGAAAAAGGAGCACTATTGGCAAGATTACCCTAGGTAGTAAATAATACACTAGTAGAATAACTAAGAAGAGTGGGTCTTAAAAATGTCCCACTAGATGTTAAACCTACCATGTGAGTAGAGATACTTGGCATGGAGGTTGAAAAAATCAAGGAAGAAGAGGTCATAGTATGAGAATGGGTCAAAAGAGAAGGAAAAAGTTGAGAGGCAAAGAAGATATTTCCCCCAAATTCATGTGACAATATGGTGTAAGGTGAATGGGTTTCCTCTATTTGACCACTTATCATAAGGTGATAAATAGTAGAAGTGTATTTTATTTGATGTTGAGGAAATGCATTAATGAAAAAAACATTTTCAGAGTATACTCTGATTCAAGTTGATCTTCTAAGGAAAAAAGAGGTTTGTGAATGGAATATGTATCAGGAGGGGTCCCATACTTTGTAGTGTGAGTGGAAATATGTGCATTACATTCATCGAGAGTAGGGGCTAGAAATTATTTATGGGAAAACCTATTGTGTTTGGTAAGTCTCATTTATTTATTGAGTTTAGTTCAATTTTGCCCTCAAATAAGAAGTTCATGATGAGAGTGAAAGGTTAAGGAGGACTAAGATGTTGTAAAGATAAAGGTTAGAAAAAAGGATACAGAGTCATATAGGTCAATTGTGTATTGTAACCTAGCAATCAAAGAAGAATATAAAGTTGTACAAGTTGACAAGAAGTATACAAAGTCATTCAGGCTAACTATGTTATGTACCCTTGCTAGTAGAGAAGAATATAGATTAATTTAGGTTACCTCAATATTGTAAACTAGGAGATACAGTAGGATGATAAGGATACACATTCGTATAAGTTGACTGTGTATTATTGATAGGGATAAAATATAGTTTTTAAGAGATTGTATCAACTAGAATTATAGTGTGCTAAAATAAATTTTTTTTTTGAAGATAAGTGAATAATAATGAAATTAAACACACAAATAATTAGATCAATGTGAGTGATCCAATTGGGGCACACAACAAAAAATCTTGCATTAATGTTGACCAATACAATTTTCTACAATATAACAAGTAATGATCAGAGAGAAAGCAATCAATTGAAAATTAAATGTTAACTAAGTGGTCATCATAAGTGTTATTATATTATTATAAAGTGTTGATTTAAATGTGATAGGAGAGTTGGTTGAAATAAGGAACTATAAAATCAATCTATGGATGGTTTCAAGATGTCTGGTCTAAAATGGATCTATGTTGAAAATGGTACTAGATTGGTATTGGGGCCTACCCCCTCACTTCACAATCCTACAATAATAATGGTGTTAGGTGCTATAACAATATATACTATTAACCATGTATTTATACTTGGCTAGAAAACCAAGTCAACTTCCCCATTAGTGATGAAATCCAAGTAGGTATGTCTTGGGAAGACAAGTGTCTAAATGCATTTTTAATGTTATGTGATTTGGTAGTGTGTGAAAAAGAGTAAAATAGTGTAACAAAATGGTAATTTTAAAAACCACATATTTACACTATGTGAGTTACTCTAAGCATGCAAATAGTCGAAAAAGAAGTGTGAATAAATTACTAACAAAAAGTTGTTAATTCCTTGATTGAAAATAATACAAAGTTAGTTTAAGTGAAATTCTATGAAAATAGTATAGAAGAGATTCAAATGGATCATTTTTATTCTAGAGAAACAAGGTTTAAAATAATAGAGTCAAATAGGTTGACTATGTCTCTTAGATAGAAGTCAAACTATAAAATTACATTGACCAGGTCAACATAGTTGGCTGTAAGGTTGTAGTTTTGAAGACTACTAACTTAATGCAAAATATAACTAAATAAAGTACTAAAATGATAGAGAGAGGAACATTTATGGGATTGAAGATGGTTAATATTCAAAATTTAATGATGAAGTACTTTAACTACTATTTTCAAATTATATAAATTATGTTGACTAGTTTGACCAAGTTTTATAAAGACCTTATGTGTTGAATAAGGATAAAGAATAGGGTAAACCTATTTGCCAATATTTGTTAACATATATGATGTCAAAAAAAATAAGATGACAAAGTTGACATATTTGACTCTGTTTATTAGTTTGGAACTAAAGAAGAGTATTATGTCAACCTATTTTATGTAGTAACTTATATCTAATGAAGACCTACATAGATAAAATAGAGTCATTTTGATGCAATCATGTGTTCAAAATATGAAAAAAATGTTATAACTATATTACTAGTTTGAAATAGTACTAAAAATATGAAAGAATTTAATAAAATGACAAAAAAGATAGTGTGAAAGAAAACCTACAAGGGTTAGATTCATGTCAGGTTCACTAGAATATATGTAATGGGAAATGTAGTAGATATATACATCAATCCTAGCTCAAAGAAGATAAATCCTACTTACACTTCTAATTATGGATACATTAGATATTTATGGTCATGACCAAGATGGATCTACTATACCTATCCCAAGGATATATTACCACAATAATATCACTAGGGAGGGTTCCAAAGCCTCCTATCAATCAAAACTACATAATAACCCTAATTATGTCATATGTTTTCATATTCACTAAAATGATAATATGTAAATTAAAAATCTAATCTAGTGCTCAACAAAGCTTGTAGCACAAAATGGGGGTTAGTAAACATAGAAGTAAACATGCACAGAAGAAATATACTCATGTCAATGTATATGGAATCCTAATGCATGGGAGAGAATTACAAATGCATATTTATCTACTCTTATAAAGGAGTAATAGATTTAATGATATTTACCTTTGAATAAAAACACATTGAGCCTCAATATCTCCTTTGGACAAGGTGTTTCACAAGAGGTTGTTGTGGTATGAAAGGATGACAAGGATAAATCAACTCTAGGATATACAACCTATCAAACCATCCAAAAGACTTCTCCATAAGACAAGGTCCATATCTCTAAATAAAATATGAAACCTTAATATATGTTCCTCAAGTATAATTATGGATAAGTAGATGCACACTATATATCTCTTCTTATTCTCTTCTCTTAAAAATGATGAAATGTATGTGTTTATATAGGAGGATGTAACCCTAGTCCTTTCCAACCTAGTTAACCTAGTACCATTATTACCAAAAACAAATTAGGTGACAATCTAGGTTGGCCATAGGCTGACCTAGACCATAATAAGTTTTATCAATTAGAGTACAAGGTTGATGGGGATGATAATGTAATGCAAATTTTTAAAAAGGGTTTTAGTCTAGGGAAGGGCTAATGAAGGTGATAAATGACTAGAGGAGTGTGAAAAATAAGAGGCCAATCTTAGAAAAATATTTTTAAGAGATGGGTGTGTATATATCCAATGTTAATAAGGGATAAAAATCATATGAATCACCAATGGTCTACCCACCCCTTTCTTAATGCACCCCTTAAGGCATGTACTTAGAGATATTGAGACTCGACAATTACCTATAAGATAGAAAACATCAATAGTTGATAAAGTTTGAAAATATTATGTGTATACAAGTGACACTAACACTTATGAAAATATTTTAATTTTGATTTAAGATTTGATATAGGATACTAATTATATTTTATTAGAGTTGATAGATATATTTTGAGATATACGTGTGATCTGATATCTATCTAGTTTTGGTGTTGTAAATCTAATGGCAGAGGTGGTTTGATGGGGATCTCTGATAGTGGATGCACATCTTAAGATTTTAGATAGTGTGTTGGTACCATACAACCCCACAACATTACATTATATTGTGGTCCCATCTACCCTAACCTAGGTTTGTTGTGTTAGACTAGTTGGGGAGGTCATAAAGTAGTTACAAGTGCATGAGGATGGATTATATCCATTGACATGGGTGTGAGATTGAGATGCACATGCTTAAAAATAATTAGATCAGGAGAGAGAAACACACATGGCTACCATTATCTAGCTTAGATAGCTGTAGGCTGAGGTGGCCAATTATAGAGATAGGTATCAGGTTTGAGATCTTAGACTACCTTGTTATAGCATACTATTTAGAGGGGTTAGTCCTTGACAACTATGGGTAGTGTGGCTAGGCCATAGGATAGATAGGATGGAGCCCAACCTTAGAGCTAGAGATATTTATATTTTATATTGTATAAAACACATGATACACATATTTATTTTGATAGTTGTGTTTTATCTCATGAGTTGTATTTGGTTATGGATGTTGATGCATTGATACATTTATTTCTAGCACATATATTTATATTTTATTATATATGTTATGGGAAATATATGTTGAGTGTTTTATTTTCTATAATTATGTGACACACATGCATGGTTAAAAATAAAAAGGAAAAATTGACTTGTAAAAGTATAGTCAAAAAATATGCACTACACACTATATCACGATGGGAAATATGTAATAACAAATGATGACTACATATAATAAACTAAATAAGTTAAAGAGGATAAAATTTATTTTAAACCATGTAAAAATATTTGTACCAAGTTAAAACAAGTAAAATCACACTATATCACATTGGTAAGTATGGAAATATGTAATAAAATGGAAGGTACATGAAAACCAAATGGTATAAAAAATAATTAAGTCAATGAATCATACTAAATCACATTGGGAAGTATAAAAGAGAAGACAAAATTTGAAAATGAGATTAAATTGATCATAGTAATTCAAGTTGGGAAGTATGAAAATTTTAATAAAATGGTTAAAAGGATATATGGAATAAGAAAATAATATTATAAAAGTGAAATATCAATGAATTAATCATAAAACATAATATATAAATATGGAAAGCATGTCAATGACATGTAATTCATAATCAATCACTACTTGTCTCAAATTTGACATGTAATTTCATTGTGACTTGAATATTTTGTGAGTAAGGTTTGGTACTATCCATGTTATTACACTGTAACACACAAAGGGAACACCAATGATGTGGAAACAACCATGGGAATGATTTTCAAATGATGTTTTTGATGTGGTAATTTATGAGGAAGTATTGGTCCTATCCATGGTAAAAAATTCTCAATGGGAAATATTATGAATATTGTAAATGAAAGAGGTAATGTAACAAAAATAACATAGGAATATATGATAAGTACTTAAAAAATATAAGACACACTAAGTACATAGAAAAGACACTAAGTTTCTAGTGACCATCAAAATACAAAGGATAGCCATTCATAATAAGAAAAAAGTTGTATAAGAAAATAAGTGAGATATTAATATTGACTCATGTTTTTTGTAATAAAAATAAAATTAAAATGGACCTACCTCCCCACAACATGTTCCCTATTCCTCAAGACCTTTCACAAAGACATTGGTCTACTGTGAAGATTGGGTACTTGTGTGAGAAACTAGGTAGAACTAAAAGATTTTTTTATTTGCCTTTTCTAATATACTAGCCTACTACATGCTAATAGACCTCAACTATATCATGAGGTAAATTTGGAGTTTTGGGTTGGATTATAAAAAAATGATATGTGATATGAATCACATATTTTAGTGTGATTTGACTTTTGAAATTTGTATTTTGCCTTTTGTATCATTGCATTTTATTTAAATGATTCAGCTTTTGAATTTTATGCATTTTAATATTCTTTCTCCATATGGATTTATAATAACCAACATGAGGGATAAAATTGAGACACATGAATGATATTTTAAAATTTTCTAATGGAAGCTAAGTATCCAAATATATAACTAACTAAACACTTAGGCTTGAATATGAACCAATATGTTATCTCAAGTTTCAACCATGTGTATGCTTAGTTTGGGAAAGGAAATAAGGGAATAAAGGTGATCCATAGTTTATTGGTAAAATATAATTACAATGAGATAATTGGTTTTCTAACTGATCACATGGTAAAGAAGGATCACTAAGGGGAGAAAGGTTTGTATAACCAAGTCACAATAATAATTAAACTTGTTTTGGAGATAAGGTAGCAAACAATCATGAGAAAAGATAAAGATATCCATGAAAATAAATTAACTTATTACTATAAACATGTAATAATGTAAATCATGAAAGTAATGGATAATATAAGAATAAATAAATGAAACCATATACAACATATAATGTGAAATACAAAGATCCATGTAAGACATATAAGTGAAGAAAAATTTGACACAGGTCAAATGATATAAGATGTAAATAAAAGGGGATCATAAGTCCCATAAAAAATCATAATGAAGAGTGAAAGAACACCATGATCTATTCACAAATATTGGTAAATCTTTCAAGAAATATCATCCATAACATCTAATATATCTCTATGAAGCTAGCCCCTAATTGCAACAAGAGTCTCATTGATTCCCAAGGAAAACTATGAAAATACCTATCAACAAATATCTTATATAGAAAATGTAGGTATATATTAATGATCATGATCATGAGGGATATCATGCATAAAATTTTGAATAAGGGTAATATATGTTTGAATAGGAATGGTAGTTATAGTATAAGGAGGTGGTAGTACTAGTGGAGAGGGAGCCATGGGTGGGGGAGAAGATCTAGTTGTCACATGAGACATAGGTGAAGAAGAAACCACTAGTGGAATGGGAACCATAGGTGAATAATGAGGATCCTTCTTATGTGGATGACCTATGAGAGGGGGAACAATGTGCATAGGAATGGTCATAAGGTGATACTAAAGATGTTACTAGATGATGTAACAATGATTGATTTGATGGGTATTGCACTAGTGCCAAAGATAGTATACCTCTCCATATTTTGGAATATACTTAGGTAATAACTTGGGAAGAGGTATAGCCTTCTCTTTAGGCTGAGGAAGTGTAGGATTCAATGTGTTGATTTATTATTGAATCTTTCAATAAGGGTTAGAGGAATGATTAGCTGTGTTATGGAAGTAACATATATGTTTTTTATTAGACTTTTTGGGTTTAATAATGGAAGAAGTATAAGCAAAGATTGGGAATGCTGGTATAACTAGGAATCTCTAGTCTAATTATTGGCAACTCTATAAATAAAATAATAAGTTTGATCATCCCATTGGGCAATTAGGGGATCAAGATATGATAAAGGAATAAGGTCATCATCAAGGGGAGGTGGTGTTGATAAAGAGATTAGGCTAGGCTCATCTGAAGGAGAAGTAAAACCAAATATAAAATGAGGCTCAACTAAAGGTAGAGTGGGAGTAAGATCTAAACTAGGCTTAGTTAAGGGAGAAGTAAGATGCATAGAGGGCATAAGGATGGTATCAAACATCTCTAAATAAATAGGATATAGGGATCTTGGTATCTAGCAAAATGATAGGGACTAGTTATAACATGATCCATGATCATCCTCCTAAGAGGATATACATAAATTGGAGGTGTGCCATGTGAATGCTCTAGCTATACCCTAAAAATAAGATGAATAATACTATACTTAGGAACTACATTAGATGGAATATGATAAAATAAATAAAAAGACTATAAAAATAATAATGATAACTAAGGATCTCAACATTTCTAACCTAGACAAAGCCTCCTAGAAATGGATCATTTATAGTATAATCAATATCATAATCAAGTGTATGAAGGTTGATTGTATAGGTAGGTATGACCTTATCATTGGAAGTGCCATGATGAATAGAGTGTCAATTTTTGGTTAATACTAGGGTATATTATCAATAGGTGGTAGGTGGGAATGCAACTTCAAGGATGGTAGAAGTTGGACAATGAGATGAGGGGATAAATTTGAAGTTTTGATCTTGAGGTTGATCTCATATATCTCATCATCATCATAATATAAGAGGTTAGGTTGTATGTTCCCAATTATTTTAGGGTTACCATGATAACCTCAAGTAGAGTTGATGGGAAAATTAAAATAGTGAGGTTATTAGAATGAAACACTATGCAAGGGTTCAAGGTTATAATTTTGAATACACCACATTCTTAGAATTATTCAAAATTCCAAGGTTTAGTTTCTCCTTGAATCCTATAGATAAAACCATTATGGGGAAACTTGAAACATTGGTAGGAATAAGAGGCAATAATGTGCATGCAATAAGTCTTAAGGCTTGCCAAGCAAGATGTTATAAGAAAGGGAAACATTAAAAACCATAATATTGATTTGAACAATGATAGGAGGGATAGTAATAAGAAGCCACACATAACCTAAAGGATGAATTTACCTTCTATCATAACCTTGGTATTTAATCTATGTGGACTTAAGATTACACTCAAAATATCCAAGAGATTTAGTGAAGTCGAGGGAGGGGAAACAAGTACTAGAACCCTTATCAAATAGGGCATGATTGACATAGATATCATTCATTTTAATGTTTATAAAGAGTGGGGGATCATCGATATGAATTAGAATCTCATCTATAATCATAAAAGAAATAGGAAATTTAAGGGAAAGGGAAGTGTCCATTATTTCATCAATGTGTATAGACATATCTTTGCATTTTTTTATGATACTATCTTCTGACCCAGATAGGGTATCTTCACATCCTTTTAGGGGGGATAAGGGATGTTCAATTTGAATAAGATTTGCATCAGGTAGTTGTCATGGATTGGAAAATTTTTCATGAGTTAAATAAAGGGTATTTGAGATGAGAGATGTTTAAGTTCTATGATTGGGTCTCACTCATCATAACCCATGGGGTGACTATTAGATAGAGGTGCATAATGTAGAAGGACCTCATGGGAAGGAAAATTATAAGTACATTCAAACTTGTGTTGATGAGATGTGGTTGGTCTAGTTTTAGGATAAAGTGGTTCATTGTTGGGAATCATTAACAGTATTATGGTCAAACTAATAAATTTTGACAAGCTCATCAAATGAAACATTAAGGATAAGAAAGCATTAGATATAATTAGTCTTGGTTTTTTAAATCCTTCTATCATTTTTATTTAAAGTAACCTTTGAAATTAATTTGAGATTAATTAAATAAAGTATTTGGATCTCAAGCTAATAGTTCAAAACTAATAATGAAGTAACACCTGTATGATCTAAAGATGGAAGAACGTAGAAATAAAACTCACATTGGTAAGTTCCACTCTTTGATAAACTATTTATCTATTATTAATAAAGTTTTAAAATATGATGATATAAAATATATACTCTTAAACAATATGCCTACTAATATGTCACATATTTTTTTTACCTTAATCAAACAAAACCCAAGTTTGGAAAGTGTGATCTCTACATTGGTCGATGAGGAGAATCAATTTTTTTATATTAGAAGTAGAATAAAAATTAACAAATACACCACATAAACCCAATTCATAAATTTAAGTCAAATTTTAAAACTCTAAGGGAAATATATATCTATCATCATTGCAAACATATTGGACAAATTCTACAGCATTGTAAAAAAAGATCATAACATATTATTGACATAAAACTAAAATATAATGTTTTGGTTGCTGTAAAAAAAGAAGAATAAATTAACTTTGTTGATTTCAAAGAATAAAAAAGTTATTCGAAAGAAAATAATTCCATTAGTGATGAATAATATAAATATTGACTAGTAAGCATATGTGTTCATGATTTTTGTGTTTGTATTTCATAAAAAATAAAATGGGTATCCACACTACTTTAATTTAATAAAAATGTATAGGTCACTCCAAATCTTTTGATGGTTTGGTTAAAGTATTCCTATAACCAGATTGATTGATTTTCCATCTATTAGTTGATTTAGTTCCTATATATTGATTGATCTAGTTCCCATCCATGATTTGGTCACGTTTTTATCTATAAAAATATAGATTAGATACATGGTTTATTCAATTTTGAAGTAGTGTTTCATTTTTACCCATGTTTTTACTAAGGGAGGGATTGATGTAAATACTCATTTGTGTTAGTAAATCACATATGTATTATTCTTAGTGTGATATTAGTTTGGTGTGTAAGTTATTTTTTCAATTCTTGAACTAACTCATGTAAATATGAATTATGTGAGATTACATAAGGATTTAGTGACAAGGGAAAAATCTTAGTTAATATGAGATATATTGACTACATATGTGTAATAATTTTATAGTGAATGATTAATAATTGTGTTTATGGAATGGGTTAGTTTTGTTAAGCACAAGATATACTAAGAGGGTGGGGTGAATCAGTATATCATATATCTTATAAAACTTTCCTTTAACCAAATTCCACTTAATCAAACATTCAAGATATGCAATAAAACTCAAACAATAAACACCACACAAGATAGAGAGAGACACCAAATATAACATGAAAACCCAATGTGGGAAAAACCATGGAGAACAATCTCCAGTATATGAATGAGCACAAACCCAAATAATATTCATAAGCCAAGCTTTTAGGAGCACCATACCCCTTTCCCGAGCACCAACCTAGCTACTATTCATGAGTACCAACCCCTTTGCCGAGCACCAATCTAGAAACAATTCATGAGCACCAACCCATAGGAGCACCAACCCCTTTGCTGAGCACCAACCCAGCAATAATTCATGAGCACCGACCCAAAGGAGCACTAACCCCTTTGTGATACGACACACCTATCTCTCAATGTTGTTATCTCAACAAATGATAGTTCAATACAACATCTCTTTCCTCTCTCTCACCTTTGCTTGTCTAAGCTAGATATAACAAATACAAATCATATTCATATCTCACAATTGCTCTTCTAAGCTAGATATTACAATATCAAATCAAAATCTATCTTTCATATTACAAATGGCTTCTCAAGCCTTTATTTATAGCTTTCCAAATGACCTTTGGCCTTCCCCCTTTGTGACACTTCAATCCTCATGGAAAATGGTACGAAACTTGTATGACCCTTCATATTCAAGCCTTTGAAAAGTCATGTGAAGACCCTTCATTACCAAAAACGTCCTTCCCACTTTTGTCCTTATCTTTGGTGACTTTTCATATTCCTCAAAGTGTCCCTTCATGAGAAATTGTGCCCTTACTCTTTTGTCTTCACTTGGTGACTCTTGGTATTCACCAAGATGACTCTTCATGGGAAAATTCATCCCATCCTTATTTTGTCTTTACCCCATGGCTCTTTGAATTCTCCATGGGCCCTTCTTTTGTCTCATATGCAACCAAAAATATATTCATTAATATTAAATAAATATTAACTCGTATTAGCCAAGATATATTTATTACAAACAACATTAAATGTAATGGGGCCTTTATCACCAATAATGTTAGACCTTTGACATCAATGACAATATTTACAACAATCTCCCCCTTTGTCATTGATGGCAACCTCAATCCTGAAACTACCACAACTTGTCACATGCACATACTATCATCTAAAAACATACAGTAACTCCCCCTTATTGTAGTAACCTGTACCTATTCCCTATACCTATTTTTGCACCTGTACCTATTAGTCTCCCCTTTTGACATGAATGGCAAAGGGCCTACCTGGAGCTAACACTTAGTTCCCCCTCAATTGATGCTGAACCTCAATGGTAGGAAGTAAAGGAAATTACTCCCAAATTCTCTTGTAGATACTCAAATGTGTCTTTTGGTAGTGCCTTTGTGAAAATATCTACAATCTGCTCTATAGTACTAATATATTCTAACTTAACCTATTGATCTGCAACCTTCTCTCTCAAGAAGTGATATCTAATGGGAACATGTTTTGTTCTTGAATGCATTACTAAATTTTTTGAAATATTTATAGCACTTATGTTATCACAAAAAATGGAAATAGGTTCATCATACTTTACCTTGATATCTTCCAAAGTTTACTGCATCCAAAGCACTTGAGTATAACATAATACTACTACAATATATTTTGCTTCAATTGTAGAAAGTGATACTAAGTTCTGCTTCTTGCTTAGCCATGATACTAAGTTATCAACAAGGAAGAAATATCCTTCACTTGTACTCTTTCTGTCATCTAAGCACCCTACCCAATCTAAATCTGTATAAGCAACTAAAGTGAAATCTTTACCTATGGGATACCATAATCCATAATCCAATGTCCCTTTGATATATCTAAATATTTTTTTCACCAACTGAACATGACTATCTCTTGGAGATGACTGATATCTTGAAACCGTATATACCTACTGCATGCATGATGTCTGGTCTTGATGCTGTCAAATATAAAAGACTACCAATCACAGATCTATAAAAAGATTGATCTATAACAGGTGAATCTTCATCCTTGCTCACCTTATTTTGTGTACACATAGGTGTGCCAACTAGTACATAATCCTCAAAACTAAATTTATTCAACATTTCCTTGGCATATTTAATTTGAGATATAAAAATTCCTTTATTTGATTGAAATATTTGTAATCCTAAGTAAAATGATAATTCTCCAAGAATAGACATCTCAAATTCTTTTTGCATTTTATCAGAAAATTCTTTTGTCATCTTTTCGATAGTTCCTCCAAAAATGACATCATCAACATATACCACAATAATCAATCGATGCTCACTTTCTATTTTGATGTAAAGATTACTATCAACAAATCCTCTCTTGAATCCTTGATCTTGTAGGTACTTATCAAGTCTTGCATACCAAGCTACTCAATGTAGACCTCTTCTTCAAGATTCCCATTTAGGAAGGCAGATTTGACATCCATCTAAAATACTTTGAAATTTTTAAATAATGCATATGCAAGAAACATTCTAATAGCCTCTAACCTTGCTATTGGTGCAAAACTTTCTTCAAAATATATTCCCTCAATCTGAGCATATCCTTTACATACTAATCTTGCTTTATTTTTGGTTACTTCTCCATTTTCATTCAACTTATTTCTATAAACCCATTTTATTCCTATCGCATTTTGATCTTTTGGTCTAGGCACTAATTCCCAAGTATCATTCTTTTCTATCTGATCTAATTCTTCATCCATAGCCTTAACCCAATGCTCATCATGTCTAGCTTTTGAAAAATTTCTAGGCTGAATTTTAGATAACAAAGAGAAATTAACTTGTTCAGATTCACTTACCATCATTCTTCTGGTGTGAATTCCTTCTTTTATATCCTCGATGATGTCACTTTCATTATGATTTTTATAAACATATTTGGATGGAGTCTTGGTGCCCTTTTTCTCCTTCTCCTTTTCCTCATATTCATCTAATTCTTCAAATCCTTCCTCTTCAATGATTTTAGGAATGTCTACTGGATCACTGATATTTTGTGTTCCATCTTCTTCTATCTTGACACTTGCACTTTCAACAATTTTCTTAGTTCTTTTGTTATAAAATTTATAATATTTACTTTTGCAAGAATAACCAAGAAATATAGCTTTATCTACTCTAGATTCAAACATACCAAGTTTTTCATTGGTTCTCTTTATGAAGCATTTGCTACCAAAAACTTTGAAATAATCAACTGTTGCTAATTTGTCTTTCCATAGCTCATAAGGAGTCTTATCACTATTGACTCTTAATAAATCTCTATTATAAATATGCACTACTGTACTAACCACCTCTCTCTAATATTTATTTGCTATCTTGGATTCATTTAGCATTGTCCTCACCATCTCCTAAACTATTCTATTTTTTCATTCAACAACTCCATTTTGTTGTGGAGTTCTGGCTACTGATACTATCTCTTTATTCCATGATCTTCACAAAACTCAATAAATTGATCTGACATGAATTCTGCTCCTCGATCTGATCTTAGACACTTAATCTTCAATTAGTTTCATTCTCAACTAAAGCTTTGAATGCTTTGAACTGTCTAAAAGCTTCTAATTTTTTCTTTAAAAACATTATCCAAGTCATACGTGAAAAATCATCAATAAGAAACATGAAATATTTATCACCTTGAGTAATTTGAGTCCTCATAGGTGCACATAGATTAGTGTGAACAAGCTCTAGCATCTGAGTGGTTAAGTACTCTTTTTTTTAACCGCCTTCTAGCTTGCTTCCCATGATGACAAGGTCTACAAAGCATGTTAGATGGCTTTGTGATCTTTGGAAGATTCCTGACTACTTGATTTTTGAAAATTTTGACAAGATTGTCAAAATTTATGTGCCCCATTCTCCTGTGCCATAGACAACTTTCTTCAATCTGACTCAAACAACATTTTTGACCTTTGATGTCTGATAGCATATATAAGTTATTACCTGTTCTCTGAGCATATGCAATCAATACATCTGAATATTTTCTTCTAATTTCACAACTTTCTACATAAAACTTTAGTGTGTGCCCCTAATCACACATTTGACTTACACTCAAAAGATTATGCTTAAGACCCACATATAAAACATTTTCAATTTTAGTTCTACCATTATCTAAACTTAGTGTACCTTTTCTGGCAATTTTGGCAGTAGTATTGTCCCCAAATTTCACTATGCCACCATTGATCTTCTTCAAGGTTATGAACTTGCTCTTGTCTCCTATCATGTGCCTCAAACATCCGCTAACAATAAACCATGTATTTTCTTTATTTCTTACATGCAAAGCTGTCTAGACCAACATAGAACCTTCAGATTGTTTCTTCTACCATGTCTAAACCTTTTTCTTGATGAATAGAGCCCTAAAACTCTAGTCCTTGACTGACTCAAACACACTTCTACAATACCCAGCTATGTGTCAGAATGTGTTGCACTTGTAGCATACTATGGTATCTTCATCAAAGCTTGATAGAGTATCAAAGCATAAGAAGGATACTTGTGGCTTCTACTTGACTCTACTTGACTTTCATTTTCCTTATTTCTAAAATTGTTTTCTCTTTTTCTACATTCTAATTTCTTGTGACCATATCCATTACAATAAAAACAATAGCCATAAAAATAAGACCTATTTGTATATCTCTGACCTGATTACCTTTTGAAGCTTTGTTCCTTCCAGCCTTCTCTATTTGGAATGTCCTTTGTATTCTTCACTTCTCCCCTTTTTGTTTCATCTTGTGTAAGAGCTTTAGGATAACTCTTTTTCTTTTCAAAACTGATCCCTATCTTATTTGAATATGCTTTTTGACTTTCCAATATCTTATGCAGCATGTTAGTGCTATCTTCAAATTTTGAATCACTAACTACTTTATCACTGACTTCTTTCTTAATGTCTTCTTTTAAAGAGGCAATTTCAATAACATACCTTTGACATTATTTTCTTGCTATTTCCAACTGTATTGTGAGGTCTTCATCATTCTTCTTGGCTTCTTCAAAGTGTGCTTGTAGATATTTAATCATTTCATTTGACTCTTGTTCATTTTTATTGATCTGGCACTTTAATCTTTGATTCTTCTTCTAAATAGTTTATAACTCTTCTAAGGCACAAATGAGCTCTCCTTCCATATTCACTTTAGCTTCCTCCTCTTCTTCTTCTTGATCACCTTCATGTATGGCCATGAATAGAATCTCTTCTTCTTCTTCTAAATCACTGACTCCACTATCTTCACCTAAACTAGGATCCTTAGAATATAGGCTCTTCTTCTCGAAACCCTTCTTAGATTTGCCTTTGATATTCTTCTTGTATGTAGGCTTTTCTTCTTCATCATCATTAACCTTATCTGGGCATCTAGCTAAAAAATGTCAAATATTTCCACAATTAAAACATTTAAAAGGTAATTTTCCTTAATATTTACCTATTCCTCTTTTCAGCTTGCAAATGAAAAGTGCTCCATTGTCATGTTCATCATCACTGGAACTATCACTTGATTATTGAATCTTAACTTTCTCCTTCTTTGATGTCTTGAAATCCATCTCTCTTTGAGGATTTATCTTGTTCTGTCTGCATCTCATATGCTGTGAGAATACCATGAAGCTCATCCATCTTTAGCTTGGCTAAATTCTTCATCTTCTTGATTATCAAAACCTTTGCATCATATCTCATTGGTAGATATCTCAAAACCTTTTGCACTGCCATTCACTCATCTAATGTTTCTCCAAGACCTAAGACCTTGAATCTTCTTTTCTACTAGAGTAATTGTAGATGTCTATCGCTCTTCATATTCCTCCACCACTACTTTCCATATGTCAAATCCAAGGGCCATCAAATAAACCTTCATTCTCATGCTCCAAAAGGCATAATTCATCCCATCAAACAAAGGTGCCTTATTTATATAAAATCGTTCCTATGACCTAGCCATCATGCTTTCTCGATCTACCCTCAAGCTGTAAAACTTTTCAAAAAGGAACCTACTCTGATACCAATTGTTAAGCATGGGATATACTAAAAGGGGGGTGAATCAATATATCATATATCTTATAACAATTTCCTTTAACCAAATTCCACTTAATCAAATATTTAAGATATGAAATAAAACTCAAACAATAAACACAACAGAAGATAGAGAGAGACACTATATATAACATGGAAACCCAATGTGGGAAAAACCATAGAGAATAATCTCAAGTATATGAATGCACATAAACCCAAACAATATTTGCAAGTCAAGCTTTTAGGAGCACCATACCCCTTTGTCGAGCACCAACCCATAGGAGCACCAACCCCTTTGCCGAGCACCAACCCAGCTACTATTCGTGAGCACCAACCCATAGGAGTACCAACCCCTTTGTGTATACCACACACCTATCTCTCAATTTTTCTATCTCAACAAATGATAGTTCAATACAAAATCTCTTTCCTCTCTCTCACCTTTGCTCTTCTAAGCTAGATATAACAAATACAAATCATATTCATCTCTCACAATTGCTCTTCTAAGCTAGATATTACAATATCAAATCAACCTCTATCTCTCATATTATAAATGGCTTCTCAAGCCTTTATTTATAGATTTCCAAATGACCTTTGGCCTTCCCCCTTTGTGAGCCTTCAATCCTAATGGAAAATGGCACCAAACTTGTATGACCCTTCATATCCTTGCCTTTGAAAAGTCATGTGGTGACCCTTCATGAGCAAAAACGTCCTTCCCTCTTTTGTCCTTATCTTGGTGACTTTTTGTATTCCTCAAAGTGTCCCTTCATGATAAATTGTGCCCTTCCTCTTTTGTCTTCACTTGGTGACTCTTGGTATTCCCAAAGATGACTCTTCATGGGAAAACTCATCCCATCCTTATTTTGTCTTTACCCCATGGCTCTTTGACTTCTCCATGGGCCCTTCTTTTGTCTCATATGCAACCAAAAATATATTCGCTAATATTAAATAAATATTAACTCATATTAGCCAAGATATATTTATTACAAACAACATTAAATGAAATGGGGCCTTTATCACCAATAATGCTAAACCTTTGACATCAATGACACTATTTCCAACAAGTTTTTAATATAGTCTTGGATTCACCTTTTTTATAAAATAAAGGATGGATATTGAATTTGAACTACTCAAATGGATTTTAAATTTTAGCATAGTCTTAACTTTAAATCCACAAACTCATTTATTTAAATAGTGGGTTGAGGCCACTAATTAAATTTAAAAATTTAAATATAGATAATTTATAATTAAATAAGCATGAAGTAGACTATTTCTCATAAAGAGAATTTGATTGGTGTAAGATTAAACCTGGTGCAATATTTTTTATAGTTCCAAAATGTAAAGTTTATCCCATTGACATGAAATATGATGATTTTAATAAATTAAATGATACTTATATTGATATGAAATTTGATGATATTTATAAATGCAATGATTTTTCTATTGATATTTAATGTGATAATGATTCTAACTAATGTAATGATAAGAACACTTGTGATGGATATATTATACCAATGTTTAAGATAGATGGTTAAATGAAACCTATGAATGAACCTTTCCAATATATAACCATACTTGTTATACATATAATGTTCATGATGCATGCAATGGGTGAATTTCAAACATTAATTATTATTTTATCTTTAGATTTAGAAACATATAATGCTAAGTTTGATAATAATGTCAGACTAGAGAAACTTATAATGCATAGGATATTTAATCATCCTTATCTGGAAGGATTTATTATGCCTAAATTTTGATTATTTGATGCACATGGAGATTATCATACCCACCTTGCACATTTTTTGAGCTTCTATGGATATTATTATACAATGGAATAATATTAATATTAACCTTTCATTGAATTTTTAAATGTAAAGCCTTATATTGGTTCTAAAATATACCTAGTGCTCTATTGAATTCTTTATAAAATTAGAAGAGGCTTTCCTATCTCATTTCAATAAGCATAAATGTCCTTGATTAACATTGGAGAATCTCAAAAAAATTTGATAAGGTCATGATGAACATATAGAAGATTAAATTTTAATATTATAAAATACATTACATTGCTTAATATATCAATTAGATAATTTATAAAATTAATTCATCTTTAGTAAGGGTCATTTACCTACACTTAGGAAAAAAAGCACTCCATTGTACTTATCTTATCATTTTTGATAAACTCTAATTTGACATCTACACTTATGATCATAATAATGTATGTGCACACACTTGTGCTTATAATTATACAAGATCTCAAAGCCAACAACCCTAAGTCTATAATTTAATTCTCCACCCAAGAAGGAAAATACACATATGAAAATTAATAAGGAGGCAAATTGCATGAGTCCCACCCCTTCATTTGTGGACCAACCTATAAAATTTCATATACTTAAGTATATAAAAATAAATATTTTAATAATTATCCTTAATAATAAGCTGATCACATTTCCTTATAATTTCCATCACCTTGTACATTATTTAACATGAACAGGGGTAAGATAATTTTGTAATTATCATCACTCCAATGGGCATAGAGATACTAATTATTATGCAATGCAAAATAGAATAAAAAACTTATTGATAAGGATTTAATTACATTTGAAAATAATAATGACACTCCCACAAGATTATCTTCTTTATATTATTCTATTTAAAAATTTGCAAATGCTTATGTATATGAGGGAGTTCCTAAAGGGCACGCTTTTACATATAAATTGAATAAGCAACCAATGGTCAATTGAGATATTATAAAAAGGTGAACACAAAAAACTAATTATCATTGATTACAAACTATAGCACATCGCATTCAAAATTAATTTTCTTAAAGGATTAGGGCATAATGAGAGTGAGTTACAACCTATAATCACCTATGAGGAATCTTTAGGTTATATTACCTTACCAAAAAAAAATGATCTAAAATAGTGGGGACGTTATTTTTTTGTGAATGATACTATTACACAATTCAATACAATACTTGGAAAATCATGGTTAAAATAAATGGAAGTAATATTAGATATTATTATCTAGACTATTTCATTATATTTCCAAGTTAGTTTTCTTACATGTCAAATAGATAGAATACTTGAAATGTAAAAGAGTATTAAGAGTATAATTACATCTCAAAGTTCACAAGAATAGGTGAAAACCCAAAGAAAACCAATTGTAAACAAATAAACTAATAAAGTAGTGAGTACTCTTATTCTAAATTAAATTTTTAATAAAAGGAATATCTAGTTATTAGCATTAGTCAAGAATCACTTCTTGCATTATCTTAAGCAAGTTTATCACACACTTCTATTGAAAATACAATCATAAGTGTTCTTATGAGTTTAGAACCAAATTTATGTTGATAATAATTAATTAATCACGAGCTAAATAAATTAAGTCAACATGATGTTATATGTGAATACAAATTATTGTATATCCATGGTTGGTTAGATGATTCCACCCCATTCAATTTTTTAGAATGTGATGAGATCATTGGTTATCTGTAATTGGTATATATGTTTTAATTTAGTAGTATATCATTTAAACATCATATATATGCATATTACCATTAAAATATAAAAATTAAATATGTTAATAATACATACATACTATATACACATAATGTTTTCAAACTTCATCAATTATTAATGCTTTCTATCTTGCAAGAACCCATCGAGTATCAATCTCTCTAAGTGCACACCTTAAGGGGTGTAATGAGAAATGGTCGGGCATACCATTGGTGCTTTTTAGGACTATTTCCCCCTTACTACCACTTTATATCTATCTAACCTTGTCCTAAAAACATTCCTTCAAGCTTTGCCTCTTATTTTTCACCCTCCTTTAGTTATTTTTTGCTTTCATTAGCCCTTCCCTAGCCTAAAATACTTTTTGATAGTTTATGTTACACTGTCGGTTCCATCAACCTTTTACTCTAATTGATACAATTTTTTTAGGTTTTAGGTCGACCCCTAGCTGACTTAGACTGAGACCTAATTTATTTTTATTAATAATGATACAAGATTAATAAGGTCAACCTTGTCAACCTAAACTTTTGGAAAGGAATAGGGTTAGATTCAATGATATAAATATATTCATTTTGTCATACTTAGAGAGATAACAAGAGTTAATTATTCATTTTAACTTCTTTACAGTATGTTCTTCCATTCTACTTGAGGAGTATTACCTTAGGGTTTCTACTTGGAGAAGAATCTTGTCTTTTAGAGAAGTCATAGATGTTTTGGCCTTTATTCGTGATCCTCACAAATCACAACAACCTCTTGTGAATCACGTTTTGCCAAGGGAGAGATTGAGTCTTGATGTGTTAGTATTCAAGGTAAGTATCTCTAACTTTGCTCATCTTTTTAGTAGATAGAAGAAGCATAAGTAATGGTTTTTAAATATATTTCTCTCTATGCATTAGGGTTTTACCTATACATAGTTTAATTAGGATTATATTATACATGTTTAAATTTCATTTTCAATACCCCCACTTTATGCCATAGGATTTGGTGAACACTAAATTAGACTTTTCTTTAATTATTATTATTTTAGTTAAAATGAAAACATTGGAACTAGTTAGGGTTATTACATAGTTTTGCTTGACTAGAGGCTTTAAAACCCTCCCTAGTGATATTATTGTGGTAAGATATCCCTTGGCTAAGTCTAGATGATCCATCTTGGTCATGACCCAAAATATATATTATATCCACAATCAAAAGTATAATTAGGAATTGTCTTCATTAAGCTAGGATTGATTTATAGATCTACTACATGTCTAATCACATACATTATGGTAAACCTAATGTGAATCTAACCCTTGCAAGTTTTCTTTCATGCTATCATTTTCATCATTTCATTATATTTTTCAATATTTATAGTACTATACTAAACCAATTGGTATATTTATAACTTTTTGTGTTGAGTTTTAACACACAGTCACTTCAAAATGACTTTTTTTTATCTCTTTAGGTCTTCATCAGCTATAGGTTACTAGGTCTAAAAGGTCAACATAGTACTCTTATTTAGTTATAGATTAGCACATAGAATCAAAAAAGTTAGAATTTATCTTCTAATTCTTTTTATCAGCATATAGATCAATAAATACTATCAAATATGTCAACTTTGTTCTTTGTCATTCTTTAGAATATAGGATTTTGTAGAACTTAGTCAAATTAGTTGACTCAATTTGTAGAATTTCAAGAACCAATTAAGGTAGTTCAACATAAAAAATTTAATCTTAACCATCCCCAATCCCACCAAGGTTCATCTCTTTCTGCTCTCTATCATTTTAGTACTTTTTTGAGTTTTATTTTTCACAACTTAACATTCTTTAAAATGAAAACCCTATAGCTAACTAAATCAACCTAGTCAACTTAGTAATGTAGTTTATCTTCTATCTAAGAGACATAGTTCACCTATTTGAATTTATTCTTAATGAACTTGATTTTAAAAAATACTACACACCCATTCAATTGTATTCTATACTATTTCCATATAGTGTCACCTTAACTGACTTTTTACTATTCTCAATCAAGGAATTAAAAAATATTTGCTATTAATTAATTCACATTTCATTTTCAGTTGTTTGCATACTTAGAGTAACTCAGATAGTCTAAATAGATGGTTTTTCAAAATTCACATTTTATTTACACTATTTTACTCTTTTACACACACTACCAACTCATGTAACATTCAAAATGCATTTAAACACTTGTCTTCCCAAGGCCTACTTACTTGGATTTCATCAGCAAGGGGAAAGTTGACTTGGTTTTTTAGCCAAGTATAAATATGTTGTTAATGGTATATATTTGAAAAAAACTCAACAATATTATTACTAAAATATTATTAAGTGAGGGGGTATGCCCTAATATTAATCTAGTACCATTACCATCACAAATCCCTTTCAACCCAAACATCTTGAAATGATCCATAGATTGCTTTTCTAGTTCCCTATGTTTGCCAACTCTCTCATGAAATTTAAATTAACACTTTATAATAATTTAATAACACTTATGATGACAAATTAGTTATAATTTACTATTAAATTGATTAATTACTTTATAATCATTATTTATTATATTACAAAACTTGTATTGGCCAGTGTTGGTGCAAGCTTTTGTGTTATGTGCCCTAATTGGATCACTCACATTAATCTAGTAATTTGTGTGTTTAATTTCATTATTTATTCAATTATCTTGAGTTTTTCCTTATTTCATAACACTATCATCTTATTCTATATAGTCTTTCATATAATTTTCCACCTCCTACCTATAGTACATAGTCGATAAACATAACATTGTCTCTAATATTTCTTTTCTACCCTCTATTTATAAGTACATAATCAACCCATATGACTCTATAATATTTTTAACTTATGTCTTCATATTAATTTATCAACCTAGTTGAATCGGTACCTATTTCCTAACATTACTCTTTTATCTAGCTGACTTAGTTCTCTTTCTAGCTGACTTAGTACTCTGTCTGGTTGATTTAGTTCTCTATCCTTGATATCTCTTTATTATTTCTTAAAATTTTGTTCCTTTTATCAAGAATCATGAAATCCCCTATCAAAATCTCTTTGTAAAAATTGAATCCATTTAGACACTATATGTGGTATTCTTTTTTACCTATCTTTACCTCCTAAGAGAACCCTCACTCTTGGATCACTTCTTTCCCTCATTCATCTAAGGATTGTAACATGGTTCAAATCATGCCTCAAGATTATGTAGGTGGATTGGATAATTTTTACCTATGAATACAATTCCCATCTTCAATCATCTCAACACAATCTAGGCATGATTGACACAAGTCTATCTAATAACCCCACTATTAATCTACCTCTTAATAACTCTCTACCTAATACTAATTTAGGGAGTCTTCTTAAAAATGCCAATCTACCAATTGATATAACCCAACTTCTTGTCTAAGTTATGAAACAAATTAGCATCATGCAAAAATATAACACCTCCCAAATGATGCAATTATACCATCATTTGATTAATATGGCTAATCAACCTCCAGTTATAATCCCTCAAAATAATAATAAAATTATTCCTCTACCTCTTAGAGATGTCACAATAAATTATATTCCCCAACCTATCAGTAATAAAAAAGTGCTTGAAATATATATAATGATACTTTAGCTCATTTTATTATTTTCATCGATATTGGTAACATATCTCTAACTATCCAATATGATGGGAATAAAGACCATGCATCCTTTCTTAAGACATTTGGCAATATTTATAGAGAGTGGATCCACAACTAAACTTCTAATTAGAACCTTCACTGGTGATGTATTCGAATGGTACAACCAACTTACCCAACATTTCATTTGGTAACTAGAAGATTTAGTCAAAACTTTAGTTAAATAATTTCAACATAATGACCTTCTTCAAAATTTCCTTAGCCATTTCATCAATGCTAAGAAATATTCCACTAAATCAACTCATTATTTAATTAAGTGATGTAAATCATTGGCCCATAGGGCCAACCATAACATGATTAATGATAATCTACTTAAACTCTTTATAAATTCTTTAACTCTTTTTTAATATAAAATTTCAACCCTTATCCATCAAATTCTTAACTAAGCTCTTGACCAAGCCAAACATCAAGACTTATTAATGAAATAATTTGTACCTAATACCAAATTCCTTAAGGAATATTTTCAAATTTCTACCAACATAATCACTAGAAATACTCCTTAAACCAAACTAAGAGTTGCCAAAGTTGATAATCCCATATGTTTTCACACACCATTAACTATATAGTAGATGAAATAATTATTAGTTCCCTATAAAAATTTTGCATATCCTAATAATTCTCTTAAATGGTATGATCGTAGTCAATTTTATTGCTTCCAAGATGACATTGGTCATTCCCATGAAACCTATAGAGGGCTAACCAAATTTGTTTTCTCCTATAAGCTTGGTGATTTCTTCAATCACAAAGCCATGATACAACTCCATCATCAAGAGTATAACACTACTTTAGAAAAATCACAAGCTCCCAAAGATTCTTCTTATAATAACCAAAAACTTTTTTCACATATAGCACTCAATAGCCTACCAAGGATGTTTGTATTAATGATACCAACTATGATCAATATTAAATTAATTATCAATATGTTAATGTAGCTAAGGTTAATTATCACCACAAATTGGATCATAAATATCCAATAAATAAATGTGAGAAACCATCTTTATAAGTACAACTTCTCAAATATATTATAACCACTAATCTAGATTCAAAAGCTCATGAGGAACCATCTCCTTCTTCTAAACCACCAACCACTTCCATTCCTTTGAAGTCCACCTTACCATCAAAACCTTGTATTGGTTATTCTTCTAAATCCCATTATAACTTATTATAAGAGATCAACTCCATTCTTTACAAGATTTTTGTTATAGAGTTAGTTTGCACCTTTCCTTATCATCACAAGTTCCTCATGCAACAATTGTATGAAATTGAAGACCCATCTTCTATAGAAGATGAACCACCCTCTCCTGAGCCTCAACCTACGATTGTACATACCATTGAATCCATTTGTCATTATTCCAAACCTTTCATTGAATTCCTTGAAGTATACATGATTAATGATGGTATCCTCTTTCATGTTGATGATCCACCCTTATTCAGTAAAATAGCCAATAATACCACCATTATTCATAAATTTTTATTCAATAGAGAGTCCAACATTAATGTGACATATTTATAGATAATTAAATAACTTGGATATTCATAAATATCATCTTAATCAGACCTACCTAACCTGGTTTGGATTCGATAAAACTAATCAAAAGCCACTTGGTTATATTTAGCTTCCTCTTACAATTAGACTAAGATTGTTCAAACTAAGGTTATGTTCCTTGATTTACCCCTATCATACAACATACTCTTAGGATGACCTTAGACTTATCAAATGAGAGATATCAGTTCTTTTTGTAGCCAATGTATCAAGTTATTTCAAAACAACAAAATTTATAAACAAGAGGATAATCCCAACCCTTGGAGTATTCAAATTCCCAATATAAATCTCAATATCACATTGTTACCATTCCAATAATAAACAATTCTCCTTTACCTAAATTCATCAACATCAATCCAAACCTACATGTAGATCTTCTTGATTAAAATTAGGATGAACCTAATGACTTAAAACATACTTATAACACTACTAAGATAACTCCTTACATATCAGAGTGGCTTCCTCAATTTTTATTACCTCATGATCTCACAAACCCTCTCATTGATGAGATCAATAATTTCCCTACTCCATGAAATTCTCAAGATGCCTCTTACCTAGAAGATGCCCTCACATGAAATTATTATGGAGTGGAAAAATTATTCCAAGATCCTTTAATCATGTTTTCATGTAAATTCATTGATCTAGGTATTTCCCCTTCTGAAACTCATCCTAAATCTCAAGCATGTACAATTTCTCCAACCTATGATGACAACTACATCATGGTCTAATATCAACCTTGAGATTTATATGTTCAACATTATTATAAGACTTTATCCCAATTACACTTTCAACCATGATGTTCATATCATTTCCATTATTCTCTAGTTAACTCTTGAAGGTCATATACCACTTGTTAATTCTCTAGTTGTTAATACTCCTTGGGTGGTAGAACAAGTCTTACCTTATGAATATATAGTGATTCCTACATAATAATATGTGACCTATAGATTCAATATTTACATCCAATACCTCCCCCTTGTCAATGAAGTTAACAAAAGAACAACCAAATTTGATCAACCTTCTTCTCCTACTTCCCTTACTATCAAGATTACATTAGATGCCAAGGTCACCAATGTACATTAGATATAATCTAAATATGATCGCCACAATAATCAAATTCTTGATCTCAAATTAGATGTAAATTATTATGGTCCTCTTCCTACTCTACCTAGTGATGAATCCATTATTGAATTTCTTCATGCTCGAGAACATCAACTCCCTCAACAACATCACAAACTTGGGAAATTCAAAAATAAATCCCCTTGTTTCAACAAATTCATCACTAGAATCGAATCTAAATAAAATACCATTTCATCCTTACCTAATAAACCATATCATTTCTAATATGATAATATTATGCTTATTGAAGAAACTAATCAAATCGAATATGGTACCCCCTCATGCCCTAGACCAATTAAAATATCTCATAAATTGAGACCAACTAAACATGATAACTTCATCTTATTATTTAATAAATATCATGAGACTTTTACTTGGTCCTATAAGGACATGCTTGGTATTGACACTAGCATCATGGTATATAATATCATCACTTACCCCAGTGCCAAACTTGTATAATAAAAGTAATGGAAATTTCCACTAGAAGTTTCAAATTTATGCCTTAAATAAATTATCAATATTATTGATGCTAAATTTATCAAGCAGATGGATTATTCATAATGGGTTTCTAACATTGTACCTATTCAGAAGAAAGTCACCATGGTCATTTATATCTACATTTATTTTCACAATCTTAATCATATTTGTCTTAAGGATAATTTCCCTCTACCTTATATCAATGTCATCATGGAGTTCACTATTGGTTATGAAATGTTGTCCCTTATGGATAGTTTTTGGGTTATAAACATATACAAATTGCACTTAAAAACCAACATAATACCTCTTTTACCATGGTATGGGGCACATATTGATATATTAAAATTCCCTTCAGCCTCAAAAATGAATAATCTACCTATAAATAGGTAATGACTCACATAATTTAGGATCTTATTCACAATATTTTAGAGACCTATATGGATGACCTCATTGCCAAATCTAAAATTTGAAATACTCATCTCTTAGATCTTGTTGGTATCTTCAATTACCTCATTATATATAAAGTTAGATAAATCACTACAAGTGTTTTTTAGTGTCACATATGGAAAAATGTTAGGATTCTTCGTCTCTCTTCATGGTATTGACATTGATCCCACTAAGATCATTGTTATCATCAACATGCCCATCCCTCACTCCATTACATATATTTACACTCACCTTAGTAAACTTGGGTTAATTAGATGATTTATCCCCAAAATGGATTACCCTACCTATAATATCAATTATATTTTTAAGAAAGGTAATTCCCTAGAATAGATAGATCCTTGTCAAAAATCATTTGACAATATGAAAGAATCCTTTCTTAAAAAACCTACTCTTCATCCAACTTCAAATGATCATATGATAATATTATATACCTATTACACACCCATATTATTTGGGGAAATACTTTCCTAATAAGATGATATAGGGAGGGAATATGACATTTATTATATCATTCAGGGCCTCATTGACTATGAGAAATATTATACAAAAGTTTAACCTGATTGCCTTATTATATATTTTGTTATTGAAATAATTTGACATTACATGCTTCATCAAACCACTTCAATTATTATTAATTCCAATCCACTTCATCACTTATTTTTGAAATCCTTTCTTCTTAGAGATAAAATTGGAAAATGGATGGTCCTTCTCATAAAATTTGTCCTCCAAATTAATACATAAAAATCTATCAAAGGATAAATCATTGATGATCAACTTACTGTATCTCTAATCCTATCTATCTACCATATTAACATTATTAGAGCTATCAACCAAGACATATATATTAAATAATACTTCCATAACTTTATTTTTTACCTTGAATCAATCAATCTTGAAGAGTCCTCCATCTTCCCTAACACTACCAAACAAAGTAGTTATCAAAGAACTTTTTGAAATTATTGTCAATTTACATGAATATACCTAGATCCTTCATTTTGATCATGTTAAATGTCTTTAAAGAGATGGGTCAGGTTGTATCCTTACTAATACTCTTGGAAAAATTATTCCCCTATCATTTCTCTCACATTTGATGTCACTAACAACATGGCAAAATATGAATCTTTAATCCTAGGCATGAGAGAAGCCCTTGATCTAGATATCACATATTTATATGCTTTAGGTGACTCCAAACTCATTTTACACTAATTCAATGGTGATTATCAATGAAAAATAAAGAATATCATTTATTATCATCAAATCAAAACTACCCTTGCCAAATATTTTGCTTCCTTTACCATCTATCCCATCCCTCAAGATCAAAATTCTATTATTAATTCACTTACTTCTTCAACATCTCTTTCTCATCTACACCAAGTTCTTGTCAATCCTAATTTTCTTATCCAAATAATAAAATCCACATATTCTATTCAACCACAATATTCACTCATCTACCACATTGAGTTCATCACCCTTCACCAAAGCCTATGGTATAAAGATATTATTCAATTCCTTGAACACCAAACTTATCCTCCAAACATTTATTCTCATGGAAAAACTCACATTCATAAACAAGATTGTAAATAACTATTCTTATATAACGTATTATATTATCACAATGTTGAAGGTATGTTTTTCTATTATGCTATGAAAGAAGAGGTTCCTCCTATTCTTGAACAAGCACATGGGGGAATTTATAGTGGCCATTGTAGTGTACATGCTATAGCCCAAAAATAATTATATATGGGATAATATTAGCCCACTATTGAAAGTGATACCATTCAATTTGATAATAAGTGTACTCTTTTCTATACTCATGATGATCTAAGTCATGAACCTTCACCTGAGATTCAAATAGTGGAATCTCCCTGACCATTTTACATATGGGGATTAAATCTTATAGGCAAATTACCTTGATCTCAATATGGGCATGTCTTTATTATCACAACCACATAATGTATTACCAAATGGGTTGAGGCTATACTACTCATCAATGCCACTGGTAATACCTTTTCAAAACTAGTCCTTAATCAACTCATTTTATACTATAGTGTCCCTCATACTATCACTTCAAACTATGATGGTAACTTCAAAAAATAAAATATAATAGTTCTATGCTAATTTTAAATTCAATAAAATTATCCATACACTACCATCCAAAATGTAATGGATAAATCAAGGCCACTAATAAAATTATTAATAAAATACTCCAAAAGATAATTCATGATACACATATAGATTGGAATCTTCATCTTTATCTTGTTCTTTGGGCATATTACACTAGCATACACATCGCCTCTAGGAAAACACCATTTTCTCTAGTCTATGGTTTCGAATTAGTCCTCCCATTAGAAGTTGAGATTTCATATCTTCATATCTCTATGCATGGTATAATACAATATGAATAATTATGTGAATATTGCCCTCCTTATCTTGACCTTCTTGATGAACACTATCTTTTTTCTTTACAACATAATTGTGAATATAAGGCTCGTATTAGAAAACAATATAACGAATGAGTTAAGGTTCACATTTTTAATGTTGGTAATCTTATGCTTGAATTAAGCTACACTCACGATGAAGAAGTTAAATATGACCAAAAATTATGTGGCCCTTATTTAGTCAACGACATCATTGGTCTAAGTACCTATCGCCTTCTACTAATGAAGGTTATATTTTCAAAGAACCCACCAATGTGTAATTCCTAAAAAATTACTTTGCCTAAATCTTCCCCTTCTTGTCATAATTGTTATATGTTATGTTTATAACACTTTTTTTGGGATACTTACATAGGTCTCACCCTTTGTAGTAGTTTTCTCTTTCTATAAACCTTAGTCCTTCCTTTTGATCTTTTGCTTTCCTCTTTTTCATGAGTTTCATTGTAAAACCATCGATAGGACCTGATCTTCCTCATGATTTTGCATTTTTATTTTCCTTGTTTCTTTGAATTTTTAATACTTTTTGGTAGCCCTTGGGTTTCTCTTTTGTGAGTTGTAGTGTAAGACCCTAGATAGGACCTAGCCTTCCTCATAAATATGATCTCCATCTTCTTCACTTTATACATGCTTTGTGCACCCTTGTAGGTTTATCTTTTATGAGTTATTGTGTAAAATCATGAATTTGACTTAACCTTCCTCATAAAATCACCATCTTTACTTAATTTAATGTTCCTTGTCTAGAATGTTTGCAATGGTTCTGAGTTTGTGATCCTTGTTCTCATCTTTGGATTTTTCTTCTTTGATAGATAAAATTTTCATAACAAATTTGGATAGCATGGTTTCTTACATTTCCTTCATTCCTATGATAATTAATCACACTTTTACTATCATTTTATCATTTTTTACCCTTTATCATTTTTTAATGATTTGAAGTAATTCAAATTATTTTGTGTTTCATTCCTCTTGATTTTCTTTTATTTCAATCCACATTGGATAAAACATGGTCAACGTTAAGATAGTGATTTTATTTTCCTACATTAATGAGAATTTTAGATTCCATGATCTCTAAGTTCTCTCTCTTGGCAACCAAGTCCCATGTTTTTAATTGAAATTCACATTTAGCATCAATGTTAGGTTTTTTGAATCTCTATGGAGGAGGAATAAAAAAAAACATCAAGAAAGTTAATATCTAAATCATTTAAAACAAAAGGAAATGATATACAAAAGTCAACATAAATTTTAGAAGTCAAAATCACACTGAAAACACATGATTACAAGCACATCCCATATCTCTAATCTAATCTCAAAATCCATAGTTGGCCTCATGATAGAGTTGAGGTCTATTGGGGTATAGTAGGATAGTAGATTGGAATAGGAGAATTCAACAAACTCCATGGTGCTACCTAATTTCTCATGCAAGTACCTAATCTCCACAGTAGACCAATGGATTTGTAAGGGTCCTAAGGAATGGGGAACATGTTGTGAGAAGGTAGGTTCATTTTAATTTTCATGCATATAGACTTCATGGAATGATGTATATACTTCATTTATTGACCTAAGTATAGTGTAGCTAAGAGAATTAATTCAGAGTCTTAAGGTCAAAAGTCCTATTGTTTTGATAAATTTACTTTGAGTGTCTTGACTTTGATAAAGAGTTCCTCTAACTTGGGTTTTTACTTCATTCTCCCCTCCACCCATTTCATTTCTCCCCTTGCTAGGAAAAGTTTGATTATAAATTTGTTTCCCCTTCTTATACACTACCTCTTATTCACATATTAAAAACATATTAGCACTACTTGATTTCAATTTATCTATGCTTAGAAAAAAATAATGTGTGAGAAACTATGAATTACTCCCTTTACATTGTTGATTTACATCTCAAAATCACTTTGATTTCTTTTACCATTTGTTATTATTTCACTACCTTATTTGTAGATACCTGAGTCCATTTCTTCTTTCATGTACATTTTCCATTATTGAGTGAAGTTGGATTGCTACTATTCACTCACTAATGTTGTTTTCCCTTTTATGCACCTTTTTACATTCATTATTGAGTGAGGATTGTCACTTCTCACTCATCAATGTTGTTTTACTATTTTTTTTCTTTCCCATATTTTTTAAAGTAAAGATTGTTACTAATTTTACATTGATGTTTGATTACCATCCTTTTTGACACATATCCTTGGTTTAACTTGTTAAGTCTACCTTTATTACTTAAGGTTTATTTTTTTGAGTTTTTTAGTCTTTAGTAGCCTTGTATTTTTGGTTACCTTATTTAATATAATTTTGACTTGGTAATTTGGTCTAACATATCACTTATCACCCTAGCTTTCCAAATTTCCATGTACATCTCATCCACATAACATCAGTTACCTTGGCTTTCCTATGGCATTTTTTACTCTTTAGTTTTGTATCCTTGGGTTTGTTTAAAATAGTTGATATGCCATATATAAAAAATATAAACAAAATATAAAACCATCTAGTGATAAAGGTTAGTCAAGGTACACATACATTTAATTTGTAGTTATATCCATTTTAATAATTTAAATTTCAATTATTTTTTCCTTAAAACACTACAACTTTTGTTTATCATCAGTGTTGTGTGTTGTTATTTTCTTTCTAAAAGCACCATTCCCTATTACACCTACATGAAATGTGATGAGATTTGATTGGATAATACGTATACACATAATATTTTCAAAATTTATCAATTAGTTTTGCTTTCTATCTTGTACAAACCTATTGAGTCCCATCAAGTATCAATCTCTCTAAGTACATGCCTTAATGCTTACATCAAAAAAGGGGTGGGTAGACTATTGATGATTTTAAATATTTTTTTCCCCTTAATACTGCATTATAGTTATTCAAACATATATTAAAAACATTCCCCTATATTTTGCCTCCTATTTTTCACCCTCTTAGAGTCATATTTTGCTTTTGTTAGCCCTTCCCTAGCTTAAAATCCTTTTTATAGTTTGTGTTACACTATCATCCCCTTCGATCTTATAATATAATTGATAAAACTAATTTAGGGTCTAGGTCAGCCCCTAACTGACTTAGATCGAGACCTAATTTTTTTTAATAACCATACAAGGCTAATTGGGTTGACCTCATCATCTTAAATTTTCAAAAAGGATTAGGGTTATATTAAACTATATAAACACATTTATTTCACCATTCTTGGAGAGATAACAAGAGTTAATTATTCGTTTGAACTTATTTATAATATGTTCTTCTACCATACTACTTGAGGATTTTTATTTTAGGGTTTTCATTTGGGAGAAGAATCTTGTCTTATGGAAAAGTCTTTGGTGATATGGACATTATTATTGATCCTTAAAAACCACAACAACCTCTTGTAAAACACCTTTGTCTAAGGGAGATATTGAGTCTAGATGGTTTAATATTCAAGGTAAGTACCTATAAATTTTCCCCTCTCTTTAGTAGATAGAAGTAGCATAAGTAATGGATTTTTAATATATTTATTTCTCCATGCATTAGGGTTATACATGTACATAACTTAATTAGGATTACCTTATACATGTTTAATTTTCATGTTTACTACCTCCACTTTGTACCAAAAGCTTTGGTGAGCATTAACTTAGAATTTTCTTTACTTGGTTTAGTGAATATGAAAACATAGGACATATTTAGGGTTATTGCATAGTTTTGATTGACTAGATGATTTAGAACCCTCCCTAGTGATATTATTATGGTTAAAGATCCCTTATCTAGGTCTAGTAGATCTATATTGGTTATGACACTAAATATCTAATGTATCCACAATCAGAAGTATAAATAGGATTTATCTTCTCTGAGCTAGGATTGATTTATAGATCTACTGTATTTCCCATCGCATACACATATTGTATGTATGTATATGTGTATGTGTAAGTGTGTGTGAATACACACACACACAAATGTGTGTGTGTGTGTGTGTGTGTGTGTGTGTGTGTGTGTGTGTGTGTGTGTGTGTGTGTGTGTGTGTGTGTGTGTGTGTGTGTGTGTGTGTGTGTGTGTGTGTGTGTGTGTGTGTGTGTACATATATACATAAATACAAAGAGGAATAAACACATATCTAGAACCTTGATATAAACATGCATAAATAATAATAAAATATTATATAATATATAATTAAAAATTTTATTATAAAATATAGAACATAGTCTCTCAATTAAAATTCAATCAATAATGTGAAAATTATACCCTTTAACCTTTAAATCATTGTATTCATCTTGATCCCTAAGTATAAATGATATCAAAGTGGAAGGTACATTATTATTTCAATGAGATCTCAATTGAAATATATTACATTTATTTTTATCCTCTTATATCATTAGTATCACTTGTAGATCAACATAATATACTAGTACATTGGAATGCTTACCTGTATTTACACATACTAAGAAAAGATAGCCTATCCTTAATTTTACTAAGATCAGGTGGAAAGATATTATCTCTAGCTAGCTAACCTCTCAAATTTGTGACCTCTATTTTAAGCTCATCATGCTCATTTACATAAATAATTTAAGTAGTTGTCGAATGTGACATAGGATCAAAAAGTGGCACATGTGTGCCTGTAATAATATCAAACCTCTTTACTAAGCCACCATGTACAATATCATCAAGAATATGTTTAAAAATAACCCAATTAGATGAATAAGTTATTGTATAATATGACTTATCACTTGACTGACACATGAAATATGTAAAAAAATATCCAATGATAATTGATGTAAAACATATGCAATAGGAAATATACTTATCCTTGTTAAGAACAAATCCTCCTTATGATGGTTGATAGACACATTTTACAAACTCATTCCAGTATTTTAGCACTCTTCAACTAATGTATTAAACTTGCAAAATCTTTGTTCTCACACTCCTGTATCAACTATTATGATTACATTTTCCAACTCTAACTTTGACTATATAGGTTTTAAGGTAAACTTCAGGTTTGCGTATCTATGAATGAAGCAAATTCAATATTCCATAGAATTAATTGACACAAACAACATCACAAGGCCACTAGAGATTTACCATAATATATTGGACCATTACAAATGGATTTGATATATTTTTTATAATATACAACCTATAGTCTACCAATAGTGCATGCTATGAGCAACCAACAATGCATGTCATGGGCAACATCAGTTAAACAAGATATTGAAAAAAATTACCATTGTTATATTATTAAATATTTTCAATGATATGTGAAAGTCTCTAGAGATTTCAAACATGTTTCAAGTGCTTATTATTTCCAATGACTACTTTATTGTATAAATTAACTTATGCTCCTGTTTGCATAGACTCAGTGTATAGGGTCTATAATTATTGTCTTAAGGATGTCAATTTTGAAAGAGAATTTTTTCAACCTTTTAACTCTAGTCTATATATCTTGGCATAACTCCCTCTCACCTTATATAATAAACTTGCTCTCACTTTACCACTTTTGTCATATACTTTCTTTAGACTCCATTATTGACTATTTGATAAGTTACAACCTACTTTTATAGAGTTTGAGTTTAGTCACTAATGAAACAAAAATCCAACACTTCAAAATCACATAATTTTAGTTAGAACAAAGGTTAAATTATTCCAACATCAAAATAAAATTCAAGAACATTTCTAATTAGGTTTCTTTTTCCATATGTAGGATTTCAAGCAAATCTATAGGTCTGTATTGTTATTGATGATAATATATATTATTGTAGGAAATTACATCACATAATAAAATTTGAAAGAATGTTGTTAAACCCAAAAGAACATTTTGATAGTTTATAACCCATTACATAAATGGTTTTCTTTACATAACATGATTACATTACCATGAAGCAATCACATCCACATAGAAAATAGAACATGCATGCTATCCATCTACAAACTAGGGGTTTCAATTTCCAAAAAATATTTTTTAAGGTCCTTAAATATCTTTGACATATATTAAAATCAATAAAAATTAATTATAAAATACTTGTTACACTCTTTTGTGTCATTTAGAGGACGCCCTATTTGTACTTACACACTTTTATAAAACATTATTACATATCAAGAAATTTGATAAAAAGTTTATCACAATGTGATTTTAATTAAAAACATGGATTTAACTCACCAAACTTACAACACACACAAATAACACACCATAATTATTTAATTATCATAAACAGTCTCAACACAAAACATCTTTCTTTTATGCAAACACAGGAAATAAAATTATATTCAACCTCTTTTACTTGAGGATTTCCCTTCTCATTTTATTGGGTTAGTTTACCTTAATTTTCGAATAAAACACTAAAATAACTACCTAAAAATCCAAAAATAATAAATTTTTAACAAAATAAACTACCCTAAGTACTTCTTGGAAACCACTAATTCATTCTTGAGACTGCCTCATTCACACTTACAAAGGCATTATGACTCAATGCACTTAACCACCTATTTTATACTTTATAAAAACTTATTATAGACCCAAAAATAACATTAAACAACATTACCTATCTAATAAACATCAAAATATCTCACAACTTTCCCATAATATTCAAATAATCAAATAATAGTTTTTGATGGGAAATATTTAGAACACCAAAATAAGATACTAGAAGGATTATAAGACACCTAGACACATAAAGCAAACCAAAATTTAAAATAACTAATATTACCTTGCATCATATTACCAAGGGTAGAAGAAATTAAGCTACAAGTTCAATGTTACTAGCTTGCTTTTCTTCCTTTTCTTCCAATCTCTTGAAGGTCTTTTGTCTTTCACTTCTTTAGCTGGTCCTATATCTTCCACTATCACATCCTTAAATGTATTTATCTCTTTTTCTAATTTTATCTTGCCTTCATCTATTTGTAACTTTAGAAAATATTGTTTTTCCTTCATGTTTACATTATGGTGCTTGAAATCAAACATGTCTTCCATCATCTTAGCTCCAACTAGTTTTTGTAGCTCATCATTTTCTTGTGATTGGCTAATATCTACTATAAAAAAATGTAAATATATAATTTTAATTATAATATGACCCTCATATGCATTGAGAGAGTGCTTTAGTTATACCTCCTTGTCTTCACCTTATCCTTCTTTATTCTCATATTAATGTAATAACTCTTGTACTTGTTATTCTTTCTCTGCATAGTGCTTATCCTTCACTTGTTCCAAACTTTGTTTAATTTCTACATGATATTTACCTACACTTATATCACAAAAAGATATATTAGAAATAAAATTTGGAGCCTTCATGGATCTCTCTTGGGCTACCTTCTTGGACACTTCAATGTCTAACTTCTTATCTTTCTTGGTGTCATTCCCAAGACACTTCTTGTCCATCTTAGCTTTAATTTCTATTACTTTTCTATTTTCAACTCTCTCATAGGCTTTGTTTCCCTACTTTTTTCATATTTGTTTTGAACTCTCATAGGTGTTATGTCTTTTTCCCTTTGAATACTATTCTCTTAATTCATCTTGATGATCTCTACTATCACCTTGCATTCTTATTTAACCTCTCTCATGTCCATCTTTGTGAACTCATAAATATTCATACTAATCATCTCAAGACATATTAACTTTTATTTTTTCTTTGGTTCCTTGACCAAACCTAAAATTTCCATGGATTTACTCCAATATTGCATTATTTTCATCATCATTATTATCTTATCTCTTCTTTCTTCTTCACCATTTAATGGACAAGTATGCGTATCTCTCCATGTTGTTTAATGGTGTATGTATTAGATTGACCATCATGAATAACCTACCTATCAAACTTCCATGGTCTTCCTAACAATAAATGATAAAAATCTATGGGCATAATATGACATAATAATTTATCTCTATATCCTCTTATATGGAATTCAACCCATGTTTGTTTACTTACCAAGATTTTATGTCCCTTTTAAACCCATGTAACCTTGTATGGTTGTGGATTTGGCATCCTCTTCAAGCCCAATTTTTGTACCATCTCTAAAGATACAATGTTATTAGTGCTTCCTCTATCAATCACTAAATTACAAACCTTACATTTTTTTCTTTGCACTTGATTTTGAATAAGATTCTCCTTTGGGATAGTTATTTGGCTTATTTCCTCTGCTATAATAATATTCTTCTCATGAGTAAAGACTCATTTATTTATTGTCTTCTTTCCTCATGCACTTCTCTTATACACTATTGATGTATGCTTCTACCAATATTCGATGGACACTCTACTTATTTATGTCCCTATCTATGGCATTACCAAAATTATCATTGAAAATGTTGTCTTGGTCCATTTATCATATAAAATTCATCTCTTCTTGGTCTAATTTTAAAAATTGATATGATCTACCATGAATGGTGGTGTACTCCCATGCCTTCTTGAATTATTGATACATGTATGTATGGTCTTTCTTGAACCACCTCTCCATTTCTCTCTCATTTGTCCTTGGATGCAAAGTTACTCATTAACCTTGATGACTACCATTTACTTCTTATATATCTATTACTATTCTCTTTACTCTCTCTTTGAGAGCATCCTCAATAGCCTCCATCCTCATGATTAATTAGGAAATCAACTGTGTCACTTGGTATATCATATTATTGACCAAATATTCTTGATCTCTAATAAATATCTCCATGGAACATTTTTCTTGGTTACCTATCCTATCATTCACCTTAAAACACATGATGTTAATCTTGTTCACAATTCACTAGGAACTTTACTAGCTCCAATACCAAAAATGATGTAGAACATGTGCAATAGGCAATATACTTATCCTTATTTTGAAAAAATATTCCTTATGATGGTTTACAAACACCATTTATAAAATCATTCTTGTCTTTTAGAACTCTTCAAATAATATATTAACTTTAAAAAAACCTATGCTATCACCTTCTTACAATAACTATTATGCTTACATTTTTCAACTCCAACTTTGATTGTATAGGTTTTAAGGCAAACTTTAGGTATGTGTATCTATGGATGACAAAAATGAAATATTCCATAGAATGTAATCTTACAAATAAATTAACAAGGCCATTATAAATTTACCATAATATATTAGAGAATTATAAATGGATTTGATATATATATTTTTGTAATGCGCAACCTGTAGTCTACCAATAGTGCATACTATAGACAACCAACAATGCATACCATGGGAAACATTAGTTAAACAAGATCTTGAAAATGTTAACCATTATTCTCATCTTAAAGAGTTTGAATGATATACAAAATTCTCTAGAGATTTCACATGTATTCCAAGCACTTATTATTTTCAATGACTAATTTATTGTATAACTTAACTTATGCTCTTGTGTGTGTAGACTTAGTCTGTAAGGTCTACAATGGTTGTATTAAGGACATAGATTTTGAAATAGGATTTTTCCAACATTTTTATTCTAGTATATATACCTTGGAATAACTCCCTTAAACCTTATATAATCAACTTGCTCTCACTTTATCATTTCTATCATATACTTTCTCTAGACGCCATTATCGAATGTTTGATAGGTTACAACCTACTTTTATATATTTTGAGTTTGGTCACTAATGAAACATGAATCCAACACTTAAAAATGACATATATTTTAATTATGACATGTTTTAAGGTATTCCAACATCAAAATAAAACTAAAGAACATTTATAAATAGGTTTCTTTTTTGTATGCATGATTTCAAGTAAATCTACAGGTCTGTATTGCTATTGACAATAATATATATTTTTCCAAGAAATTATATCACACAATCAAATTTAAAATAACACCATTTAACCCATAAAATCCTTGTGATAGTTTATAAATATTTAAATATATGGTTTTATCTACATAACATGATTACATTACCATGAAGTAATCACATTCACATAGAAAATAAAACCTATGTGCTATCCATCTATAAACTAGGGGTTTCAAGTTCCACATAGGATTGTTCAAGGTCCTTAACTATCTTTTCCATCTCTTAGCATTGATAAGAGTTAATTATCAAATACCTATTACACTCTTTGGTTTCAATTTGAGGACACTCTATCTGTACTTGCACACTTTTATAAAATAGTGTTGCATATCATGAAATTTGATAAAAAAGGGTTATCATAACATGTTTTAAATTAAAAACATGAATTTAAATTACCAAAATTATACCACACATCAAGACCAAACCACAATGATTCACTTATCATTGAATAGTGTTAACACAAAACATCTTTCTGTTATGTAAACATAGGAAACAAAATTATATTCAACCTCTTTTAATTGAGGATTTCCATTTTCCTTTTATTGGGTATATTGTCATTCCTTTTTGAATACAACACAACAAAAACTATCTCAAAATCCAAAAACAAAAATATTTTATACAAAATAAGCTACCCTAACTACCTCTTGGAAACCACCAATTAATTATTGAGATTGCCTCATTCGGGATTACAAAGGCATTATGACTTAATGCAATTAAATAGCTATTTTATATTTTATATCAACCTCTTATAGACAAAAAACTAACATTATACAACATTACCTATCTAATAAACATCAAAACCTCTCACAACTTTCACCTAATATTTAAATGTACAAATAATATTTTTTTATGGGAAAATATAAAACACCAAAATAAGATCCTAGAAGGATTATAAGACACCTAGACACCTAGAGAAAAACAAAATTGAAACTAACCAAGATTCCCTTTCATCAGTAATAAAACTATGATAAAATTATTAAATTTTTTAAAGTATAATGTGCATACATACCTAGTCTAGTGATAGGGGCATTTGGTTGTCTAGCTTATTATCCCTCCTCTTTATACTCAACCATATCAATGTCAAGCTATAAACCAAGATCTACATTATATAACTCTACCAAAATATGAAATAATAAGGCCTATAATGATTGATCTAACATAGGGTGTACTCTAAAGTAAAACCTACATCATTACCATCTATACTAATAACTAGGGGATCTACCTCCCCCATCAGTATTGGAGCTAGATCTATGATATTAGATTTGAATTAACTCCTATAAAATATCCACTCTATGTGTACATTTCCATGCCATGAGTATTGAGGCCATCCCCTATACAATCCAAAACTTCTTAGTATAATGCTTATATATCCCATGAAATGGTCATGAAACCAACAACACAAATCTACCATAATTTAATGACATCCTCACAACATTTATCAAAGCCTTAACATGGCCTCCACGTGATAAAATTCATAATAAATTGGTCTAATGAAATATAAAAATCCATGTTGTTGTGACAATAATCATAGAAACTATCAAAGCATCTCTCTACATAATAATTTAGTTGTACATGCTCTATCAAAGGTTGACCTACTCGATGAACCATGTACATTTACTCATAATCCTAAACATGTAATAAAGTGGACAATCCAAGACCACCACTAAAAATTTCTAAATGTGAACCAATACAAGTTTATAAATAAGGGAGTTACCATAAATTGAATCTAGGATTACATGGTACCATCTATCTCAATATCCTCAATAATAACATTCATATGGTGTTATATTTTTAATCCATCACCATATACAATAATAAAAAAAATAAGTACAACACATAAATACTTATGCACTTAAATTAAAAAATAATAATCTAAAAAAGAAGAATGGTAGAATCATTAGGAGAATTTTATTCCCATTGATCATGACCAATAATAAAATTGTGATCTTATATTTTTTTCTATAAATTTATTATCCTTTAACACTACATGAGTGCCCACCATTAGCAAACAAAATATATGTCACACATCCTCTAGTGTAATAGTAATCTCCCTAGTGGGTATATAAAATGTACATGTGTTTATGTTCCACCTCTCGACTATCAATATCATTAGGTGAATGTAATAGGGTATCACCCATAGATGAGTGGCATATCCATCTCACACTATTGATAAATCACTACTCCACATAACTTAGATGAATACCTAATATGGTGTCCATGAAAAATTTATGAAAAAATAGAATCCCCCTAAAAATACATTGAAATGATAAAATAAATATTAGATATATGATTAAAAATATCAAAAAATCTATCAGTAAAATTTACATTGGCATTAAATTTTATTTTAATTTACACCTACAATAATGTATACACTTATGGTAGACATTTTCCATATACTTTTAGATAATGTCAGAATGGGTTGGATAGTATCGATGTCCATAAGAATTTATGAGTAACTATCCTCACACATCTAAAAGAACTAAAAATAAACAATAATAATAATTGGAAATTTTTAAATTATTAAAAATGGAAGAAAAAATCATTTTTTGAGAAATAATAGGGTTAGTGGCTACTTCACATGTAAGGAAATATCTAAATGCTCAAATAATGTAGGAGTAATGTCTCATCCATAAAAATGGTCAGAAGTCACAACAAAAATTTGATATAAAACTAAATATAAATATATAATGGTTAACCTATGTATAATAAATTAATTTTTCTTTTATAAGGGTAACAAAAAAGTTTTTTTATTAATCTAGCATGAATTAAAATGACCAAAATCTAGAGACTTGTATATGCATTTCACCTTTCATCATCTATGTTAGAACATGGATGGGACACTCTTCTATATGATGACACTTTTAAGATCATTTATTAATAAACCAAAAAAAGGGAATGTTATATACCTATTTCTAGGATATACATAAATTTCTTAGCAACTCTCACAACATTGCAATAATATTATGATCAGGGGAAATTATGACACATTCGAAAACAAAATTGGCATTGCCTATGGAAATATTTTTTTGTTCAAATAAATATTATTTGTATGACATAATTAGTTATGTCATTCACCTACCCATTGGGATAAATCAATTTGAATTCAAATAATGAATATTCATCCACTCACATAAGGATATAATAAAATTTAAAAAATATTCAAACATCTCATTATGATTTTTCTTTAATAACCATTCAATGTCTAATTATATTAGGAACCATATCCACTAGCAGATAATGAATACATCTTGAGTGCTAATATAATCTCTTACCATTGATTTATTAGATAGTTTTCATGTTCATGTTGATGTCATGGTGTTTTCATGGAAGTGTCTTGTTGAGTGGATGAAGTGCTTTGATAGCCTAAGTGATAATGACAAAGTGTGCAATGTGTTTGTTCTAATGTGATTTATGTATGGTTGGTTGATATTCAGTATTGACATGGCTATAAATAATCAGAGATGAGTATGGTTATTTGATCATGATCAAGGGGTACTATAAAAATTCAAGAATGCTTTTAATGGTTGTTTTCATGAATAGATTTCATCTAGTTTATCATATTTTTTATCTAGACACTTTGGGTCTAGTGGTAGAAAATATGAGTAAGCAATTTGATGACATCATCTTTGACACATAGGAATGAATCAAGGGGAGTTGGTCATATGGTTGTGATCAAACTGGGCCTTAGTTTTTATGTTCTAGATTTCAAATCATGCATTTAAGTGTGATTAAAGATATGAGGGTGTAAAGTTGGATTCTTAGTCAAACTTCATTGGTTTCCCATACTTAGCCAAATTTATAATATAGCTAGAAAAAGTTGAGTAGGTATTTTGATTATGGAATATCTTGAATGTGTGGATGTTTTAGGAAAAGGTGATCATATGGGTTTGTTTATTTTTATACATAGTTTATTTGAGCTAAATTTTATATCATTCAATAAATCATGTCAAAATATGCACATATAGAAAGTTGTGTACCCAAGAAGTTTGACTATGTTTTCTCAAACTTAGCCAATTTTGCATTATGGCAAGAAGAGTTGAGTGAGAATTTTGATGGTGTTATATATTGTATATGTAAAGGTGAAAAAAATAAATTAATTATATGGGTTTGTTTAGTTTTGATCATATTTGATTTTCACTAAGTTTGAGATCATGCACTGAATCATGCCAAAAGTTATGTGTGGGCAAAGTTGGTCTCCCACATAAATTCTAAGTATGGTTGGCTCTGTGATAGAATATTTTGAGAATGAAATTTTATGATGTTATATATTACATATGTAAGGGTATCAAGAGTACTGTGTCATAAGGTTGGATTCTCCTATGTAAGGAGATCATCTAATCCAAATTTGAAATCCTGCATCGAAGCACATAAGAAGTTATTGAGGTGAAAAAATGGATACTCATGAATATTGAAAGGGTCCCCATAGTTAGTCATTTTTGAAAGTGTTAAAGCTCAAGCAAGATCAATGGTGTGTGTTGCTCCAATAATTTAAAAATGAGAGAGATGAAGAAAGGAGCATGATGTTTAACAACTGACCAAAGGTACATGATAATGATCTAATGGTGAGTGGGTGTTTGTATAGTTTGATCAAATGGTAAACATTGATCAATCCATCTTGAGTATGAATAATAATTAATAAGTTGAATGTATGTTTAGTAATGGTGTTCTGATGTATAATTTATTTGTTTAAGTTGTTTGATCATAATAAGAGGTGATAAAATATGACTATGATCATTTGAGGATGTTGAAGGGGACATAAAGAATGGACCTATGTATTTAAAATATGTCCTATGTTATTATTTTATTCAAGGGTGAGATAAATGGGTGAATAGGTCTCTATGAGACCTATAAGAGATATAAAGGCCTTATTAAAAGGTTTAGCTACTTAAGGGTGACCCATAGATGCTGTGGCTGACCTATGAAGATTGTATTGACCTGTGTCTTTGTGTGAGAAATGCCTTAAGGGCTAAGGCATGCCTGATGGTAGACTAAGGTGATGGTTATCATGAATACTCCATAAATAGTGAAACAAAATATGATGGGTCCTATATTTTGAGTGAGAGACCTAGAAATGTTTTGAGAGAGGCTTGTGTGTGTTTTATGGAGAGAAGGAGGAGTAGAGTGCCTTAAGGATGAGTTGAAGAGAATAATAGATTGAGGACTATTTGTATGACCCATTGGTCATAATTTTGTTGGTAGAATAGTGCACTTGCTATTTGAGTGTGGGCAAAGGTGATGTGTGATAAGTAGAGGTCCATCATTAGGTGTTGTTGACATTAGTTCAGAGGTAGGTGTATTTGTAAGTGTTGTTGTGAAGATTAGAATCTAAGGTTGTTATAGCTTCCTTGTAAGGTGAAACTTTCTAAAAAGTCTAGTTGTTATTATAGCTCATCTAGATAGGTGTGGTAGCACCTTATGGGATTTTAGTGTCACTAAATAGGGATTATAGTTCCTTGATCATTTGTAGATGGTCTAAATTAGATATTTTTATTATAGGATAATAGTCTAATTGTAGGTTCTAGTGGGGTTTATTACCCAAGAGGGTTTCCCACATATGTTTTGTGTTATGTGATTGATTTTGCATTGTCTCTCTTGATTATATTTATGAATGATGTGTATTCTTCATGAATGCTTATGATAACTAGTTAAGTGTTTATAAATATCAAAATTGAAAGTTGGCTTATTTGGGCTCATTAATTCACCCCTCCCTCTTAGTGACTGTACATCTAAAAATTGGTATCAAAGTAAGGTCCTTTGGTAAAGGCTTAACATCTTGAAGGTGATCCAAGGGACAATATGGGTAGTCATCAAGGAGGTTTCTCTACTAAGCAAGCACTGATGTTCAATGGATCTAGTTATGATTTTTGGAGTGCAAGGATGAGGAAATATATAATGTCCCTAGGGTTTTATGTATGTAAATCTATTAGAGATGGTTATGTTTCTCCTATTTTTCTTCCATATAGTGTTGTAGATAAGAATTTATTTAAGAACAATTCCAAGGTGATGAATGCTATCACTTCTGGTCTTTAAGAGACTAAATACACCAAGGTAATCCATTGTATATCTGATAAAAAGATATGGGACAAAATGGAGATCATTTTTGAAGGAGATTCAAAGGTCAAGCATGCTAAGTTGCATACTCACAGAAGGCTATTTGAAAATCTCAAGATGAAGGAAGAATATTTTGTGGCATCCTTTCTATAAAGAGTTGATGAGACTATGAACATCATCAAAGGTTTTGGAGAGAATCTTTAAGAGGCTACTATAGTCTATAATGTATTAGGGTCTCTTTCTCTCAAGTTTGATCCAAAAGTATCTTCTATAGAAGAGAGTTATGATCTTACTCATCTAAAGATGGATCAATTAAATGACACCCTTATTACATATGAGAGGAAAATAAATGATGGTGTACCACTAAAGAAGGAAGTTGCATTCAAGATGTAGTTGAAGCCTAAGAAGAAGTTCCAAGGTAATAAATCCAAAGAGAATGACATATCCAACATTGATGAGGATGAACAATTACTTTGATTACTACAAAATTGAACATAGGCTAAGGGAAGTATGAGGGTAAAATACCCTTCAAATGTTTCAACTATGGAAAGATAGGAAATTTTTATTAGAAGTGACCTCATAAGCATGAAAAGAAAGATGATGAAGAGCATGGTGAATCCCAAGATGAAGACAAGAAGACATATAGGAAGAAAGGATTCAAAAATTATAATAATAACCAGAAGTTCTTCAAGAACAAAATGATTTGTAAACTAGATAAATAGTTTCTAAAAATGGATACTGAATATCTCAAATCATTGAAGTATATAAAGTTGGATGAAAACTTCTAGGAATGAATGTAAGTGGTTATAAATATTTGAAAATTGATTTCCCACATTAAAAACTCTTGAGTTGTGTCATTTATAACTTTCCATAATTTTCTTAGTGCCTCATTAATTCTTTTATATATTGAATTAAAATGAACACATAAATATTGAAATGGAAAATAGACACCAACTTAATAATGGATTCACCCATTTAAGGAATACATCTATAGGATTACTTAATTGCAATTCAATCTATTAAAATAATCTATTTGTAAGTAATAATACAACTCACAATAAAGATAAATGAACATGTCACCTACAAATAGAACTAAAAATTAGATGTTGAGGACTCTAAAATTGATGAACAAATGTCCCTCTATTCATTTATAGCTTTGCAAGTTCTTTCTCTCTCTAAAATGGACAAATTCTCCATTAAGAGTATATGAAAAACTCTTAAAATGGGCATAATGAGGTCTAAGAGTACTCTCTACCTTTTATAGACCTACAACTCATTAAATAAACCCTATAACTATATGTATTCATCCTCCATGGATAAGGGCCTTACAAAATAAAGGCATAATAAAATAATATAATGATTTTTATGTGTCTTCAACATTATTTTCACATAGATATATTTCTATTTTAAAGCCATGGTACAAGAGCTAAGAAGATATCCTTTTGTAAATAAGATCATAGGTTCAAAACCTTCTCAACATCTTTTGCATTTCATAGGCTTGGTATGCATCTATATTGTCTTGAATCTTCTTTTGACATTCAAAAGCTGAGTATTTTTGCCTCTAGTTTAATAAGCTTTCAAACAGGCATATTAAATTATGCAATTAAACATGCATTCACGAAGGCCTTTGTCAAATAGGCATAATGTAAAATCCATATACTCAATCTAAGCCTATGCAAATATGAAGTCACTATCATGGACCATATACTTTTCAAAATATGTTATCCATTCTCTTTCTAACTTGAGCTTGGTCTACGTGTCTCTACAAATACTTCCATGTCCTTGGCCAAAAGGCCTTATAAATAGATGTCTCCATCTATTTATAAGGCCTAAATATAGTTACAACCCTACATATAAATGTAAATAAACACCTTGGATCCTCACAAATAGACATATCATATCCTTACAATCAAGATAGAGGAATGTTATAAGCCCTGTCCATCATCAAATTAACCTACCATGTTCAAGCTTGACCCTACCTCTATTAAAATGCAAATCACCCATCCATATTGTAAAACTTGTATGGCCTCCTCTAAATAAGCATGAAGCTAACTATATTTTCTCATACTTGTCCATAACTACAATCTTCCTCTTCTAAGGTTGAATGTGTAATGTTCTTCATGGTCTAAATGACCATGCCTATAATGAATGATGAATGTCCCCTATATTTGAAGCCTGTGTGTTCCAAATACCACCACACCTTACAAATAGTTTGACATTACAATGGATTAATTTTAATGGATTTTATCCCACATTCACTAGAGATAAGTTTAATAAAGGATTTAAGTAGTCTAGAGCATATCATGTAACTTATGGATTCATCCATGTATTTCACCATTCATTTTGTTTGGTGATGAAACTAGGATATGAACTTGGTTTGGATGGTTGTTAAGCCAAGTTCAAGTTAGTATGGTGAGTTAGCACTCATGATTTGAGATTATTAGGGATGGCATACATTTAGTTAGAATAAGTGTCTTGAGTTGGCATTAACAAATAACTATTTCTATCTTGGTCATGATGAACTAGGTTTCGAGTTGAGTAGTTTGAACTTAGGATAAACATGAGTGACTTGGAAAATAGAAAGGATGTGGCATTAACATACCATGTGGACCTCTCCAATATGGTATAAAATATAATGTAATTTGAAATCTTAAGATTACATAAATATACCATGGTGGTTAGATACCCTTTCGAAACAAAATTAGACCCCACTAGTTAGGTCTCTATAGATGACATTTTACAACTTGATCGATGAAGTTTAGTGAACTAAAAATACTCCAAATCACAAGAAGAGTCTTTAAACCAAAGAAGATTACATCTCATAAGATGAGAGTGAAGATAGTGACTCCAAATATGATCATGAAAATGATGGTCCTACTGAAGATGAAGCTTTATTCATGGTTGAGGAAGTTGCTCACATTAGAAAGTGTCTACTTGGAGTGATTTAGATAATGATTAGGATGAGGTGGATTGTGAGACTATATTTACGAATTCTCTAAAAGAACTAAAGATTAAGAATAAGATAAATAAAAAGATGAAATCTAAGCTCAAGGACTATGAGGAATAATTTAGAGTATTTGAGATAAGATTGGTTGAATACTTTAGGGAGCATGAAGTTTCTATCATGTTTCTTAATTCTAAGTAAGAATCTATGTCTAAAATTATAAGAGCCAAATAAGAAGAATGTTCAAGGTATGTTTGTAAAAATAAGTCTTTGAAATCTAATTTAGAGAAGACATCTAGTAATGTGAAGTCATTTGTGATATTTAAAAGAGCTCATGTGATCTAGACAACATCTAAGTGGTCAAAAGCATGATAGTGATAGAAATGGTCTTGGATATAAATAAGAATAAAATAATGTTACTCAAGATAAGATGAATACTAATGTAAACCAAGATAATATTATTTTAAAAACAAATCATTAGATAAGGAATGAAAGTACTGGTAGAGTAAAGAAAAATTAGATCAGATAAATAAATGCCATGAGGTATACAATATTCAATGCTTATGATTATACTGAAATCAATTTGGTCATAAGGATAGAGAGTGGAAGAGATCTGTTAAAAATGAATTTACATGGGACTATGATAGGGGTCATCAATCAAAAGGTGTGAATAGAATCAAGTGATTTAACTATTTTGATGTGGGATACTTTTTAGACCATTGTCCACATAAGATTAGACAAAGTGATTTCTATGTGAAAATGGGAGGTTGTTTTGTTTGTCATGACATAGGACACATTACAAATTGTTTTCCAAATAAGGTAAGGCAAGATACATTTATTACAAAAGGTATGGTGTGCTATAATTATTAATAGAGAGGTCAGATTACAAGGTTCTAAAAGAAAAGGTCTATAATTCAGAATAGGTTTAATCAAGCTCCTATACTGCAAGAAAGAAAGCATGTTAACACATGGAAGCCAAAGGTGACAAGTGTGAGTCATGATAAGACTATAGGTCCAAGTAATTTGTTTTTTATGGTGAAGAATGCCTTAGAATTTGAAAAGTAAAATGAGGTCTCATTGTCTATTCATGTTGAGAATGAAGAGGTCAAGCTCAAGGAGAAGACAAAGGTGATAGTTGAATCTAGTCTTGAGGTATGTATGAATCTACGTGAACATCATACTATTATTGATCATGTTTCATATAAATAACATCAATTATCTATGCCTAATGATGAGGTTCCAAATAGATAGGTGGATACTTTAGATGAAATGGTATGTAATAAATTTGTATTGTCTCTATGTATTATCAATCCAATCATAGAATAAAAGGAGAATGTTGTATTGAATGAAAAAGTTGTTTCTCCTAAGCCAAAAAAGAAGAAGAAGAGATATAATTATCAAATTACCAAGTAAGAGAAGGAATATGAGGATTTGTGGGAAACTCCTAGTTACAAATTATGGTAGAACATTTTGGTATAGATGAAGTCTATGCCTATGCTTCTTAAGAGACTCCTTTCAGAGGAGAATAAATTTTGTGTGTTTAAGATGATAATGCCAATCAGATAAGGTATTTGGTTAAGGGGTAACAACAAGTTTATGAGCCTATATCAAAGGCTTGTGAAGGAGAAGTAGTATAGAGTCAAAAAGGGTGGTTATAGGTGGCTTAATGTGTTTTATTCTTATAAAATTCCATGCATTTATTTGTGGTGTGCTCTAAGTATTTTTGAGCTCCAAAGGTATGTATGTGTCAATTGAAGATGTTTTAGTGCTCTCAATTTTTTTAGTTTTTAACTTAAGGGAAAGCAAGACTAAAATGGGTTATATGGTGTATGGTTTTCAAAATGTGTGGAATTTAAAATATTGGTTTATAAGTGTGTGATGGGTGTCTCTATGTGTGAAATTAGTTTCAAAGGTGTGCATTGTGAGAAGGAGGTTTGTTGACCCTACATGTTTTGAGATTCTATGGTTTTGGGCTATGATATAAAAGTTATTTACCTTGTGAATTAAGGTTTGAATATTATTATTATGTTTAAAGGGCATAATGGGTGGTCAAATCAAGATTCATAGAGATTTTAAGGTTTGTGGTTCTTTAGTTATTCATGTTTTTGTCATTGTGGAGGGTTAATTGTCTAGTAGATTTTGAAGGAAGTATGTTATATAGAATGAGATTGGTGATAAAAATTGGTGTGATTAAAGGGGAATTGATAGTGATAAATATATGGAGTTTTAGGTTTTTAATATTTGTCTACTAAAAATTATGGGCGTTTCAGGTTTTAGGTAGGGCTATAAGGAGGCTAGAGAAGCCTAGTTTGAAGAAGAGTGTTTTTTACTTACTTTCTCCAAAAGAGCAAGGTATGTTTGTTTCAATAAGAGTTATCAAGTTTTTTGAGATAATGTTTCCTATTTTTTGAGTGAAATTAATCTTTTTTGGTGGTCCTTATGGTAGTTTGATAGATAAGGCTAGTAAGCCTATATGGTGATTTTTCATGGTGTGTGGAGATTTGAAGATGCTTAGAAGGTGAAATTACTTAGAGTTCTTAGGGGGAGTCCCTATCAAATTTATCTTAATCATTTCCATCATATTTATATGGTTTTTTTATTTATTTATTCATTGGTTACAATTCTTGGTTGAAGGGAGTGTTGGCATGAAGCAAGAGGAAGTTTGTCAAGGCAAGAAGAGGTAGGCTCAAGGTAATGGGGAGTTTGAATCATCTTTATAGGATATTACTTTACTATTTTTTATTATTTTCAGGTCATCATGATTATTTGGTTCCCACTTTGTCATTTTTTCAAAGGGGGATAAAATTCTTGTTGTGGAAAGTTCCTATTGTGGGAGTGCTTCACGAGAGTGCAGATGAGTTGTATATTACTTTATATGATGGTTGTTGACGTCAATGACAAAGGGGGAGATTATTGGAGATTTTTCATGATGATGTCATGTTGTTGGAAAGGATGTGTCCTATTGAGTGGATGAAGTGATTTGATATCCTGTGTGATAATGAAAAAGTGTGCAATGTGCTTGTTTTAATGTGCTTTATGTATGGTTGGTTAATATTCAGTATTGACATGGCTAGAGATGATCAAGGATGAGTATGGTGATTTAAGCATGAGAAAGGGGTCTTATATAATGTAAATAATACTTTTATTACTTGTGTTCATGAGTATATTTCATTTAGTTTATCATAGTTTTCATCTAGACACTTTGGGTTCAGTGGAAAAAAAATAAGTAGTTTGATGACATCATCATTGGGTATGTGGGAATGAATCAAGGGGAGTTAGTCATATGGTTGTGATAAAATTATTCCCTATTTTTTATACACCATATCTCAAGTCATGTTTTGAATTTAAATCAAAGATATGAGGTTGAAAATTTGGCTTCTTAGTCAGAATTCATTATTTTACCATACTTAGACAAATTTACAATATAGCCAAAAAGAGTTGAGTAAGAACTTTGATGATGGAATTCTCTCACATGTGGAATTTTATAGATAAGGTGATCATATGGGTTTGTTCAATTTTATACCTAGTTTATTTTTGATAAATTTGATATCATGCGATGAAGCACATCAAAAGATGTGCATATGCAAAGTTGGGTTCCTAGACAATTTGACTATGTTTTCCCATAACCAATTTTGCTTTGTGGTAAGAAGATCCAAGTGACCATTTTGATGGTGTTATATATTTCACATGTGAATGTGTCAAGATAAAATAATTAGATGGTTTTGTTTATTTTTAGTATAGTTTATTTGTGCTAAATTTGAGATCATACACTGAAGCATGATAAAATTTATGTAGAAGCAAAGTTGGTATCCCAAACAAATTATAGGTATGGTTGGATCTATGATAGAATATTCTAAGGCATTTTTATGAAATTATATCTCAAATGCACAAGGATTCTAAGAGTAGTGCATCACATGGTTGGATTATCCTACGTAAGGAGATAATTTGGTCCAAATTTGAGATCCCATGTCAAAGTACAAAACAAGTTATTAAGGTGAAAAATGGCCACTTAAGCATATTGAAAGGGTCCCCATGCTTAGTCATTTTTGAAACTGTTAAAGATAGATCAAGATCAATGTTGTGTGTTTCTCTAAAAAGTTAGGAATTAGAAAGATGAAGATAGATGCATGATATTTAATGACTTTTCAAAGGTGTAGGATAATGATCCAATAGTAAGTAGGTATTCATAAAGTTTGATCTAATGGTGAACATTGATTGCTAAATACTTGGTTGATCCACAAAGATTGACAAAGTGCATGGAGTAAACATTATGAGATTACACGAGATGAGGTCAATGTGAATGAGGTTTAATGTCTAAGCATCGGTGCCTATGCATTAAATATTATAAAATATCAATAGTGCATAATCAATCTAACCTGAGAGGACACAAAATTTGAGCATTGTGTTCAAAGTTTGACTATGACCATTTTTATTTGAATAAATTCAAAGGAAAAAATAATGTCTAGTTGTTGGGCTATAACTTTCAATCTAAGATGAATTTTCTCATGAAGTAAAAATAAAATTTGTAGAGGACTCAAAGGCACATTTGGTAATATTGATTTAAATATTTGGAAGTATGTAAAGATAAATATATGGTGCTCCATAGTTGACCATGTTTTTGTATATGTTTCTCAAGTGACCCATGAAGGATATTTGAGCTTGTATTGATGTTGTTTTGATGTAGCATGATGAATTTTATATTTTGGAATGTTTTATACTCAATGAGTATACTCTATGAATATTTTAGAGGTGTGATCAATATATCTTGAGTATGAACAATGCTTAAGAATTTAACTTTATGTTCGGTAATGGTGTTCTTGTGTAGAAGGCTTGTGTTTGAGTTGTTAAAGAATGCATAGAGGTGAGAAAAGATGACTATGATAATTTTAGGATGTTTAAGAGGACATAAGGAGTGGACGTATGTATTTAAAATTGGTCATGTGTTATTATTTTTCTTGAGGGTGAGTTAAATGGGTGAATAGGTCTTCATGAGACCTATAAGAGCTATAAGGGCCTTATTAAAAGGTGTATTTGGTTAAGGGTGAACCATATATGCTATGGATGACCTATGAATATTGTATTGAGTCTTTTATTTATGTGATAAATGTCTTAATGGATAATACATGCCTAATGGTTGACCAAGGTGATGGTTATCATGAATGATCTATAAATAATGGAACTAAAGATGATGGGTTATATATTTTGAGTGAGATACTTAGGAGAGTTTTGAGAGAGGCTTGTGTGTTTTTTGTGGATAAAAGGAGGATTAGATTGCCTTGAAGATGATTTGAAGAGTAAAATAGATTCAGGATTGTTTGTATGACATGTTGGTCATAATTTTGTTGGTAGAATAGTTTACTTATTATGAGTGTGAGAGAAGGTGATGTGTGATAAACATTATTCCATCATTAGTTACTATTGATATATATTTAGAGGTGGATGTGTTCATAGGTTTTGTTATGGTAGCTAAACATTTAAGGTGGTTGGAGCCTCTTTATAAGGTGAATCATTCTATAATGTCTAGTTATTATTGTATCTCAGCTAGATAGGTGTGGAAACACCTTATGGGATTATAGTGTCACTAAATAGGGATTATAGTTCCTTCATAATTTATATATGGTCTAAATTATATATTTTTATTATAGGATAATAGTCTGATTGTAGGTTCCAGTGGAATTTATTCCCTAAGAAGGTTTCCCATGTATGTCTTGTGTTATGTGATTGATCTTGCATTATCTCTCTTTCTTATTGATATGAATGATGTGTATGCTTCATGAATTATTTTGGTAAATGGTTAAGTGTTTTTAAGTATTAGAATTGATATTTGGATTATTTGGGCTCATTGACTCACCCTCCTCTTAGTGATTATACCTCTAACAAGATTGCAGGTTTCATGTGCTTAAAAACATCAAATATTAATATAGTGACATAAATTTTCATGTTGGTTTATGTAATTAACATGATCATATTTTTATATATAACACATGATGAATACAAATTGGTTTTTTAAGATGATTAATTTATAACAGTTATACCTCATATTAATTGCAGAACATACATTAGGTTTTGTCGTTATGAGTTCTACACACACATATAAAACATAAATAAGGTATCCTCTAAAATTTTGGGATATATATGAATGCTATATTCATTTTGAATATTATTTATAGTTATTGGGTCTTAAATTTACTAGTGGTAGAACAACAATGATAAATTCAAGTGTTAACTTGATTAGTTTGGGTACAAATATGTATCCTAGCTCTACTTGAATGAAATGGGGTGACAATGGATTTATTCTAAAGTGGATAGGAATAAAATAAACTTAAAAATACAGGGTAAGGTAAGGTAGATAAGGTGATCTAAAAATAGAGAGCATGAATTATTTCCAACCATCTTCAGTATAAGGACAAATACCAAAGAACTAATGCTTGTAACCTACTATTTAAGCACACAAAACTGACAAACATAGTGAAAGGGTTTGAGGGATATGATTCATTTAAATTAAAGTTATTAAGTAAAGGTTTTTTTTTATCAATAATATTTTAACATATCATAGCTTTAATATTATATTTAGTACTAGAGAGTACATTTAACTAGCTTAGGCTTAGTTTAGGAAGTTTCACCAAATGGCATCTCTACACAAATTCTAAAGAGTAACTTAGCTTATTACCAAAAATAAAAGATTCATAGCCTAAATAATGACTACAAATTCTAATTGATAAAGCCTTATCAATTTATTATGAACTATTTGAAACTATTATTTCATATACCAGGAAAGAATAAGCTACAAATTATATCAAAAGAATAAACACTATAACACAAACATGAAAAATATAAAATGAATCATGCAACATAGAATTTTAGAACAACCTTAAGGATTTATTATCTATATTGATATGTAAAAATTTATCCTCTCTCTAAAATACGGTAGACACATGTGTAAATAGGCTCAGGATGGGGGCACCTCATCACTCAAGCTATTCTAAAAGTTTACATCCATTTCATAAAATATATCCTAAAGGAATACACAGAGTACACTTGGTAAAAAATGACACTAATAGGTAAAACATGTTACAAAAGAATATAATACCACTAACTAACATAATTCTTTGTATGATGAAGTAGTTACAGTGGTGGACACTTATACTCTAGAAATTGTTGCCATCAAAATTATAATAGTGGGCCTGGATGTTGGAGATGCTGGCGGGAGTAACATGGTCTAAGAATATTTCTTACTTATTTATATATGATACTAGAGAGCATGGCCTACTTTAAAATCATTTTCTATCATCCTAACATCCAAAAGGGGTCTCTTGAAGAGTTGGGAGAGTTTGTTCATTAATTTTTGTGTGTCTTCAATGTAGCCCTAATTTCCACATAAATAGTCTTTGTGCTAAGGACCCTACTTCTATAAAAATTTATCAATTGTTGTAGGTCATCATGGATCTTATATATTATGCTTTAAACCTTTGATCTAAAAGTATTTATAGTTTTCTATATGAGGTCTTAAAATATGGTCTTAAAGATGAGTTCTCTACTTTGGTTAAAGACACCATTGACTTTCATCTCCCTTACAATAGTGATGGATTTCCCCCATAACTAGTGAGTTGATACACTAAAATTTGCATCTCCTAATGCCACTCAATCAAGTTATCCCTCTTATAAATCATATATTTTTTGGCCCATTCTACCTTCGAGGTTGTTATCAAATTTAGGTGATTATAAGACTTGTCCCTAGTTGTTTGGCCTAGAAAATAAAGCTTATACTCAATCTTATTCATGTCCTATGCATGTGAGATGACATCACCCCATATGGGTTGGTAATCCTTCTTTGTGTCTCTTACTAATTGGAAGACATCATAAGTGTTTGGGCTACTCCCTGCACACTTCTAATGAGGTCCCTTAGAGGTTGAATGGTGCTCTTTTCCTATAAGTCCTCCATGGATTGATAATAGCCCTAAAACATCTCATTTAGTACTCCCACTATAGATTCAAAAAATATATAGGGGTCTTACTTATATTTACCCAGGTTAGAGGGGAGAGTACTTTATTTTTTAGTCAGTTGGAACACATCTTCTCTTTGTTCTAACTCCATCTTCTATCTTTTGGCCATTATGTTTTTCATCTTTATCTTTCTAATAATCTTAGCTTCTTTGTCTAAGTGAAACTTGACTATGTTTTATTCCATAATAACTAAGTCCTACCTACCTACCTTTGTTTGTTTCATCTTTTAGATCCACTCAGGTATATTCTAGACAACTAGTTGTTGTGAAGGTTTTATCTACCTAGTGGGAATCATGGGCTTAGGATAATACATTCCTAGATGATGGATAAGAATAATGTCCCTTCTCCATCTAGTGACCTTCTTGGGAGTCACTACCTCAACTATTATATCTCCCCTCTATTGAAAATTTATCCTCATAAGCCAAATTTCAACCCTTACTATATTCAAAAATTTTGGTGATCATTTTTCTAGTTTACTTCTCATGTCTCCTAGCATGGTCATGACTTATTTATCCCTATGAGAGTCCTTGGATCCTATAAAGAACAATATTATGTGTTTTACTTCATGATTGAGTTCATAGTGTCATGAGTGTCTTGATGTCATTATTATGGTATAACAAGCATCATAACATTTTAAAATGAGAGATGTCATTCCTAGAGGTCATGAAAGCCAATGAATGCTTAGGTATGTTTTGAGAAATATAGTGGTATTAAAAAATATAAAGGTGTTATGATAGTGTTTGAGGATATAATATGGAGATCAAGATGAATTCAAAGTCATGTTAGATGACATATTCATCCTAAAGTCCATTTAACCCCTTATGACCCCTCAAACCACTTTACGAGCTTATATCACCTTTTTAAAATATTAAAAAAGGATATAATTTGAATATTTGAGTTGAAAAAGGACCCTAAATACATCTCGTCCATGCCAAATTCCTTCTATGTGCATTTCAATCCACTGAAGGTCTTTTATGAGCCACTCATACCCCTTCCACCAAGCCAAATGGGTGCCACTTGGCATGTTAGGACTTTTATACCTCCATCATGAATTATTACTTCTTGTAATAATATTATTAATGTGTGGTTCCCCTAATTTCACCTCCATATGGAATTTAAGTAGTTTGAAACTTGAGAATATAGTGGAAAATAAAGGTTTTTGAGAGAAATTTTACATATTATATGGATTATATAGATTATACATATAACTAGGTATCTGAGGATGAAATTAATCTCATGTGTGATTTATCTATCATTTTTCACGAGAAATAGACTCCATTCAAGCCAAAAACTATTCTACACATATTCAACTCTTCTTTACAAGCTTGGATAGCCCCTTAGGTTCTTTCTTGTATCGTATAAGAGAAAGAAAGTGGAGGTCTTAGATCTTAGCCATGGAAAGTAAACTCAACCATCTTTGCATCATAAAAAATTGTCTAAATATTGGTATCCCCAACTTTATGAACCTTCCTTAAGAAGTTAACGAATGTGTTTGCACTTCACATCTTGATAGGCCAACTTCATGTCAATGTTTTTCATAGATTTTTGTTTGGTTTTCTCAATCTAATGACTGATTCTATTTTATCAAGTCTTGTAGAATCTTCCTAAGGTAATTTCTATGTTTTTATGACATGTGTGAGCTTACATAAGTGGAAAATACTTATGAGTAGTCTATGTGATTAGTCTATAAAAGGATTGAATGTGTTGGACAAGCTTAAGGGCCATCATCAATAGTTGCTTTGGTTGCTTTGGAGATTTTCATAAGTTTTTTGATAGTTACGAAGACATCTCACTCAAAGTAAATGCTTAATTGTCTCTTGTCATCTCAAAGCACCTCATGGAGAAGGACTCATGCATAGATGGAATTCATTATTCAATATACTATTTATAGTCTAAGGTACCTAAGGGTTTCACATATAGCTCAAGAGAATGAAAAAGAAAATATATTAATGATGAAAAAATTTCATGCTCTTGCTAATAGTCTTCTCCATCCACATAGAAACCTCAACGTACTTACTATCCATATCCTTATCTATAGACTCATCTTATCCCCTTTTTATCACAATTTAAGGTTTCCTCAAAGAGATTAAGGTATTTTATGTTTTTAAGGTTCCATTTTTGTGCTATTTCTAGTTTGTCCCTACCTCTAAAACTTTATCATGGTTTGAATAAGGGTTTGAGGTTCCCAAAGGTGTAGTATGGTTGGTCTAGGAAAGGGTCTCACCATCCATTTCAAACCATATTCCATACTCCATGTTTCACACTACCATCACCACCCTTTCATTATGTTTCTTCCCCTATTTTAGTGTTTCAATCCCCTTATCATTCCACTTTCACCATCCCCATCCATCCATCCTCACTTTTAGGTTTAGGTCATGCTAGTAAACCCTTATCCTCCCTTAAAACCCATAGAAGGAATGGAATCATAGTATGTTAATCCGTGTGGGCATGGACCTAATTAAATAAAAAATTAAATCCTACAACTAGCCTTCTAAGACCATTATATCAATTTTTTATAGGACATCATGAGACCATTCAAGGGTATGAGAGTCTGGTGTGATCTCAATAAATATATGAATCATGACAAAAGTCTAAGATGTAGGAATGTTAAATGGTTTCAAGTCACCTTGACCATTACCAACCTTTTAAGCACCTACAACCAACCTTTGGCATGCTACAATAGAGCTTCAAAGGGGGTATTTCATGAGTGACAAGAAGGATTTTCAAGGGAAAGTAGGGAGGAGAAATAGAGTTTGGTCATAAGTTATAGTTAAGGACATAATGCAACATGAACACCATGAGTAACCTTGAACCATCCAAATCTAGTAATACATTTGGACAATCGTAGTCTATACATAGGGCATACACCTATAGCCACAACCATTGGCTTGAGCTTGATGAATGAAGGAAGGTTTAATAAAGGTCACATCGATGAGATGATGAAATATATAACTAGAATACATTATATGAGTGATGATCAAGGGATCAAAACATTTATGAAAGAGACCTAGTACTCCTCAAAAGGACCTATCACAATACATACAATCATTTCTTTCCTCATAGACTATGTTAAAGGTCAAATGAATCCAAATGAGGTAGGTTAACAATATTTCAAGGAAGGATGCTATGAAATGAGATTATTGACAAAATACGATGAAGTTAATGGACTAAAATGGACTCTACCATTACAAACCCTCTATTAGACTACAACTACAAGAGCACCATACCCATCTACAATCAATTGGTAAGTGTAAGTAAAATAGGATATTTCATTTATAGAGTGAAGAGAAAAGCATGTTCATAATGTTATGGGGTGTTTCTTGAGGAAATTAAATTATTAAAAGTGCCAATAAGCTATGTAAATTCAAGTGGAGAGTCCCTGACTAAATCAAAAATGCCTAATATAGTATGATGGATGCCTATAGCAGAATATACAACCCTAAAGTCACTATTGTTAAAGGGTAAGAAAGATAGAATGCTAGTGAGGAAGACCACTATCTTAAGGTGGTAAAAATGATGATTAAGTTCACATAGATACCTCAAAATACATCCATGCCATCAAGAGTTCTAAGAAATTCATATCAATTATATATTACTACCCCCTTTATCATCCAAGAAGGTTAGAAGACACCTACATGCTATGGAGAAACTATTACTCAAACAACCCTGTGCAAGTAAAACTAGAGGTTCACATATGATAATGGATGTCATTTTACTAGTGAGACACCTAGTATATAGTAGGAGAAGTGTGCTTAGGATCTTATATGAAAAATTAAACACTAAAACACATCTTTTTTGGTTTCATATTTATGATCATCTCTAGACCCTAGGAGACTATAGGCATAATATATATCGTTTACATTGATTAAGGATTTAACATGCAGAGTATGGCCAACCCCAAGGTCATGAAAGAGGTTTTAAAGTTACTTGATCAGTAAAATAAAATATTTAAATGATTTTTTAGCTCCACCCTCAACTAAATACATAGACTAAAAATGTAAATATAGGGTTTCAAACTAAAAAATAATCAATTAACCCCATGAGAGTATCAAGATGCATATAGGGAAACCCAAGAGTCAGAGATAGAGGATAAAATCAAGCTAGGGAGATATTTGAGACACTACTAAAGACTCCCAAAAACTATTCAAAGGATTTATACTTAGGTAACCTTTAGGAAAGTATGTTTTAGACCTATAAGGGTCAGTTTAAACCCTAATCCCCACACCAAAAATGTCAAAATCAGGTGCTTAGAGAGACTAGCTACTTAATAAACTTATATAATGTGATGGAAAAGAGTTAAGGTCAGATATAAGAGAGAGTATGATGGTTTTTAGCCATCTGTTCACCCAAATTGGGCTTAAACACTCAAGTTTCCATACATAGTAATATGGTTATAGGTAGTATAGGGCAATTTTGAGCTAAAATAGTCATTTGAGGGCCTTACAGACCTAGTCAAGTGTTTAAAATTGAAGTGAAGGCCATAATGAGTGATAAAAGGTACTCATACTATGGTCTTAGTTAGACAAATAGTGGGTATACCAACTATTTTGTCTTAGACTAAGACAGGTCTAGGTAAGCAGTAAAGAGACTAAATAGGTAGAATCAAGTGTTGAGAGGTATAAAAGGTAAATTAAAGCACTAAATTAGTTTTGAATCAGTAAAACATGGTGTAAGGGTCATAAATATGCCTCAAAATGGGTCTAACACTCAACTTTTTAGTGAATTATCTTTGGATAGACCTCAAACATAGTCACATAGGACTAATTATAGACCTTACTGCCACATCAAAGATCTTTCAAGCTCTTATAGCTAGTTTTATGATCAATTAAAGGGATAAGAGGATGTTTTAAAGATGATATAATAACTTAAAAGTGGAAATAATTTAATAAAATATCAAAATACCTCTAAAACAATGCTTAAAACATCTAACCTTCCACACAGGTAGTTTAAGTGCCATCTTCAAACAATTACCCCATCCACCGGATAAGCTCTCAGGGCTAAATCTCCTTATATTTTTTAGATACCCTTGTATAATAAGAATCCATATAGATTGGTTGGAATTGAGAAGTTAGTTTTTATGAATGAATTTTAAGAAGATAGACACTTATAAATGGCCTACAAACCACCCTAGGCTCATCTTTGAACATTCATATCTTTGTCCATCCTTTTTATTGGAGTTTAAGCCATTTACGAGAGTTATTTAGGTCTATTCCCTAGAGGTTCATTGATTTTTTTCTAGACTTAGATATTTTTACTTTATAAACCATCCTTAAGACCCATAAGCACCCCTAAACCTCCCTAAAATTGTAGTCAGACCTAGTCTTAAAAATTTTGGTGTTTTGATGCCTTAGCACCTAGGGATGATATGAAAAACTCAAGGAAGGTAAATCAAATTTAGAAGAGAATCCACCTATGGTACTTGACGATATGGACATTGTATGAAATCCTCAAAAATATGTATTTTTTAAATATTTTAAGTAAAATGAAGGGTATTTGATGGTGTAGAATGATTTCAATCATTGGGGTATCAAGTTTAATATTTTATTAACCTTATAAATGATAACATTCTAAAGGATTCAAATATAAGAGCCTCTAAAATTACATCTAAAGTTGCTAGTCTAGTAATGCATCAAGAGAGATGAATGAATTATCTTAGAAAAGTGAAATTTTAAGGTCTTGGTCCTTTCTAAGCCAATTTCATGGTTATAGGTATTGTTTTATATATGTGCCACATTTATACAAAGTATTTTAATCTCTTTTGTAGGTCTTATAGTTACCAAGTTTCAACACTTAGGTAGTTAGACCTAATACGCTTAATTGGCCTAATTGGTCATCAAGAAGGCCAAGTTGGAAATGAAAGACTAATGGAATAGGTCAAATAAAAGGTGAATTATTTGGTAAGAAACTCTTAAAATTAATTTAATATGCATTTCATAGTTGTGATGGAGAAATGAGACAATTTCTTTGACTTTGTTAATTTGTTCTAAAGGAGTATGGGTTGCTACATAGCTATGGTGGCCTAATTAAACTTGTAACTACCATATCAAGTAATTTTAGACTATTAAAATTATGGTAAAGCCTTTTACATAGTGTAATTAATATTGACCTAGCTTTCCTTACCTGATTTCCAATGTCAACATCCCATTGAAGGAGCCACCAAATAATTTCAACACATGAGAAGAGGGAAGGAGGATCTGTAGCTATTTTATCTAATTTTTTGAGTAGACTTGGTCATTAATGACCCTAATATACACTCAATATACCATTATCCCCTTATCTCTCATTCCATTTTTATAAATATTTAGGCTTCTAAGCCTTGATTTTTATCACTCATGCTAGTATGAGGAGGCTCTACTAGCATTTATACTCATGCACCTCTTAAATAATAAATACAACATCTTGTAGCTTATTTATGGTTTATAGTTTGTGAATATATGCTTATCTAATATGTAAAAATGCTATATCGTGCCCTCTTATAGGTCCAAGTTACACCTAAGTATTAGAAATCTTCTTGATAGGTTGTCTAGTGTGTTACAAGGTGGATAACTCAAGTTTGAAATGATAATCAAATTACAGGGTCTTTGAACTAGGTATTATTCTCTTGACCTTCTCACTTTAGTCATTAAACTGACCTTTAGATGAAATATTAATGTTTAAAATTCATTGAAGTAGTCTCTTGGCTTTATGTATTATTTGTTAGTGTGTTGAGAGTCCATGTCAAATGAGTGGATAGTTGAATTTAGGTGCATCACCACATGTTAGTGTAGGTTTAATTCATGTAATTCCTTCAACCTTTCCATCCAAACTATTTAAGTCTTAGAGAAAGAAACAAATAAACAAATTAGGGGAGCTAACCCCTTAAAATCTAGAGGTTTGGCCGAGCATTAAGTTACCCATAGCCTAGGATCATTCCTATATTAGCCTAGGTTTGGGAATTAGGACATGAACACTACTATCCTCAATAAGGGTGAAACCTAAAGTCTCTAAGACCCTCTCTAACTCCTTTTATGATGTAATGGTGGTAGACTCTACTTGGGATACCTAGATAATTGGAAGGTACAATTGGGTGGTAGACTAGGAAGGAGTGACTAGGGAAGCAAAGATGGTGGAGGAGATTATATTCTCAAATTTATCTTATTTATGTAATCCATAGGGTTGAGGGATAGAGGTAGTAATGAATGAATAGGTAATAGAGGTGTTGAGCAAGTTCTATAACTAATAAATTATGGATGTATGGGCCACCCTAGTAGGTCCTTTTGAAGTTTGGTTATGGGTACCATAGCCTAAACTATGGGTTTGGGGTTAATATTTTAAAAATTTAGCCTTGTATTTTTCTAGGCCTTATTTATCTAAGACAAATAATATAAAACAATAGGAATAGTTTCTATATAACTAATTTGGATAGAGACAATTATTGAAATAGATGTCGAATGAGAAGTTTATGTACTCACCATTTGTGTAGCAATAGGATGGGAGGATTTTATCATATAAACCATTATTATGTTAGGAGGGATTGAGTATAGATATATACTTACTAATTTTACTTATGATGAAGCCAAATTTTTTGACTCTACTTCATCTCCATTATCTCTACTTTGGTCCTAAAGTAATTTAGTGGAGCTAAAATTAGTCTTTACAATCATAGTGTCCTTAGACTGAGCTTCCTCTAGTAATCAATCATCCTCTAGGCCACTCTTTGTAGTTTCAATGATGGTGGCCCAATATGAGTGCTATCCATTGTTGATGGATGAGAAGTAATAGTAAGTGAAACCATATGGGTAGTGGATAGTGATGAGGGAATAGAAATAGTGGTTGATAAAGGTGGAACTAGGGAAGTAAGTAAGTTAAAAATTATGGGGAATAGAGATGGGAGGAATAATTATTAGGACAACATTAGTTGAGGGAAAGGTAACATAGATAGTAACCCATTGAATGGATACTATAGTTGTTGTTGTGATGATGGGCACTAAGAGTGGATGTTGAGGAGAGAATTGGGTGATTATATGTTCACTCCCCATAAAAGCATTTTTAGATGGTGCATATTGATCCTATCCTTCAATTTTAATTTATGAGATAGGTATAAGAGGATGATTTGAGTTTCAATACTTCTTAATTATTTGATCATCCTCCTTGGTGGTGTTTGGATTGTATTAGATATGTTTGGCCATCACCATGGATATACTTTCCTTTTTCATCCTTTCTTGAACCTCCATATCATTTAGGGTGTCTAGGAACACCTCATCATGTGGATACAACACATGGACATAATCATTTTTCACCCTATCTTTAATTCTATCCAAGTGGTTTTTGACCCTATTTCTTGGATCCCATTGTATGTAGGGTGCCAATTTGAAATCATAGGATGTTCTAGTCCTACTGACTAGGTGGAAATGTTCTCATTTAGTGTACTAAATTTGTCAAATGATAATATCCATTGGTTAAATTGCTCCCTATTTGAAACTCATTTGATTGATGTATATTGAATCTAGAAAATGAGCTATAATTTGTTATTTAACCACATTATCTAGTACCAGCTAAGGAAGATACATGGGAAGGGCCTTGGTTCCCCCTAATATGATGATTATGCAGACTGTGTAGATCAAATAGATGTTGATCCTTCCAAAAGTCATTATGATATGATCAGGTAATTTGGACATATCCTTGCATTAAAAAACTTGGTACACCATTGGATAGAATGTCTCTATTAACTTGTTCATGTTATTACTAAATCTATCGAATTGGATGAGATTGAAATCATCATAAATTTTATTTTTGGGATATTTAATGGAATTTTCTCAAGGTTATTTGAAAGCTCATTAGACCTTGGTGGAGGTGAGGATGGTGTCTATTAGGGGAATACAAACCTCACTAATGTAAATTATGGTTGGGAAACCATAGATTATATTTAATAGGTCCATGGAAATCTTAATTCCTTGCCTAAAGGTGGAAATTGGGATGGCTGAGATGAGTCCTTTGACCTTGAAGGTGGTTGGGTCATGTGACCATTCCTATAACTTGATTATAATATTATTAGATGATATTCACTAGTCAACTAAGGTTTGGTTATAAGTTGATTCTAGGTTTGGGAGTAAATAATAGATCTCAAAATTGTGCCCACTAACATAGACCACATGAGTGTTGTTCTAATGGACATGCAATATTTTTCCAAGAAATTAGCCATTTGTAAATAAATCATAACCTAAGTCTATGTAGGGAGTTATCTTTACTTTTTTTATTTCTCATGTAGAACCACTAATTTGATTACAACTAATTCCTATTTGTTCATCCATGTAAATGTTGAGAGTTTATCTTTAAGGACATAGGGATCTACTACCTTGAATTCTTCCATGATTTTTGAGTAGTGATTGAAGTCATGATTGAGATCCACTTCATCAAAATTTGTATTTTTGTATTCATTATACCTTGTAATAGAGTACATAAAGGGGGGAGGTGGTAGTTTTGAAGAGGAAGTCATTTATATACACTTGATCTTTGGTTCTTCAAAACTATGTGAATACGTATTAGTCAGGGTAGATCTTAATTTTGCACTTGCATGTAGGTTTCAAAATGGTTTTATTGAATTATAAACAAAAATCTCAGTGATTTTAAGCATTTCTCTACTTCCATCCAAAGTTTTATAGTCTTGACAAAGATATCTTTGGATCTCACCTTTTCTCCCTTTGTAAACCTACATGATGCATGATACATTGATCTTATTTTATAATATGAGTCTTCATCAAATTTATATTTTCTTTTAGGTTTATTTTATCATTCTTTGGGATAATTTGATCTACTTTCTCTCTTTTTTTGGGATATAAAAGGAAGAGAGGGTAGGGAACCATCGTGAGTTGGTGTAGGTAAAAAAAATTCAATATACTATAATGTCCCTATTAAAAGCATCTGTATCAATGATTAGTATCTCAAAATAAGTTTTAGAGTGGGAGGTGATTTTGTCCCAATGGATACAAAATATTTCTAAATTTGCATGAATCACTAAGGTTAAATTTTACATACCTAATGAAATCATCTAAATTTGATGTGACCATGGTTCATTTCTCATTTCATATCTAAATTTTTGAAATATCACTAATGGGGGTGTAAACTTTGAAAATCAACAAGTTTGTACATTCCATTCTAGGCCTCCCAAGTTTACTCACCCTTTTTTTAGGACACAATATCCTAATTTTAGTGGTTAGGTTCAAGCAAGTATAATAAGCATGGAATATTGGATATTATTTTGATGATTAAAAAGAGAGAGAATCGGGTTGCTTTGAAATGAAAGACACCTATTATAGAAAATAAGGAATTAAATTAAGGAAATAGAATATATAAAATAGAAAATGCTAAGCTACAAAACATTAAAATATACTCTTAACAAAGACAAAATCATAAAATAGGAAAAATTTTACCTCTACTTTAGACCCTTTATTCAAAAACATCCTTAGTTGGGGTAGCCTTGAAGTAGTGCTTCAAATATTACCCATTAATTGGGAAGGCTAGATATTTTACTTCAAGGTCTCTATGATAAAAATATTTATTATATATATTTTTAGATAATAAATATGGTCCAATACACAAGGGAGTGAACTTTTCATACTGTCCCTTTTTCTCATGGGCCTTGTCCCATAGAGAAACCATGTCTAAAACTCTAAAGACTTTGATCTTGGATATTTTATGAAACCATCATTTAACAATGTCCTAGTTCCTTTTGACGATTTTTAATGTTTCAGTTATTATGTATTCTAGTTGGACTATTTCAAAAAATTTGGATTGAACCCTTGGATCCTCAACCATATACTCATGCTTAAATTAATAGGTCAGGAGCTTGAGAGATTTTAGGAAGGTAGGTTATCATCCATATATGAATAATAAGGGTGAGGTCTTAAGGTCCTACTTCTATCTTGTCTTATCTACCCATAAGGCATACTTCAATAGTAGGTGCCATTATCTTGGTTTGTCCTAGGGAGACTTATTTATGGCATATATCAAGTTATTGTTTATAGATTCAACCACTCCATTGTCTTGGGGTAATATTTTTAGGAGGACTTGATTGTAATATACTTACTAAATTCCCATTTAGTGAATTCAACTAATTGGAACACTCATCCATTATAACTAACTAGGTATATAGAAATTATAAATATATTTAGTATATTCTCTTCAAGGAATTTAATGGCATACTAAGCTCTATAATGCTTGGTAGCCATAATTTTAGTCCACCTAGTGTAATAATTTTTGGTAGTGAGGATGAATTTATGATCTATTGATGACTTGGGATTTATTACTATAATAAAATCAACTATTATTCAAAAGGGTGACCTTTAATTATCAAATATTTACCTCCTTTTTTCAAAGACTTATCATTCATGGTAGGTCTTAACATGGTTGTGGGCATCTTTAGAAATAGTGGGCTAGTAGTACCCTATTCTTAAGATTTTGTGGGTTTTGGTTATCCCAAAAGGGTGTCCATTTACCAAATTTTATTGTAAATTATCCAATATATCCATATATTTTTCTCCTAAGACACATCTTAGGTAGATAAACTCATAGTTTTTATAGTAATGGACTCTTCCTTTTATCATGTAGTAGGTAGTTTTGAGCATTAAATCTCATCTTTATTCTCTTTTTAACTAAGGTGGAATGACCTTGTGATTAAAAAATTAATGATATGATCATACCACTCTCCTTCATCCATTTAGAATTAATTGACTTGTTTAACTTGAATGCATGGGTCTAACTCAGTCATTAGCTAGTTTATCCTTTAGACTCTCACTATTTTGGCTGGTATGATTTCTAGGTCAAATTATTCCAATTTGGCCATAAATTTGCCTCTTATTTCATACAACTCATTATGGATAAGATTGATCTTGAATACAAAGTCTAGGTACATAACATAAGTCTTATTTCTCAAGATATAATGCTTAAACTTATTTATAACCTTGATCAATGCATATATTTGCTTATCTATCACTAAATATTTTATCTCTACCTCCTTGAAATTAGTACTCATGAAGGCTATAAATAATTCATTGTCATCTAATTTTTGAGTGAGTACTAAAGTAATGGTATGCTATGAAGTGGAGGATACATATAAGTCTTTGGTAAAGTTAGGGCTAATCAATATCATAGACTAAATAATGGCCATCTTTTTGTACTAGAAGGAACTCTTTGCCTTTGAGGTACATTCCACTTTTGTTTCCTTCTTTAGCATAGCATTTATTGGTTTGGAAATCTCAACAAACGTAGAGATGTAATTGCATACAAAGTTGATCTTACCAAAGAAAGACTTCAATTATTTTCTACTATTGGGAGGCATCAACTTTGAACTGGCTTAGACCCATTTTAAATTGATAGAAATTCCTTCCTTGGTGGTGATGTGGCCAAATAAATTTTCCTCAGTTATTTCAAATATGCTCTTATTTTGGTTGAGGGACACTCCATATCTTTTACATCTATTAAACACCTTTTTAAAGTGGTTTGTATGATTTGACCTATTCTTGGAAACACAATGAGGTCATATATATAGATAATGATGAACCTACTAATAAGTACCTAGAATTCATGGTTCATGGCTCATTATAATGTTTCCCCATCATTGATAAGGCTAAAAGGCAACTTTTTGTAAGTGTACATTCCCTAGTTTATGGTAAAATCAATCTTCATCTAGTTCCATGTTTCTACAAACACTTGGTTATATACATAGAAACCATATAGGAAGGACATCATTTCAAACCCACTAATAGATTGGATCACCTTGTCTAAGGAAGGTAGAGGGTAGTTATCCTTATCTAAAGATCATTTTAGGTTCTTGAAGTCAATATATATCCTTATTTCACTATTTTTCTTCTCGATAGGTACCAAATTTTCCACCTAAGTAGAGTATCATAAATACTATATTGGGGTAATAGTTCCATAATATTACCAATAGAGTATCAAAAATACAAGTAGCGTATTAAAAAATCACCATAGCAGATCTATAAACTTGTTTCAACATATTACTAGTAGATGTGTCTTATAGAGCACAGTAACCAACAACATAAATAGAAATAGAAGTTATTTTTTATTCATTTTTTTGAAATATCTCTCCATTTATAGCCCCATTGATTTCAAACTTTATCTAGACACCTAAAATTTCATTCTCTACATTTTCTTCCTTGAGCCCCATATCCTAATTCCACTCCTAATTCCTACAAATCTTAATTTTCCCTTTTTTGAGCTTTGCCATAACTTTTATTTTTATCTAATTGCCTTGATTTTTTTTCACTATGTTCATCATCTCCTTTTACTCCTTTGTCCCTCTTTGAATTTTTTTTAATATTTTTCATTTTCACTCCCAAAATTGCCCTCACCTTCATCAATCATACTCCTACCATGCAAAAAATTTATTAAAATCCCCTTTAACTCTTCCATTTTTTCCCAAATTCAAAACCTTCCATAATAAATGTGTCTTAACTATATTTTTCCTATCCATTACAAAAAAAAACCAAAATCTATTATTTGGGTCATGGTAGTAACCTGAATAGGAGTAAAAAAAATGGAGGATGAAATTGCTGCCCTCAAGACCCACATCAAAGATCTTGATGAAAACATTCTTGACCTCAGTCTTCAACATACCACTATAAACAAAAAAAACATATAGAGTCTTTTTCAGACACTAATTTTTTTTGTTATAGCAATTATCATGGGTTGAAGCTTAATTTTCCTCAATTTAATGGTGTAAATCCAACTAGATAGATTTATCAAGCAAAAAAATATTTTAGTATAATAATTTTGATGCCAACAATGCTCCACTTGCATCCTTTCACTTGTAACTTGTAACCCTTGAATGGTATCATTGGTATAACAAGGCTCATGATGAACCCATATGGATCAATTTTTTCACCCTCATTTTGTAATGGTTTGGCCTTATTGCTTTTAATGACTTCACTAGAGCACTCACTAAACTTTTCCATATAGTAACAGTGAGAGAATATCAAACAAAATTTCAAAAATTAGCCAATCACACAAAGGGATTTTCTAATGAATTTTTTAGGAGTTGATTTGTCAGTGGACTAAGGGATGAAATTCTATTTTAGGTCAAAATGTTCTAACCTAACATGATGATGAAAACCTTAGGGTTGGTTAAGTTGGTAGAGGACAAGATCACAACTTAGTAGTGATTCAAATCTAATTTTATTCCATTAAAAAATATAGCTCTACAATGATCTCAAAAAATGCCATCCCTTAGAACCATTCCTATCAAACATTTAACTAAAGCAAAGATGGAGCCCCATAGAGAAAAAAGAATATATTATAACTATGATGATAAGTTCACTCAGGGAAATTAATGTGTCAAGAAAAAGCTTTACCTATTGGATGTGAAATCTCCACCTAAAACTAAAGATTACGAAGATGTTTAAGATACAATAGATGATCTAGAAGAAGCTCAGTGAATTATGTAACTTGCTTCTCAAGAAGACCAACTAGATATTTTTCTCCATGCCTTAATAAGATTCACTACCTGACAAACCATATGGGTTAGGATTTAATTCAATAATCTCCCTCTCATAATAATCATTGATTCAGGTAGCACTCATTACTTCTTGACCCTTAGATTTCCAACTAGGTTAATTTTTTTATCCATCCTTGCTCCAACATTAAAATCCTGATTGCTAATGGGGGCACATTACCTTGCAAAGGGAAGTGTCATAATGTGAATATCTCTATTGGATATTGTAACTTGCACTCCAACATGTTTTCTTTTCCCTTGGGTATATGTGATGTTGTTTTGGGATCCTAGTGGTTACGTACACTTGGACCCATCTTATGTGATTTTATTAAACTTAGGATGTAGTTTTTAGATAATTGGTAAAAACACACATTGAAAGGCTTAAAACTTGGATCTCTCAGCATCATAAGTTCACATCATATGGAAAATATTCCTAAGAATAATTCACACTTCATCATTTCTCAGCTCTGTTTCATTCAAATAAAACCCTCAATAGTCTCCACTACTCCTTCTGACCTAAAAACCATTCTATAGAGGTATGCATGTGTCTTTGCTAAACTAGTGGGATTGCTACATTCATGGATAGAGGACCACCATATTTATCTCCTTCTAATAAGCATTCCTCCCAACATTAGGCCTTATCATTACCCATTTTAGTAAAATATTGAGATTGAGATGTTCATTCAAGACTTACTATAACAAGGAATTATTTGCCCTAGTATAATCCTATATTATTCCCTAGTTCTCCTTGTATGAAAAAAGATGGTTCATGGTGCCTCTACATTGATTTTTGTGCACTTAATCACCTCAAAATCAAGGATAAGTTACTGATCCCTATTAATGATGAGATTCATGGCACTCATTTTTTCTCCAAGTTATATCTCTACTTTGGATATCGCTAGATCCAGCTTCATGAGGATGATATCTCTAAGATAGCTTTTCATATGCATGATAGCCACTATGAGTTCTTGGTCATGCCCTTTGGCCTCAATAATGCTCCTTTAACATTCATGGCATTGATGAATAAAATATCTTGGCCCTACTTGTGTAAATTCATTTTGGGCTTCTTTGATGATATCCTCATCTAGAGTAAAACATGGTTTGAGCATCTCCAACATCTGGATCTCACACTAAAACTTCTCTCTGACCATCATCTTTATGAAAAATAGTTAAAATGTACTTTTAGTTAAGATGAAGTGGAATATATTAGTCATATTGTTTAATCCCAAGGGGTTTAGGTGGATCTTAAAAAAAATCTACTATGAAAAATTGGTTACATCCTCAAATGCATAAGAGTCTCCATGGTTATTTAGGGATAATTGGATTCTATCACAAGTTTGTTAAGGATTATGGGAACATTTTTGCTCCATTGATAAGTATGTTAAAAAAGTATTCTTTTACTTAGACACAATATACTGAGTGTGCATTTAAAGTATTGAAACAAACTATGTGTAATACACTTGTTCTAGCTATGCCAAATTTTTCCAAGACCTTCACTATCAAGAGTGATGCTTGAAAAAATGGATTGGGTGATGTTCTCCTCCTAGAAGGATGCCCCATTGCATTCACCAGTAAATACCTTTATGGTAAGAATTTAGTGCTCTCTATTTATGAGAAGGAAATGATGGTCATTTTACATGTAGTATAGAAGTGGTGGCCATACCTATTGGGTAATCATTTTTGCATAAAAAATGATCACTAGAGTCTAAAATATTTCATTAAAAAATGGGTCTCTACCCCATCATAATAGAAATGGGTCATTAAACTGATGGGTTATGGCTATGAGATAACTTACAAGAAGGGTAAATACAATATTGTGGCTAATGCTCTACCTTACACATTTTTGGATTGATCTTCCCTTTTAGCTATTTCCATGCCTATTCCAAACTAGTTGGACACTATGCAACAATGGTATGTCAATGAATCCTCATTAACTCAAATAATTCAATAATTAGACACTAACCCCTTGGTTGTCTTACATTATTCCTGGTATGGTGCTTCTTTGTGATATAAGGGTCATCTTGTGGTTCCCTAGAGCACAGATCTATAACAGGCTATATTATATGAACTTCATGCTTCTCTATCTGTAGGGAACTCAATTTTTTTCAAAACTTATGATGGATCATGATGCAGCTTATTTTATAAGGGAATGAAAAATGCAATTCAATATATGGTGGTTTAATGTGATACCTACCAATACAACATGGGTGAAATGACACTCATCCCTAGGTTTCTCAAACCTTACCCATCCCTATCAATATTTGGATAGATATTTCTATGGATTTCATTGAGGAACTCGCTAAATATAGAGGTAAAATGGTGATCTTGGTTGTGGTTGATCACCTCTCCAAATATAGTCATTTTTGTGCCCTCAACCACCTTATACCACTTCTACAGTCACAAAAAATTTATTGGAATAGAATTTCCATCTTCATGGCATTTCTTCATCAATTATCTTAGATCATGATGCAACCTTCACCATCTTTTTTTGGACAAAACTATTTTGTTGTACTAGCACTCAACTGAAGATGAGTTTTGGTTATACTCCACAAATGGATGGCTAGATTAAATTGTTAAAAAATGCTTCAAAAATTTCCTCCATTGCTTCACCTTAGAACAACAACATTAGTGGGAAAAGTAGTTCCCTCTCACCAAATGGTGGTATAATACCTCCTACCACAATTCAAAAAAATGAATCCATATGAAAAAATCTATGGTCAAGCACCACCATTTCTCCTTATATAAAACCCCAATAGTTCATCAGTTCAAGTGGTTGACATGATTCTTCAAACCTAGGATTAGATCCTTAGTACCCTATGGGAAAATCTTCATATGGCACAAAATCAAATGAAACAACAGGTAGATCAACACTATTATTATCACACTTTTCAAGTAGGTGATATGGTTTTTACTTGCCTATATCCTTACAAGAAATCCTCCCTAAAAATCAAAGGGAATCAGAAGCTAGCTCCCAAGTTTTATGGGCCCTATAAGATTCTTCACAAGATTGGATCAGTTTCTTATAAGCTGGAGCTCCCACCTTCTTCTCGAGTTCACCTAGTATTTCATGTCTCTTGTATAAATAAATTTATTAACACAAAAATACAAGTGTATACTATTTTACCCAAACTTGATAATGAAGGATCCATTCTTCTAGATATAGAGGCAATCTTGGATAGGCACACATGCCAACTTCATTCCTATTCCAACATTGAGGTTTTAATTAAGTGGTACACAATGTAACTAGAGGATGCAACATGGGAACCAATATTTTAGATTCACAACAAATTCCCACATCTAAAGCATTGAAGACAAATCTTTTTCTATGAGGGATGGGATGTTATGAACCTGTGATATCTCTTCTCTTTACTTTATTAGTTTAGTGGTTATTATGGATGCATATGATTTGTAAGTCATCTCGTGACCATTTTATTTATCCCACATTCATGGGAAATAGTATTTTCTTAGATTAGAATTAATATATAAGTGTTGAGGCCATTGAAATCATCCACAAAATATTTGTATTGAGATTGCTCAAAGGAGGTTGTCCCCTCGAAGTGGTCTGAAATCAATATAATCCATTTGGTGCTTTTGCTCATTTTATAATTCTATTATTTCATGAATTTTTATTGATTTATTATAGAAGGATCCTCTACTATTTACTTAAATTTTGTATCATTATTGATATTGAATCTATCTCAACCTTGTTTGAATTAAGAACAACACCTTGAGTAGTGGAAACATTGACTAGGACTAGAGCTTGGCCTCTATGAGGGTCATTTGCTTAGATAGTATTATTCAAGAAACCTTGACTATGGCTAGGTGAAACATGAGACAAGAGAAAATACATATGGTTATGTGTATAATTTTCATCCATAATTTTTTTATCAACACTTGGGATTAGGTTTAATATTAGACAACCTTGATAAACATTTGGCCCCACGAAACATTGTGACTCAAGGTTCATCTATTTTTTAACCTCTATAGCTTTGACATATGAATGCATCAAGTATAAGTCATCAGATTCCCTATGTACAAACATTAAAATGGTAGGATTTGATACATTTTTACAAACTTAGATTTATTCTTTTATTAATCTCTTAGTTAATCAATTAACTTACCAAATCTTGGTCTTGACACAAATTGACCTATATGATAGTCTTGTACTTTTAGTCATTGTTTAAAGAAGGGATATGAAACTAAAAAAGTTAAATATTTGGATTTTAGAAAAAAAATTACTAAAAACCCATAATGACCTCTTATAACTACAAAAAAAATTATTTATTAGTTTTGAAAGATAATTTATCAAACAAACCTATGCCCTATTTTGACAAGAGACCTAATTTTTGTCCGAATACATCAAATCCTAATTTGTGACTTTAAAATCATAAATAAAACTTATAATAGGTTTGAATAATCATTTAAAACAAGAATAAAATTTCAATTTACTACTCAAGACTCAATTTTGAGGAAACTAAACAAATTTCCCAATTCATTATCAAAGAAATTAGAATTCTGAGTTTTGACTACACACAATAGACTAGTAAAATGTTCGTACAACTCCAAATGAATTAAAAACACATAAATATATTTTGTAACATTATTTATAGTGTTTAAACATAATTTTGGAATTTTCCATGGGTTAAAAATGGGATTATGGCTCTTTTTATAGTCTAAACCCTGTAACTAAGGTTTTCCTGAGTGTATTGAACCCAAGAGATAATTAAGCATAATTCATAAAGAATAAAGACTATTTATTTAACATAACACTTGAATGATAATATTTTTTAACCTATTAAAAATCTCAAATCATAATAATGAAGCCGTTCATATTTTTCATTGACTACAAAGGACTGAGAAATGGAGTTTTTGGACAAAATAGGGTATGTACAACAAGAAAGGGGCATATATGACCTTGTGTTCAATTTATTTGATTGAATGGGCTATAATAAAATTAAATAATGATATTAAATAGTTTATATACACTTATTACATTGAAAAATCTTTCTTATTGTACAAAATATACTAGAATATAGTCTTCTTACACACATAGACTATTATACATAAACATATACACATTGTGTAACCTGGGCTAGATCTATTTTGAAGTGATTTTGGATTTATTATCCCTTGGATTTATCCTAGAAATTAGGGATATTTTTTATCCTATAGTTTTTTTTTTATCAAATTTGAGTATGTGTAATCATGCTCCAAAATTTATTCTACCAATCAACCTATTTTGAGAATACATATAAAAAATAACCTTTTTCAAGCACATATAGTTATCAAATGACAAATATGACCACATATGCTCAATATTGATCCTATGATACGTGGATAAACTTAAATAATAATTAATTTTACTACAATATTTATAAATTTGACCATTACCTATGATTTTTATAGCTTGACAATTTTAAAAATTCAAATTTGAAATTGGTGGGAAACCACCAATTGAGTATTCTACGCTAATATATCATCTCATAAGAAATATAAAATAATTATTAAGACCTAAATTAATATTTTATACCATAATATACTTACTAAGATAGTTATACAATATCAAAATATTCATATGCATGATGCTCTTGCATCAATCCACTAATGTTGAAAAGAAGTCAACCCTGCACTTGTTTTATGTGTTGTTTAATGTCAATATCATGATTTTTGATATGATAAATAGTCATCCAAGTTGAATCTTCAATAATATGATCTTTATAATTATGAGGTACTAAAAATAGTCTTTGCATCTTATCTTTTTGATGACTTTTTTTCTATAATGCTCTCTAGTTATTCTGGTGGCTTCCTTGGTAGTTGTTGTTCCCAAGGAAGTGTTTGATCAGTCACATTAGTATCCATTTTTCCATTAGTTTATACTTCCTTGTATGGATAAATATCATAAACATTTTATATATGATAATTACCAATATATTTTGCATGTTTTATCTCATATCCATTGGAAGAATACTTCTTAAGGACCTTGCATAGCCCTATATTTTTCATTTTTAGTTTGTTGTAATATCACCATAGAAACCATTATTTTCTCAAATTAGATAATAAAATATGTCCAACCTCAAATGTAATCTCTTTTCTTTTCAAATCTACTAATTTATTATACTTATCTACACTTTTTTTAATTCTTTATTTCACCTATCTTGTATCTCTTTCATGGTTGCTACAAATTCCTCCCCTTATGCACTCCTTATTTTTTTATGGCCTAAATTTTTGAGTTCATAAATTACACTAACATTCATACCATAAACAATTTGAAAATGACTTTTACAAGTACTCCTATTTGGCAAGTCATTGTCTACAAATTTTACCTATGCAAGTACTTGATCTCATTGCTTGGGGTGTTCACTTACCAAAATTATTAGGATGATTCCAAGGATTCTATTCAAAATTTTTGTTTGTCCATAATTTTGAGGGTGATATTCAGAACTAAATTTCAACTTTTTTCTATAATTTTTCCAAAGAGTTCTCCAAAAATGACCCATAAATTTAGTGTCTCTATATAAAACAACACTTTTAGGTAATCCATAAAACCTTAATATTTTTTAAAAGAACATATCAACTATATGATTTGAATAACTCACCTTATTAAAGGTATAAAATAAGTAATTTTATAGAATCTATCTACTACCACAAGAATTGAATCATTCAATTTTTGTGTCGTGGGTAGTTCAAGAATAAAATCCATACTTACTAAGTCCCATGGTCTATCAGGAATAAGGGATGATGTAGGTATATGTTTTGAATTTTTACCTTCCCATATTGAAAAATCCTATAACTTTAAACATATTTATTCACATCATTTTTCATATTTGGCCAATAATGGAAGGCACTTACTTGAGCTAGTGTCTTGTCTTGTCAAAAATGACCTGCAAGGCTCCCATTATGCTTTTCATTGATGATATTCTCTCTCAGAGATCATTTTAGGATATAAAATTATTTGTCTTTGAATAAGAGACCTTATTTAATCATGTAATCCATACAATTACTTCTATTTTGACTAGTGGGATATTTACATACCCCATAGGCTTCTTTGAAATATGAATCCTTTTGGTATAAGTTCTTGAGATCATCAAATCCCACAAACTTCAATTGAATTTCGTATAAAATCAGACTTCTTGTGATTAAAGAATTAGCAAAATTATTATTTTGTCCAATTTTATGCTTAATCATAAAATAAAAAATTCAAAAAAATATTACCCATTTTGGATGTCTTTGATTTAACTTGTGTTGACTAATTATAAACTACAAGGCATGATTATTAGTGAATAGAATAATGGCATAAAATTCCTGATCATAAGTTAAATAATTTATTTTGGATTCATTTATTTTTCCCTAAAATAAGAAATTGACTTACCTTCTTGTCTTATAACTGCTCCAAAGACTATCCCACTTACATCTCATTCAACTTTAAATAATTTACTAAAATCAAGTAAGGCCAATATGGGTTACTTTATAATTTTCTTTTTCAAAATTTGAAAACTTTTATTAGCTTCATAATTCAATTTGAATGGCTAATTATTACCCTTAATAGTTTCTACCATAGGTACAAAAATAATACTACAATTCCTTATGAATTTTCTATAAAAACTAGCAATCCCATGAAAAATCATTACCTCAAATAGACTCCTAGGTGTAGGTCATTACTCTATTACCTTTACCATATCTTTATCCATTTTTATTCCTTCTTGAGAGATCACAAATCCCAAATAGATTAGTTTAGTTTTTAACAAAGTACATTTTTAAGGTTTATTAACAACCTTTCTTCCTGTAAATTCCTTAAAATTATACTCAAATGCTTAAGATTCTTTTCTTTAGATCTACTAAAAACCAAAATATCATCAAGATACACAATAAAAAATTTACCTGTGAATGGCTTAAGCACTTCATTGATCAACCTCATGAAGGCACTGGGCACATTACTTAAGCCAAATAGCATTACCAACCATTCATATAGACCATCATTGGTTTTAAAAGTTATTTTACATTCATCCCCTTCTTTAATTATTATCTGATGATATCCACTTTTGAGATCTACCTTAGAAAAGTATCTATCACCACTAAGATAATCTAATAAATCATCAATTTTGGGAAAATTAAATACATAGCTTATTAATATCTTATTGATGGCTCTTGAATCTATGTACATTCTCCAACCACTATCCTTCTTTGGATATAATAATGTTATAACTACACATGGACTTAAACTTTCTCTCAATAATCCTTTGTCCACCAATTCTTGCACCTACTTATTAATCTCATCATTTTCCTTAGGATTAATTTTTTATGTAGCTTTGTTAGGAAAATTAGCACTAGGAATTATATCTATATCATGACTTATACTTATTTTAGGAGTGAATTCATTTGGTAGAACATCTACCACAATATTTTTGAATTCACTTATTAAATCTTGAATCTCTAAAACCAATTCATTAAGATTAGTAGAAGTGAAAACTATTTTTGGCTTACCAATGTGAGCATATCTCACCTCCTCTTTCTTTATTTAATTATAAACTCTTTACCATTGACCATCAATACCTTTGTGTCCTCCTTTTTGGTTTCATAACTTTCTTTGGTAGGTTTAAGAACATGTTTTTTAATATCCTTCACATATGTATAAATGTTAAGCTTACCATCATGGATATATTTTATACCATATTTCCATGTTATTCTTAAGAGGATATGACAAACATAAATTGGCATTATATCACATGTGGTAGTATCTTTGTCACTCTCAATCTAAAATTCTACATTGCGTTGTTCATTAACTAGAATTTGATGACCCTTTTGAAGCCAAAAAACTTTGTAGGGATTAGGATGGATTACCTTGTTCAATTTAAACATTATTACCATCTATATAGACACCAAATTATTAGTTCTACCACTATAAATGATCACTTAGTAGAATTTACCCTTGGGATTGCATGTAGTTTTGAAAAGTGTTTTCCTTTGAGGTAGTTCTTTAAGCTCTTTGGCTTATTTTAGAAAGATTATCTTCATCAATAGTGATTCTCCTTATTATAGAGCATATTATTAGATATAGGTGCTTATAATTTGTTCCTCTTCTACTTGAATGATATGAGATCTTCCTTGGTTGGTGTATGGATGTTCTAGATATTCATATGATCTATGTCCATATTTACCACACTTGAAACACCCACCACTAAATTCTCCACTTATACCTCTATAAAAAGGCCTTATTCCACCAAAAAAAAGAACTACCTATTGAAGGTGATGCTAATATTCTTAATCCATTAATTTTTCCTTGATGAGATTGAATCTGATTCCTTCCTCCTTGTTATCGTGTACACCTATAGGATTTGTTTCTTCCTCTGACATGTGTAAATTGCCTTCTTTCAAGATTTTCTTCCACTTTCAAGACATATTGGTATGCCTCCTCAAATATTTTATGAATAATAAGAGTGATATCATCTTGTATAAAAATATCATACCATTCAAATATATTACTACCTTTTATAGGTCTTCCTCTATGTGACCAACCCTTCTAGTTAGCCTATAGAACTCCTCTATTACTCTTTTACCATCATGTCTTTCAATTTCAAATTTTAAAGTTATTTTAATAGGATTGTTTGATAATAATTAGGTATGAATTTTCCATTCAAATTTGACAACATTCCATCTCAACTAGTTATTTTTTCCTTTTGTTTCCTTCTCTCTATTTGCAACCATCACAACATAGGCAGGCATGGACTTTCAACTTTTCTTTTGAAAAATTCACTTTAATTTGTTCTTAAAAATTTTCATATTCAAAATATTTATCTAAAGAACTAATAAAATCAATTAAATATTCAACATTCAAGTTTCCATCATACATAGGTACATCTATTTAGTTTAGAGGTTGTTCTCACTATTGACTTCATTAGCATCTCTTCATGTCCTTCTAGATCTATAACCAATGGTTATTATTTAGATAAATATTATCTATCACTAATATGTCAAATATCCAATCCTCTCCTTTTTTTATAATTCTGGTACTTCCATTTTAGTTTTGAGACTTTTGATCTCTTCAAGTAACACTACATTGGTTACTTGTCTCCTTGCTCCTCCTCTTGTTCTAGCCCATGCTACCATTTTTTCCTTATTGATCTAACCATAGAAATTTTTACTGTGAAAAATATTTTTATATTATGTCAAATTTTATACACACTTAGATTTATTCTCTTAAGAAACTCTTAGTCAATCAACTAACTTACCAAATCTTACTCTTGACTACAACTGACTTATATGACAGTCTTATATTTTTAGTCCTTATTCAATGAAGGAATATGAAAATAAATAAATTAAATATTTTGAGGGTATAAAAAAATTAATATAAAACCAATAATTACATCTTATAACTAAAAAACCAATCTATTTATTTATTTTGAAAGATATTCTATCAAATAGTCTTATGCCATATTTTGACAAGAGACCTAATTATTGCCCAAATAGGTCAAATAATAATATGTGAATTAAAAACACAAATAAAAATTATAATAGGTTTTAATAATAATTTAAAATAAGAATTAACTTTAACATGAATTTTCAAAACTAAATTTTGAGGAAACTAGACAAATTTCCCAATTTGTTGTCAAGGAAATTGAGAATTATGAGTTTTGACTACACAATCGACTAGTAAGACATATGTACATCTCAAAATAACTTAAAAACCACCTTGATATATTTATTAACCTTAATTAGGATTTTTTAAATGTTTAAAAATGGAAATATGGCTCTTTTTTTAGTCTAAACCCTATAACTACAATTTTCCCGAGTGTATTGAAACTGAGAGCTAATTAGGTATAGTTCATAAAGACTATTTATTTGAATAAAACATGAATGAGACTCTTTTTAACCCTATTTAACCTCTAAAATAATCAAAATTAAACCATGCATATTTTTCATTTACCAAAAAGGACCGAGAAATAGGATTTTTAGACAAAACAAGTTCTGTGCAGTAAGAAAGAGGTCTGTATGACCTTGTTTTCAATTTATTTGATTATGTTATAATAAAGTTGAATAAGGATATTAAAAAACTGATATACTCTTATTACAATAAAAAAACCTTTCTTCTCTTTCAAAATATACCATAATACAATCTTCTTACACACATAGACTATTGTATATAGACATATACACACTATGTAAGCTGAGCAAGAGTAATTTTGAAGAATTTTTTGGATTTATTATCCCTTGGATATATCATATAAGTCAGGGAAAATTTATAAACCCCAATGGTTCATTTTTATAAGTCTAGTATGTGTAACCATGCTCCAAAATTTTCTCTATTAACATACCTATTTTGAGAATACATATAAAAAACATCCTTTTTCAAGAACATATAGTTACCAAATGATTAAAAATGACCATATATTCTCAAGATAGATATTATAATACATGGATAAATGTCTATAATCATGAATTTTATGATACTCTCTAGATATTTAACCATTACCTATGACTTTTACAACTTGACAATTTTGAATATTCAAATTTAAAATTGGTAGGACACCACCAATTGAATATTATAAGTTGATATATCACATCATAAGAACTCCAAAATATTTATTAAGACCTAAATGTCTCTTTTATACTTAAATATACTTACTAATACATGTTTACAATATCAAAATATTCATATGTATGATGTTCTTGCAACAATTTTTGTACATTTCCAGAGCTAATGTAGTATATTGCTTATATGTATTATCTATTTAGATATAAATCTTATGTAATATTGAATTAAATGATATTATGTGTTTTTTATGTTCCATTTTCATTTTAACAAAGAGTTGTTAGACAATACTAGGACTCGTGAATTGGCAAAACTGTCCTAAAAAGGTGGTCTAGCAATCAGTCTAGGATGTGATGGAATGTTAAATAATATTAAGGCACCTATTGTAGGTATAATATTGAACTATAAATGGGAAAATATGTAAATATATGTCCTTATATACTACATTAAGTATCCCTAGTGTTGTTTTATAGGCTTTTGCATGTTCTTTAGTGTATCTATTCCCTAAGGGAGAAAATCTGGGAAGGTAAGTCTCAATATTTTTGTGTAGGTCATGGATACCTACTAGAATATTAAATGTAGAACCCATAAACCAAGGGTGGGCCATTAGATGTAGACATGGCCATTTATTTGGAGAATATGACTAAGCTTGAGATCTCCACAAAACACCTCTATCTGACCCAAATTTTCTATGGGCCTATAGGGGTAGATGCAATATGTTATTTTCATAAGTGGACCTAGTTTGTCTTTGGGATATATCTAGTGTATCTTAAGATATATTCAATTCTAAATAGTAAATGAGGTTCTCCTTCCTACACCAAAATCTTATTGTTTTAAGTTTTACACACACAAATGAAAAACATATATGAGGTATCCTCTAATGTTTTGGGATCTCTATGAAACATAGATTAATTTTAGATCATGTACTATACATATTGGGTATTTCATTAATGAATGGTGGAATATTTATGACTAATAAAATTGTTAACTCTATCAGTTTGGGTATGGATATAAATCCTAGTTCTACTTGAATGAAATGGGGTGATGATGGATTTAATCTAAAGTGTATAGGACTCAAAAAAAATACAAAAAATAAGGAAAGGTAAGGTAGATAAGGGGATATAAAAAAAAGCATGAATTATTTCCAAACAATTTTAGGAAAAGGACAAATGCCAAGAAACTAATGTTTGTAGACTATTACTTTAGCACATAAAACTAACAAACATAATGAAAGGGTCATAGGTATATAATACAGTTAACTCTAATTTATTAACTAAATGTTTCTTGTTGTCAAGCCTCTTGTAACTTATCTTAACTTCAATATTATAGTTAATGCTATAGAGCACCTTTAACTAGCTCTGGATTAGTCTAGGAAGTTACACTAAATGGCATGTCTATACAAATTCCAAAGAGTAACTTAGATAGATTAATACCAAAAAAGAAAAAGATTCATCATCCTAAATTCTGACTACACATTCAAATTGATAAATCCTTATTAATTTATTATGATCTACTTGAAATGATATTGTATATATCAAGAAAGACTAAGCTAATGGCTAGATCAAAAGCATAAACACTTTAACGTAAACATGAAAGATAAAGAATGAATTATGCAACACAAACTTGTAGAATAACCCAAAGGATTTATTATCTATATTAATATGTCAAAATTTCTCCTCCCTTTGAAATATAGGAGACACATGTATAAAAAGGCCTAGGATGGGGGGTACCTCATGACTCAAGCCATTCTCAAAATTTAAATCCATTTCATAAAATATCTCATAAAGGAATACACATAAGACACTTAGTAAAACATGAAACCAATAGATAAAAATTATTACAACAAAAATCTAATACCACTAACTAACATCATTCTTCCTATTATGAAGCAGTTATAGTGGTGGACAACTGTACTCTGGAAACTATTGTCATCAAAATTGTTGTAAAAAGGGTGCATAGTTGTTGGAGATGCTAGTGAGAGTGATGTGTCTTGAGAAGCCTACTTAATTTCTTGGATTAGTGAGTAGAGAGCATGGCCCACCTGAAAATCATTTTCTATCATTCTAAATTCTAACATGGGTCTATTGAAGAGATAGGGGAGTTTGTCAATTAGTTTTTCTACTTCAATGTAGCCATGATCTCCATAAAAAGATGCTATGCTCTAAAGACCCTGCTTCTAGAAAAATTTATCAACTATTATAAGTCATCATGGATCTTATATATTATGGCATCGACTTCTACATTAAAATTATTTGTAGTTATATAGAAAAGGTCTTTAAATATGGTCTTAAAATCAGCTCTCCACTATAGTTAATCACACCATCCACTCTCATCTCCCTCATAATATTTATGGATTTCCTCTCATAACTAATGAGTTACTACACTAAATTTTGTATTTCTTGATGTGACTTGATCAAGTTATCCCTCTTATAAACCACATATTTTTAGTCCCATTCCACCTCTAGGGCCATTATCAAATTCAAGTGATTATAGGCCTTGTCTCTAGTTACTTAGCCCAAATAATAAATCTTAGCTTCCATATTATTAATTTCTTCAATAAGGGAGAATACATCCCCCCAGTTGAGTTAGGATTCCTTCTTTGCATATTTTACTAATTGGAAGACATCATATATCTTCTAGGATGCTTCCTACACATAGATAATGAGGTCCCTTAGAGGATGAATGGTGTTCCATTCTTATAAGGCCTCCATAGATTGATCATATCCTTGAAACATCTCCTTTAGTACTCCCCATATAGAGTTTACAAAAGTATTGGGGTCTTCCCTATGTCCATCCATGTCATAGGGGAGAGTTATTTAATTTTTAGTCAATTAGAATACATCTTATATTTATTACAACTCCACTTGATATCATTAAGATATTATAGTTTTCCTCTTTATTTTTATTATAGTCTTAATTTCTTTATCAAAGCAAAACTTTACTATGGGATATTCCATAATATTCAAGTCATACCTTCTTGCCTCTACTTGTTACATCTTCTAGATCCACTCTAGGGGACTACTAAGGGGAAAACATCAACTTAGGATAAGAAGTTCCTAGCTAAGAGAAAGGAAGAATGGACCTTCTCCATCCAATGACCTTCTTGGGAGTCACTACCTCAACTATTATCACTCCCCTCTCTAACTCCTTTATTGATTTAATGGTGGTAGACTCTACTTGGGATTCCTAGATAATTGGAATGTCTAATTCAATAGAGGGCTAGGAAGGAGTGACTGCGGAAGAAAATATGGTAGAGGATATTAGATTATAAAATTGATCTTATTTATTTAATCTAGATGGCTAAGAGATCGAGGTAGTAAAGAATGAATAGGTAGGAGGGTTAGTGAGAAAGGTTTTGAAATAATTAGTTATGGATGTATGGGTTAGAAAAATAGGTGCTTTTGAATTTTGTTAAGGGATGCCTCAACCTAAATTATGGGATTTGGGGTTATTATTTGAAAAACTAGACATGTAGTTGCTTGGGCCTTATTTTTTGTGCAAAAGAATCTAAAACATGAAGAATAGTTTATATAGAACTAATTGGGATAGAGGTAGTTATCAAAAAATATGGGAAATGAGAAGATTGTGTACACACCCTTTGTGTAGAAATAATATGGGAGGTTGTTATTGTAGACACCATTATTCTGTTAGGAGGGACTAAGGATGGAGATATGCTTACTAACTATCCTTTTACTAAATCTAGAGGTTTTGACTCTACTTCATCTCCATTGTTTCCACATAGGTCTTGAAGTAATTTAGTGGACCCTAAAATGATCTTTAGAATCATAGTGTCCCTAGACTAAACTTCCTCTAGAAACCATTCATCCTCTAGGTCACTCTTTGTAGTTTGATTGATTGTTTTAGATAAAGAGATTTTTATTTTATCTTCCCATTCTTCTTCAGTGAGCCACTCTCCCTCTAGTATCCTTTCTTTATCATCTTTTCCATAATCTTAGATTTATAATATTTCTACTTCCCTAGAGCCTTTTATTCTATCCTTTCCTTCTCCCATTCTTTCCTTTAATGCCCCCTTTGTTATAGTACCCTAAGGGTAAATAAAATATTCCTTCACATTTTTTTGGTATATAAGAGGTGGAAAAATGATAATGATGGCCACTATTGATGGAGGGGAAGAAATATCAAGTGAAACCAAAAGGGTAGTGTATAGTGATGAGGGAATGGTAATAGTTGTTTATAGAGGTGGAATTAGGGAAGTAAGAAAGCTAGACATTATGGGGAGGAAAGATGGAAGGCCTACCTATTAGGCCACCATAAGTGGAGGTAAAGGCAACATAGAGAGTAGCCCACTAGGATGAGTTATGTTCATAGTGCTTTATGTCATGGGAACTAGGTGAGTGGGAGTGGATATTATAGTAGTTAAAAAGATGGTGGTCACTAGGATGGGATGTTAGGGAGGACCTTAGGTGATTTTATGTTCACTCCTTATAGAAGCATGTCTAGATGATTTGACTTACTATTATCCTTGAATTCTAATCTATGAGAGAGGTTCAAGAGGAAGATTTGATTTCTAATGATCCTTCTTAATTATTCAAGAGTCCTCCTTGGTGGTGTTTATATTGTAATGGATATCACTAGCCACCACCATGGACATAATTTCTTGGTTCATCTTATCTTGAACCTTTATATCTTTCATGGTGTCTAGGAACACCTTGTCATGTGAATATGACACATGGACATAATCAATTTTAACCCTAGCTTTGAGTCTCTCTAGGTGGTTCTTAACCCTTTTTCTTGGATGCCATTCCCTATAAGGAACCCATTTAAAATAATAGGACATTCTAGTCCTATCAATCAGGTGAAAATGTTCCCATTTAGTGTACTAAATTTGGCTAATGTTGATAGGCATTGGGTAGATTGATCCTTATCTATCACTCCTTATATTAACATCTATAGAATATACCAATTGAGCTACAATTTATTATTCAACCATCTTATATGGTACCAACCAATAAAGATACACTTTGATGATTGTGTAGTCAAGGTAGAGACAATAGCTACCAATACTTCCAAGAGTCCTTATGATATGATTAGATAGTTTGGGCATATCCTTGCCATAAATATCTTATTAAATTTTTTGATATAAGGTATTTATTAACCTGGTCATGTTCTTAAATTTTTAGATGTGGATGAGATTAAAATCATCACAAATTATATTTTTAGGATATTCAAATGAGGGTTCCCAAGGTTCTTGTAATGGTATCTTATAAAAGAATCCAAACCTCATTGACATAGTTTATGGTTAGAAAACCATAGTTTATGTTTAATAGGTACATGTTTTTCTTCACTCCTAGCCTAAAGGTGGTAATTGGAATGGTTGATATGAATCCTCTGACCTTGAAGGTGGTTGGGTTATGTGCCTATTCTTGTAAGTTGATAATAACATTGTTGAACATCCACTAGTCAACTAGGGTTTGGTCATAAGTTGCTTTTGGGTTGGGGAGTAGGAAATACTTATAAAAATTGCACCCACTAATGTAGGCCATAGGAGTGTTATTCTACTAGACATGTAGGAATTTTCCCAAAAATTGGCCATTTATAAACAAATCATAAACTAGGTCTAAATAGGGCATTAGCTCTAGTTTTACTATTATGTCATGTAGACCCACTGATTTGATTATTACCATGTCATGTATGTACCTTCATGTAAAGGCTAAGAGTTTATATTTATAACCATAGGGATTTTTTACCTTGACTTCCTCCTAGATAGTTGGGTAGTGCTTGAAATCATGATTTAAATCCACTTCATTGGAATTTTTATTTGTGTATTGTTCAGACCCTACAATAAAATATGCAAAGGGGGGAAGTGGTAGTTTTGAAGAGGAAGCCATTTCTATATACTTAATCTCTAGTTATTTGGAACTGTGTGAATATTATTTATTCAGGGTAAATCTTAGTTTCTTGCTTGAAACTATCAACTCAATGGAAATGTGATTATAATTGAATTGGTTAATTACATATATTGCCCTTTAGATTTACTTGATTTTTTGAATTGAATGCAGTTGGCTAATTCATACATATTAATGGCTCTAATGGTTAGGCTCCTTTTTTATTTTTATTTTTCATATTTTAATTTACTTTGTGATGTATAATATTTGATGTCTACTACTAGGTGACCCTTTCCCTATTGTCCCTAAGTTCTTTGTCACCTTTATTTTGACACTTCTCAACTTTTTGTTCTTCCTCGAAGCATTGCCTTGAGGTTTCTAGACCTTTATATAGTTTCAGGGACATGCAAAATTTTGTCTTCCCATTACCTCTTAGTTATTTCCCTATCTTTTTTTATTCCTATTACAATCTCAAACCCTTTGGATGTGGTACTTGTCAAAATCCCATTATGTCACCCTTAACAGGGGTATCATACTCTTATTTTTGTTATGTAGACTCTAGATGAGTGGGATAATGACACATATCATCATACTAACATTTTTATTACCTAGAGGGATTTATAAAATTTTGAATGTTTTGATCATGGTGGGTTTATGGTATTAAGACACATGGATGGTTTTCACTACTCTACTTGACCATAAGTTCCATAATTTGATATTTAGATTCTATCAATAATTAGGTGAGTGGGATTGTGACACTTAGAAACATTTCAACTCTTTGATTACCTAAAATTATTTTAAAATTTTATAAGTGTTTGGAAAGCCACAAGTTAGTGGGATGTCACTAAGTGGCACTAAAGTTGTTGAAGATTGAAGTGTAAAAGTTTTCCAAGTTAAAAAAATGGACTATGAAGCTCCAAGATGTAAATATAAAAGTTCCTAGGAATTTGTGTATTGAAGGGAAAATTTAAATTAAAGAGATGAACATAAGAATATGTCATTTCCATCTCAGAGAAACTACACACTTAGGAAACTATTGAAAACCATTAATAGGTTATCTGGAGTAGAATAAATGATTAAAACATGGATAACAAGAGAAATGCTAAAGTGTTATTAATATTAAGGTGATTATTCTTTAACAAGAAACCTGAGCATAAGGGCACTTAGGAAATCACATCATCAGGCACATGCTAAACATCATTAATTGCTTTACCTACAATAACTAGTTCCCTTTAGGCTAAAATGGGCCCCTACTCAAAAAATTTGAAAGTGGGGTATTTTGGACACAATAGGTTTGTTTCATAGATTCAATCCACATCAAGTTGAGCATTGATATTTTAATACATATTATATAGTGAAGATGGGTCATATTGGGCACATTTAGAGGCATTACATGACATTATAAAATAGATTATGTGATTCAGATGGGTCAGATTGAGAAAATTGATCTATGTGTAAGGTATTTTTCTTGATTTTAAGGAACAATAAATGTATTCTATGACATTATGAAATAAACTATATGGGTCAGGTTGAGAATTTCTATAAGATTATATGGATCATGTTTATCATATTTTATGTGTTAGATTGAGCGTATTTATCATATTATATGGGTTAAATTGAGAAGATTTATTAGATTAAAAATATATAAACATTCAATGACATTATGAAAAATAAATGATGGAATTATATATTAATTTGAGGTATAGATGGATTATATTTTAGCAAAAATGTTGCTCATGCAAACTCTTTATCTATTTTATATATTGAGGATTAATAGGGAATTTTTATACTATTAAATCACTTTAGATTAGAAATATTTCTACAATGGTTGATATATAGTTCAATTTTACATAAAAACTTATTTCAAGGTGTCATTTTTACATATGAACCTAGTTTTAGGGTTCCACTTCTACATATAGACTTGTTTCAGGGTTTGAATCATACATATGAACCTATTTTAGGGTTTTTCCTTTACATACAAAATTATTTTAGGGTTCCAAAATTATAGACAGTTGTTGAACACCTCTTTTAATTATCTCACCAATAATAAATCAAGGCTAAGGTGATTTTATCCATTGGGTTTGGTCATTTGGGGCCCATGACATCTCCAATCCAAATGATATGAGTACACTCTAAGAGTAGGAGAGGATTGTATACACATTAAATGTTATAGAGAATTGGGGTAATAAAAGGTCTAATTTATAAATGCCAATGTAGGTTTGCATTTTATTTAATTATTTCAAACTAGTATTTAATATTGTATTTCAATAATATATTAAAATAGGGAATCTATAGACACCCAAATTTTATATGAACCTTCTTATTACAATGTTTTTCATGTGACTTTACATATATGGATTCTCATTGAAAATAAGGCACTTGTTAGTGATTTTATCTTAGTATTACACTCTCTTGTATACTTTATTTGATTTCATGCCCTTTTTTGAGATTATATTGATGATTTTTGGGATCATCATAGGGATCCCTAGTATAGTATCTTTTTTATTTGACATTCCTATATTCTCAATATAGTTTCAATAAACTCAAACTATGCAAGTTACCAATAGGGTTTAATGTTACCAATAGTGTACTAGTGTGAGTTATGGATATATTTCAAGTTAACTCCCTTCATGTAAGTTGTTTGATCTTTTATGGTCATTTTGGGTTGACTTGTGTCAGATAATAGTTCCCTAATAAAATTTTTAGATCACTATATATATAAATTACCTAAGATCATTCTAGGTATAAACACTCATTAAAATATAAGGCATACTTAGACCAATTAGAAATCTAGATAATTGATTCTTTGCTTTATCATATATCTAATGTTTTATAAAGGAATAAATTTGATTGCACATATCAATTATATGCTTATACCAAAGGATGTAATAAAAAATTTATTCATACTTTCTTTCACATTATATGACACACAAACACACATTAATAAGAGAAATACATATGGTTTAAGCCCTATTTGGAGTAGTGGAATGTAGGCAACACTCAAATATTTAATGGGGAAGTGGATGAGATTAGTCTAACCCAAATAGATAATCTAATTTTGAGGTCATGTTGGTGTTGAAAGTGAAATGAGGGTGTTCATAGGTATGATAAGGGTAAAAAATATCAACAACTAGGAAAAAAGGAAATAATGCACACATGAGGTCTCTCTAGGTGCTAGTGTATAATTTTTAGGCATAAAATACCTACATACCCAATAAGGAAACTACTAGTATGGACTGGATAATATCACTTGTGGTAGGGGTCTCAGTTTTGATGGTAGTGTCCACATAAAGCTTAAGCTCATATTTCCTAATTTGAATGGTTATAGAGTAAATATAGATACAACGATGAACATAGTGATAAAAAATATCATAATAAGATAAGTACATCTCTTTCATCTTATTTTTTCAATTTATAATTTTTTGAGTGAAATATTAATCTCCTATTTTACATTCAAATATTTATGACTATTTCCATATTTTACATAATTTCTATATTCCTAGTTTTGCTTCATTTAGATCATATTAATAAAATAACAAGTAAAATACAAGGTTATAATTGTCTTTATTCCCTAGGTTTTATTTATCAAGTCTTTGAGTATTCATACCTCATTTGAAATTTCCTCATTTTATTGGGTTTTTCTTGTATTAAATCATGTGTTGCCTATTAGCTTAAAACATGGATTCTTTATCATCAAACACTTGACTTTAGAAATTCTCAATTTTTTTATTCCTATACACCTGTGATCCATCCTTACCTTATACACATTACCTTATCTTATAATATGTTGGCACGTTGATTTATTTTACTCACTATAGATGTGTATGACCAAATCCTTATGTGTCACCTCATCTTCCTTCATTAAAGCGCTGATGAAGGTTTTCACACTTCCAAACCTATTGAATAATTTCTTAGCCATCTAAATATTTTATTTTAATGACTTGATAATATTTTTCAACTCTTTTACCATTTATTTCTAAGTATAATTAGTATTCATCAATTTATTCACATGAATTTTCTCCTCAATAGGTTATGGGATTTTTAGAGTTTGTCTTACTAGGAACCTTAGTATTATTCCTAGTTTATCATTTGGTTATAGTTATTTAATCTCTAAACTTCCCCATATTTTTGGCCTCTCTTTTTTTGAGAGTCTTGTCAAATCTTTAATTTTTGCACTTATCTCTTACACCTTATATTATTCTCCAAGATCTTTACTTCTTCAGCTTGCAATGTGAACCTTAACATTTTCAACTCTTTATCACCTTTGATGTGTCATTAAGTGGTGTTTGTTACCAATATGATTATTTCTACTATAATTTTATCTATCATGAATCTACTTGGAACATAAATTTGATAACTTGTCTCCATATTTTATATTTATCCTTCTTGATTCCCTAGTGGTATATGTAGCAATTCCAATGGAATCTCAAATAATTAAACATCATTGTGAATCTTCAAAATACTCACCAATATACTTTAGAAATAATTGTATATATTCCTATATGCCTTTTCAATTCATCCTCCTCCTTATCCTATGATTTTGAACTAATATATAAAAGATACATAGCCTTGTATATTTCCACCATCAACATTTTAAAACTTTCCACCATTGAGGTCTTGTCCACTTTAACTCTTGGATCATATAAACATAAACCTTCTCCTTAAAATTTATATTTTTATTGAACCACTTGAGGTTCATTAATATAATCAACTAAAAGTGGTATTTGAGTACTAGGAGTGCTACTTGACACTACCTATTCCTAGCTTAGCCCTATAAATATCCTAGATCATATTATCACACCTTTATAGCCTTTGTGCAAGCGACATGCATCCCTAATCAGATCAAACATAGTCCTAGATCCTCATTTCCTAATCCTATAACTTCATTCCTAATGTCCTTCTAGTTAGACATTAGTGCCACATTAAGGACACTAGATCCACATGGCACTAGTGTCCTAAAAATTTCACCTATGTCCTTTACCCTAGCTTCCTTAAATGTATATATTTAGAAAAGATAAAACCCTCATAAGTTTAGCTTAGACATATTTTATTATCCACACAAAAAAAATAACATTATAAATACATGAATTTTATCCCTCTATCCACTAGATGGAAATTCAGTTCAAAATACATATTCAAACATGAAACAAGTTAATCAAAATCAAGGTTATTAATCCCTATTTTTCCCTACTTATACATATTACCATCTATAATACACTCAAGGAACTTAAGGCCACTATCATACTAGAATCAATTTAACTTGAAACAATACTTAGGTCAGGAAAACTACATTAGGTTTGATCACTTCTTAGAGTATTGGTATGCAGGCAAATCTCTTCACAATGGGGTGTTAAGGATGTATAGCCTATCATACTAACGAATAACCTTTACATCTTATACCTTACTTGAAAGGAGGATTATAATTTGAATCATAAGTTAGTCATTATAGGAACAATACAAAGTTATAAATTCCATGCATGTAGGAGAAAAACCCATAAACACAGACACAGGTACTCCTAGAAGTTTGAGATAGTCTTGCATAGATGATATTAATGCCAATATCAAGAAACTAGAGCCACATGGTGCCTCTATCCAAATGTGGTGTTACTATCCAAGATGGGTTCTGATATAAGGATCTAATTGAAGACACTCAAACCTATTTCCATCTCAATTTCTATCACTCACATCATCCATATCAAGTGTTTTCCACATAAGTCTTTATCTATACATATTTATTACTATTTTTATAAAGTTAAATCTAGTAAAATCTATAAAAAATAAGTGATTATTGTATGCATATTGTGTCCTTCATTTAGCCTACTCATCCCTTTAATCAAACATAGGAGTTACATAAGATAAACTCTAAAAGGTCAAAATATATGATGAACCTAACATACTCTAAACATTGCTCAAACCTTAACCCTAAATGCTCTTTAGGTCTATATCCTTTTTATATCTAGATTTAGATTTTATTTATAGAATTTTAGGTTTATTTCAATATTTCATATATTAAAATTATTTAAAGGTTTAAAATATACCACTTTTTTTTATACCTAAACCACAATGGTAGAATTTAACAATCGATTTGATGAGACTGATAATAAATAATCATAAGATTTTGTGTCCAAAAATGCATATATACAAGATGAACTAATCACTATTATTAAAGAATCTAAAAAAACAATGGTCAATATTCAACTCCCTTGGTTAATAACATTGTTACATCTATAATGGGGCCAACTCAGCTAGCACAACCTATCATTGTAGCTAACCAACATTCAATGATAATTATAGCTCTTATGGTTAGCTCATCCACTCCAGATTTACAATCCCTTCTACATGAGGTTCATACTCTATAAGTTAAGGTCATACATCTTGGGAAGGAAGCCACTAGGCCACCGCATGCTTTGGATTCTAATATGATCTTACATATAACTTTTTCACATCACATAGAGGCAACTCCCTTGCCATCTGGATTTATGGCATCTAAGCTTACAATATATGATGGAAAGGGTGACCCAAAGTACCACCTATGATATTTTCATGTAGCATGTTTGGACTACATTTTCAATGATTATATTCTCATGAATTTGTTTCCATGTATCTTAAAGTATTATGCCCTACAATGGTATTATTATTTACCAAATCAATCTATGATAGTATTCAATCATTTGGTGGACATGCTTTTAGCACACTTCTCCTTCAATATCAGTGACAAGATCTCATATGCCCAAGTTAAATAGTTAAAAAAAATTCAAATGAACCTATCACAAAATAAATATTATGATACAATATTATATTAGTTAAATTGATTATCCCCATGGTAGATAAAGAGATTTCAAACATATTCCTGGAAAAAGATGAATAAGAGGGTGGTGAATCAGTCTTCAAAAAATTTAATTCAATTCCACTTAGACAACCATTAACCATTCTTACAAGCATGTACATCTTATCAAGCATAAGCATCAAATCATAAGATCATGAAACACATGAACACAATACATATGTGGTAAACCATCTAGGGGTAGAACACCCACTGATGAAGCAAATGGACTATAGTCCTATAATAAAAACATTAATATTTATTGAAACACAAAATCCACATGGATCACCAACCCTAAATATCTTGACACCAACTCAACTAGGATTTAGCAAGCACCCATTTGAAAGGAGTCACCAATCCCCTATATGACTCATCAATAACTATCCACCTAATTGTTACTAGAATAATGATCATTTTAAGCTCACATGGGTTAATTTGTAAAACTTAAGGTAATTATATTTTACCTAAGGTTAGTGTGGTGAGTTTAGTAAATTATTTTAATGAGGGTAAATTCTTACTTACATTGGTTAGTTGTCAGTTGAGATTTTCTCAACCTCCTACAGATTGGTTGAAAATTGAAAATATTCAATTTTCACATTTTGTGCATTATGAAAAATAGTTTTTTGTCATTTAACAAACTATTTTACCTATATATTTTAAACAATTTATGCTACATAATAGTTTTTTTCAGATAATTAAGAAGTGTTGATTATTATTGTGTGTATGTAAATATATATAGTTTATTTACTAGAATTGATTGTGCAAGTTATTGGTGTAGGCTCTTTCATCTAGATTGATCATGTGTATCTCCTTAAATTTTTTAAAATTATTTGATCACCTTCAAGAACCATTATTGATTCTACAATATATGATGATCTTCTTCTTTATCTCTTCATTCACTTCAAACCCTCTCAAACTGGAATTTAACCTTCTTCACTCAACTATCACTCTTCAAGGCTTTATTAGGTCTTCTAACCTTGATCCACATATGTAAAGCCTATTTTATATATTCAAAACATTTATATTATGGTAGGAATGACCTCACTATTCTCACCAATGATTTAGATCATTCACTTATGCTCTTCTACTCTCCCACACTTAGCATTCTCTAAGCATGCCAAATAGGTCTAGACTGACTTGCTTTTATACAAGTCACTTGATCATATCCTCATTATTCATACACACATTCAAATAACTTAGGTTTTCCATGAATATTTCATAAAATATTAAACTAATATGCCTTAATCATGAATAAATCATTACAATAGGTTGGCCATACATCAATTATCCCTTACTCCTCTTTTAGGCTTATAGAGACCTAATAGGTCTTATTAACAACACATTACCATTTGATATTTATTTAAGAATATAAAAAAAACCACAATTATAAGTAAAACATCATATCTTACTATAATAAACCTTATATAACTTTACTTTATGTCCAATCACCACTTCAACCATTTCTCAAATCACTACATATAAAAAGCCTATGCATATATAATAAGTCTATCTTGAACAACTAGGGCATATTCTCAATTTTTAAAATTAACCATGAAAAAAAAAATTAAATATTTAGAAACCTTATGTCCTTGGGGTCATAAAAAAATTCATTTTATGCTTCAAATCAAGGTAAATAGGCTCAAACACTTCTTTTCAAGATGTTCACTCAGAACTGCCAATTGAATCCAAAACACAATCAAGGAAACCTAAACTTATGACACATGATTAAAAATACTAAATGTCTTTAAATTCATGAATAATATCTTATAAAATCCTTAGAGTAACCTTGACCAATCATATCATGAGATCTAATGAAAGCTATTGGTCTTATAGACTAATCTGCTAACCTTCTTTCTCACAAACTCTACTGAACCAGATAAGCCAATTTGGCTTCAATGTTTCAAGTTCTTTAAATGTCTTAAAATATTTTGAAAATCATGGATATATAATTAAATACATAAAAAAATCATCAAGCATTTAAATTCATCTCTCTTACATGAGAACACATCAGGAATCGTCTTCTCACTTTTTTTTAATTTCCTTACTGCCTGCACCACTAGGTCTGTTAGTGACTTGCCAACTTAGATTACCAATGTTACACCCTTGATATCTATAACATAGCCACAAATATTAAAGAACAAAAAATCCAAGTCTCACACTTTGATCTTCATCCACTTAGCAACTTTGTCTCGTTTAGCTCTATATATTATAACAAACCTTTGAAAGACAAACACTTTCTTATAGGGTTTGCTCACTCACCAAAGAAACCAATAATTATTGGAGATACTTGGGAGATTTTAATTCAACCTCTAGTAACTTAATTAGCCATATCAAACTATTTTTATCTCTTTATAACAAGATCTTCAAAATCTATCCACTGTTAGGGTTTTGTGAGGGTTTAGATCATCTTCTAATATTAAGGATCATTCATAAGAAAACCATATCTCCTCTTTCCAAAAAATAATTATTGTTACTTTGATATAGAACCATTCCTCATATACCATTAATATCTTAGTCTCTCATCTAGATGTTACATGTGATAATGATCACTAAGAATACCTTATCAGGTAGACAAATCTTCATTATATGCATATGATAAACCTTAAAATACTTTTCAATCCTTTTATTTCTAACCAAGACTTGAAACTTCATGCATATACTTAAAACAACTTGATTTTCCTCTATTAATTTTTTCCTACTCACCCATGTCATGGAAACTGATCTTGTTACCTCATATGGTTGCCATCTTTCTTCTTGATTTCTAATCCTTGACTTACAAGTCTTATTAGGCCTTGAATTTGACCTTCTAGTCACACTATAGACTTTACCTTGAAACTCTCCTATGTTATAATGCCTCTTGTTTATGCTCAAGTAACCTCATAAACTCATTCTTCTTTTAAGCTTCAACAAATCATCTTCAGAGCTTATTACAGATCTTTGGAGCTCGATTGGGATCTTCATAGCATCTTTAGAGTTACATATATAGATCTTCATAGCTTACCTATTAATCAATTATTGGGTAATCAACACCTTAGGTACAACCTTAAACAATCTCCCTCATACTCAAATACTCACAGGTATTCTTCAAAGAATTTACTTCTTTTCAGCTCATTTGGATTATCTTCAAAAATTGGTTACGAATATATTTAGAGTTAACTCATTTCATCATGCCACTTATAAATAAAATCTCACAAGGTCAAGATAAAGCATTACAATATGTTTGAAAATTGACAAAATGATTTGTATTCACTCATTTTTATTCTCAATGATTTCACTCAAGCTAACATTACAACAATAACACTCATTATGCTAGTAATTAGAACTTATCATACACATACCTCAAGGCTTATTTAACCAAGTATTTTCATAATCAAATTTGACATAATGATATTAGATTGACATCAATGAAATAACCATGCATCTTCATAAAAACCTTTAGCATCACTGACAACATTAAATACCAAAGCTTAACACTCAATGAAAATGCTCAATAGACTCTCCCTTAATCAATGATACCATTTAACAATCTCCCACTTTGTTATTGATGGAAAATACAATCAAAAAACTCTATCAACCACTTTTGATAGAAATCATCCATTACACTTGGTGATTTTATTTTCTTTTTCCCTTTTGATCTTTCTTACCTTTCTCCTTTTCTTTCCTTTTCTAATCTTTCTCCCCCTTTGACATTAATGATAAGGGTCTTCCAAAACTATCATATTTATTATAATGAACTTAGATTATAAGTCCACTTCAACATAGATCAATCTTAATTAACAACTTGAATATATCCCCCTCAAACCAAGCATCTACCATGCTTCTGTTAGCATCAGACATCAAAGATTATCTACAACTATTAAAATCATACTTTCTCCCTTTGAGCTAATATAATCTCTCTTTACACTAGCCAACACATAATCTTCAGAAACTTTGGAGACAACCATTCTCATAACCTTTTCATTCTAGTTAATCTTTAACTGATCCATCAAAATCTCAAAAAATATAGTCTGTGAAGTATCTTAGACAAAATTTCTCCTTAATTCCATGAATATCAAAATTAATCACTTTCTTGACAAAGAAATTAGAGATACTAAGCTCTACCTTAGAGAAAGCATATTTTATTTCAAATAACTAGAAACTCATATTACTCACCTTTCTTGATATGACAAAATAAGATCAAACTCTTGATCAAACACAAGAATATCCCATACTAAATACCAATTTTAGAAATAGGACTCCCCCTTTGTCTTCATAGATCAAGATCATTTAATCAAAATAATAGATCTGAAAATCATACCTCTTAAACACCAATTGTATAAAATTTGATTTTAGATATATGATAACATTATTAGATCTCTCATCATGTTGTCTTCTACACTTAAAACCAAAGAGATATCAACACATGAATGGATAATATCCATCTTCATCTCCTTACTTGAAACATAGACAACTTGGAATATTTTCAAAAAGAAACCTTCTTTGACTGCACCTTGATCATTATACTAATAGAAAAATGTCTCCATGAAGATTAATGAATCCAACCCTTTTACATAGGGTTCTAAAATAATATGAAATAAGGAGATTCCCATATCTCCATACTCTTACAAGATTGAATACTACTCAACATCCTTCTCGACTAGATTGGCACTTTAGGCTTGATCTCATTATCAACTATTTATTCATCAATCTAACAAGACAAAAGACATTCCTTCCTTGGTTTATCACCTGAGACATGCTCTATCTTAGAAAGCAGTCCACTTGGGCTTGTATAATTATCATGATGTATCTTTACTATCTTTGGTTTCCATACATTCATTTTCCTTCTTTCTTACACTCCAGGATATTTAAACTTCCTACTTTGACTTGATTTTTTAACTCTATTAGGATAAAATATTGTAGTGTGTCCTAAATTATTATAGCTATAACAAATGATATCATTAATACATTTTGACTGATTATGACTTTGATCTCCCTTTGACTAATTGCTTCTCCTTCCAAATTCCATGAGTACTCATTCTTAGAGGTTCTTCTATATTCTCTTGATTTATGACCAAACTGATTGCATGTAAAACAATAACCATTAAAATGAATATTATACCTTATAGCCTTGGGATATTTGATAGGTCTTTTCATCTTGACCTGCTTGTCTTCAACAATCTTTTTTATAAGTTGAGGTGCCTAATTAACATTAGTCTTCTTTGAATTCAAGACCTGTCTTGTCACTTATAAACTTCTGACTAATTAAAATATCATCTAGAGCTTCAATGTTCTTTTCAAATTTCACAAAGCTTTTCACCTTTATACATGATTGATCCAACTCATATTTAAGAGATTTTATTTTAGTGTCATATTTGTTGTAATCTTCCTCTTTAGCTTTTAGGCTTTCTACCATAATCTTTATTTAGCTTTCAACTCATTGAATGATCTCTTCATACTCTTTGTAAGTGTTGCTCAACCCTTCCTCGAATAATCTAATATGTTCCTCATAATCCTAAATTAATGACTCCATTTTCTTCTTCTTCTTCACAAACTTCAAATCTTATAAGGCACTCATGATCTCAGCTTCAAGATCCACTTCAACATTTCCCTCTTCACTATCATAGCATACTTCTTCATCTTATTCTACATCAATCATAAGGAATTTACCATTTGAACAACCCTCAATATCTAGTTCTATGCCTATGAATAATGTTTCATTATTATCATGTTATGATTCATTACTATCATCATCGCTATCATATGTGTCTGAATCAATTACATCAGATGAGATGTCTTCTTTAGTATAGAAACTCTTCTTATTTTTAAATGTCCCTTTCCTTCCTACATTATTATTGAAATCTCTTTAATTATTTTTAGACTTATAGTCTTTTATATTATCTCCATCATATTATTCATTATGATCAGATCTATCTTTGTTAGGAAACTTGGTTGTAAAGTGACCAATCTTGCCATAGCTAAAATATTTGAAGTGTAACTTACCCTTATACTTACATGAGCCAAACCTCAACTTCCTATTAAACATAACTATGAGTTAATCATCATCAATATATAAACATACCTCATTTTTAACCTTATTTCCCTTTGACATCTTTTAAAACTTTAAAACAACTTCCTTCTTGGGAGGTCTTCCTTCATTTTATCTCATCTCATAAGTAGTCACGATTCCTTGAAGCCCATCCATTTTTAGATTGTCCAAATATTGCATCTGTTCTACTATATACACTTTAGAGTCAAACTTAATATTGAGTGATCTAATCACCTTTGGACAATAGTATACTCTTTCACTTCTCCTCCCAATACTCTAATGATATTGAAAACTTCATCAACCATCAATAGGTAGGATATAATGGTTTCATCTTCATTCATCTTCAGGATTTCAAACTATAATTTATGAGTTTGAAACTTGGCCAACTTCACCTTAGTGTCTCCTTAATAAATGGTATTCAGTTTATCCTATATATATTTATTTGAAACACAATGCATTACTTTTGCAAGCTCTGCCTCTGATAGGCCACACAGAATTGTATTCATTACCTTGGAGTTATTTTCACTAGCCTTTTTACCTGTTACATCTATTGGTGGAATTGGAGGTGAAATATAGCCATCCATAATTGACTTGTAAATATCATGTCCTTATGACATTAGATACATATTAATTTTTTACATTACAAAATTCATAGTTATATCTATTGAATAATGGAGCCTTAATGGTAGAGAAACCACCTTGAGCTTATTGACTAGTCATCCTCACTTCTTAAGTTCTCCTTTAGGCTATCAAGCCTACACCAAAAGACATGATATGATACCAATCATTGGAAATAATATGACTGAGAGGGGGGTGAATCAATATTTACAAATTTTTAGTCAATTCCACTTAAGCAAACATGAACCATTCTAATAAACATGTACATCTTACCAAGTACAAGCATCAAATCATAAAATCATGAAACACATGAACACATCATATATGTGGGAAAACTTCTAGGGGAAAAACCCACTAAAAAAGCAAATGGAATATAGTCCTATAAGATAAACATCAATCTTTAGAGTCACCAACTCCACATGGATCACCAACCCTAGATAGCTAAGTACCAACTCAGCTACGCTTTAGCAATAACCCACTTGCAAGGAGGCATCAAGCCCTTAGATGACTCAACACCAACTCAACCACTTGATTATTTTATAACCTTCAAACACCCTTCTTTCTTCTACAATAGATGATGACATTCTTCTTTATATCTTCACTCTCTTATGTCCCTCTCAAATTGGACTTTAGCCTTCTTCAATCAATTATCCCTCTTCATGGCTTGATTATTTCTTATGAAATTGATCCTCATATGTATAACCTCTATTAGATATTCATAAAATTTATCTAATGGTTTGCATGACCTCCTATGTATATCATTATCTTATCTTCTTATGCTCTCCCATACTCAGCAACCTCTAAGCATGCCAAATAGGTCTAAAATGAAAAATAGGACTTATCATACTAGAATAACATTCATTAATCATGAATCAATCACTAAAATAGGTCATCCATACATCAATAGGCCTTACTACTCTTTTAGGCTTATAAAGACCTAATAGGTTTTCTTAACAACATATTACCCTTTGATATTCTTGAAGAATATAAAAACAAATAACATGGATGTAACACATCATACACTATCATAATATACTTTATATAACTTTATTTTAGGTCCAATCACCACTTGAATCCTTTCTCAAATCGGTACATATAAAAGGATTGTGCATATATAGTAACTTCATCTTGAACAAATGGGGCATATTATAAATTTTTCAAATTAAAAATGACAAAAAATTACATATTTAGAAACATTATGCCCTTAATTTCATCATAAACTTCATCTAATTATTCAGTTTAAGGTAAACAAGCTCAAACACTTCTCTATAAGATGTTCACTTAGAACTACCAACTGACTCTAAAACACAATCAAGGAAACATGAAATTTTGACACATGATTTAAAATCATCAAGGGATTTCAATAAATTAAAAGTGTCTTATAACATCCTTAAACAAACCTCAACCAATCAGATCATGATCTCTAATGAAAACTATTATCTTAGAGATAAATTTACTGACCTTCTTTCTCATAGACTCTACTTAATTAGATAAGCCATTTTGGCTTCAATGTTTAAACTTATTACATTGAATTCCAAGATTATAAAAATCATGGATAGATACGTCAAGAATAAGGAAATATCATCATTAATTTCAATGCATCACTCTTACATGAAAAAACATTAGGAATCATCTTCTCACTTCTATCTACTTCCCTTACTATCTGCACCACTAGGTCTATTAACAACTAGCCAACTTGGATTACCAACTTTTTATGCCTAAGATTTGGACCCTATCCAAAATTATTCATGAAAAAGAACTATAATTCTCACACTTTGATCTTCACCCACTTAGCAACTTTGACTCGATCAACTCTATCTATTATAGAAAATCTCTGAAAGACAAGCACTTTCTCATAGGGTTTTCTCACTCACCTAAGAAGTCAATAATTCTTAGAGATGACTATGAGGGTTGAATTCAACATCAGGTCATTATTAGTGTTCTATGAGGGTTTAGACCATCTTCTAGTCACAAAAATCATGCATAAAACATAGATCCTCTTTACATAAAATAATGTTTGGAAATTTGAGATAGAACACTTCATAATTTACCATGCACATCTTAGGATCTCATGAATATGCTGCATATGCCAATGAGCATTGAGAAAATCTTCTCAGGTAAACAACTCTTCATTATATGCATTCAAGAAACCTTGAAATGCTTTTCAAGCCTCTTCTTACAAAGAAAGACCTAAAACTTCATGCACATACTTAAAAAAACTTTAATCACCTATATTAATGTTAACATACTCACCCATTTCATGGAAATTTATCCCATTATCTCATCTATCCATCATGTCTCTTCTTACTTTCTAAGCCTTAACTTGCAAGTCTTTTAGTCCTTGAATATGACCTTTAGGTCACATTGTAGACTTTACCTTGAAAATCTCTTGTGTTACAATTCCTCTTTCATTTTCTTAAGAAACCTCATACACTCATTATTATTTATATTCAATATAGCATATTTAGAGCTTCTTATAGATCTTCAAGGCTTGATTGGGATCTTCATAGCATCTTCAAATCTGCATATATAGATATTCAAATCTAACCTTTTAATTAATTGTAGAGTCCTCAACAACTTAGGTAAAACCACAAATAATCTTTATCATGATCAAATACTTTTAGGTTTTCTTGAGAGCATTTACTTCTTTACATCTCATTCAGAGTATCTTTGAAACTACTTACATAGATCTTTAGAGCTTACTCATTTCATCATGCCACCTATAAATACCATCTCACATGGTCTAGACAAACCATCAAAAGATGTTTGACACTTGACAACTAAAATGTATTCACTCATGCTACTTTTTAATTATTTTACTTAAGATAACATTAAAATAACAACACTCATTATGATAGCAATCATAACTCATCATACACATACCTCAAGGTCTATTTGACCAAGCATTTTCAAAAGAACCTTTGACATCAATGATATTAGATCAACATTAATAAAAACCTTTGACATCAATGACAAAATTAAATACCAAATATCAACAATCAATGGCAATGTTAAATATATTCTCCCTTAATCAATAACAATGTTCAACACATATTCAAATATATTCTTTTACCAGAATTACACATAGTTATCTTGCTTAAGAAGTTTCTTATAATCACATATTTATGCCATAGTAAAAAAAGAGAGGTCAAGATTTTATCAATGGGAAAACTAAAATATAATAACGGATCATAATAAACTATTAAGAGTTAAATTAAGCCTCCATACAAAGGTAAGGGAAAATGAGAACAAGAGTTATTAAAAGGCCATAATTAACATATATTGAGATCCATATCCTCACTTCATTTTATCCACTCTTTAGTGTTGAATCTTCATCAACCTTCCAAAGTCACCAATATGGATTTTACAACAAATCTTGGAATGTAATGTCATATCTCTCAGTATCATTAAATAGGTTGATAAGACACTACCTCTTCTAGAGAACTATGATTCCAATGCATTTTATGAGGATTATAGGGCACCATGATATACAATAAATAGATGCATAAGACTAAAACACAAGATACAAGATTTAATTAAGGATAACATTATTGAAGTGGTCACACCCATAAAGGCACCAAAAGTAAAAAATTAGAAGCCAAGGCATTAAAAATATTCTCAAATACATTTATAAGTCACACAAAAAATGAGGTAGGGAGTAGATTAGGTGATCACTAAACATATCAAGCACATTCACCACTAGCCTCATATCATACTATTACAAAGGAGGTACACCCATTGCATAACATCATTGGCATGTTCCAAACTACATTTCCACCTAGACCACTTATCACCTTCTCAGAGCATGCTATTGTCAATGATGATACAAATTTACATGCACTCTTTGTATAATCATACATAAACCATCATCCTATCCAAAGTGTCATGGTTGACAATGGATAAAGCATTAGCATTGCACTATGACATGTTTGCAACATTTGGGGTATATAGATTAGGATATATTCCCCATAAACATAGTTATTAGTGGTTTTAGTGGTCATGTTCAAAGCTCCATCAAGGATATTATGCTTCCATTATAGGTTAAACCAGTAAATATAGCCACTCAGTTCTTAGTAGTACCTAGTACAAACATGCTTGATATGTTATAAGGCAAGCCATGGATACAAGAGATAAAATACATCCCATACATAGTACACAAATTCCTAAAATACATATATGTAAATTAGGTGGTTAAAGTTGAGGGTCTTCCATATGAGTATCCTCTACCTATTTCATAAGCAGTTACTTCAGAGTCACCAGTTATAGTTCTAGCATAGTTACCAGATATAACATAGTTATTAGTTATAGACTAGATCAAAATTACTATTAATACATCATAGAGTTTAGTAGAGCCATTAGTATAGGTGAGATATAGTCCTACATTATCAACACCTACACATTCTCTCCCATAGAAAACATTATTAGAGAGACCTGTACATCAGAGATTGTCACAAATTCTAGAGGGATTTCCTCCACTTAATTTTTATTGAGATCAATATTATTGGGTTATTAGGGTTATCAACACATGAAACCTATGTAACCTATAGCTTCTTTTACCATATGGATTCCTAAGACCCATATAGTTCATAGGACACCATAATTAGTGGCATTTATTCTAGCACCATTACACAAATAAATATAGATACAAATCACTCATTAGAATAGATTTTGGGATCATATTTTCCTTTTCACACAACATGCATGACCATAGTTCTCTTATTTGACACAATTCATAGTGATAGTGAGTCTCCCATGGGATTCACTGGTTATTATGATTTATCTCTTATTGTACATACATTCCTTATCTTTTTCTCTTTATACATAGTTCATCTTCATATTGATTGGACATATCTTATATCCAAAAAATAAAAAACCATATAATATTTCAAAAACACAAAATCATTCAAATTATTACTTAAAAAACAAAAAAGTGTAGATTTTATGCATTGTAGTGTTTACATTTATTATATTTTCTAGACACTACATATGTTATCTATCTTGGTATATTAAATTTTATGATACTACATGGCTCACTTGTCCTTGTCAAGTGCTTATAGATTGTATACATGAATCTAATCCACTAGATTGATCTAGACATGCTATCATATACCCATTAGGGGCATATACACCAATTAATGGCTATTTACTTGACACATTCACCCACTTGGGGGCACCATATACATAGTTTCTATCTTTACATACTTTACATTCCAATTTTATCATTATCATATCTTGATATTGATCATTACTAATCATACTTAGATTTTTTTGTCATCTATCATTACTTTAGACTCTTTATATATACATCCTATCTCTTACATATATTTGTATTCCATATTCATGAATTCTTTCATTTATTGCATTATGAGTTTATAATTGATTATATTTTTGTGCTTCTTCTATTTGAGGGCATTTGAATAGCCATTATTATTTGGCTCTACACCACTTATATTCATAGTATGTATGCCTTGTACATGTGCATATGTCCATTGCATGTGATTTCTTAATTATGTATGTAGAAATTTGAACATGTACTTTTATGTTTTAGATTAAGGTAAAAATAGGTTTTGAAGGGACCCCGAAACCCTAAACAAAAGGAGAAAGATAAAACAATAATGTCCATAGGCAAGCCTAAAACCTACTTCACCGAAGTAATAAAACCAAGTTACAAAGACCTGAAGCTAACAAATGAAAAACGAAAGATAGTCCCTAGGTTTTACAGAGACCTGGAAACTCCATAGTAAAAAGAGTTCAAAAAACTAGGTACCAAGACCAGAAATCACAACCAACTAGCAGAACCAACTAAAAGAACTAGGGTCTATTCTTCTAGTTCCAAAATCATCTTCATTGCTTCCTTACCTTTCAAAGCAGTGTCCTAGATGGCAGCAGTCACCTGTGTAGATCCCTCTTGCATTGCTTTCTTTCTGGAGCTTTGTCTAGTTCTCTTGCTAGGCCCCTCCAATGTTTTGATTTCCTCATTTGCTCTTTTTCCAATGTTTACAGTAGTAGCACAAATTCTAGAGGTTACCTCCTCCATCTTTGTTCTACTTTCCTTTATGAGTTCCCTTAGGTTGTTCTCATAATCTTTGAGTTTTATGGGAGTATCCCTCATCTGCTTTTCCATGTTATTGATTTTGTTCCAAACTGCCTCCTGTTTACCCTCCATTATTTCCATTTTCCTATTGATTTCCATTATTTCCTTATACATCCATAAACTGAATTAAAGAATAGCATCAACTTTGCAATTGGCCAATCTAGTAGGTGGGTACCTTTTGTCATTCTGCCTTTTGTCACTCTAATCTTCTGTGTTCTTTTTAGGACTCCTTCCAACTTCATCCATATAGTCCTCCATTTCCATTCATTTTTGTTCCTTTATTTCAGCAGGGCTTACATTTTGGTTACTTACTTCCTTTACTTGAGCTCCCATTTTCAATATTTGGTTAGTGACCTGAACTAGATTTTCCTTTTCATTAATCAGATCAGGGTCCACAGTAGGATCATCTACATCTTTATCAATTTCCTCAAACACTTGCTGGTTTTCCTCATAATCATGGTTGCTATTTTTAGACTTTTCCTCTATAGTGACTCCTTTCTCATTCTTATCTTGCACTTCTTCTTCCTCACTGGAACTTGAATGCCCACTTTCTGTTCCTCCCTCTTCCTCCAGACTCTCCTCCCCAGTGTTTTTAGAACTTTCCCACTCTATTTCACATGTACTTTTATGTTAATCTGAGGAAGTTTGATTGTTGCTTGAGTATGTGGACAATTGAAAATGTCCTTATATGTCATTTTTTCTTAGATTTAGTGACATGTGTCCATGTCCCTCATATTGTGTCCGCTTGGCCTATTTTATGTGCTTGATGTGTTTTCTATGTATGCTTTCTTATATGTGTCATGCTATGAAATTTGTATTTTATTGTTACACACACTGATTTTAGATTCCATGAGGGACTTCATGCATCTACCCTCCCTACTTGGGTATTGTGATGGACATCATGCCCCATTCCACTAGGTAACTACTCAATTATACTAAGATTTTCTATTATATACATTGATTACATATTTATTGACACCCTTGTGAAATGCTAGACATGGCATACATCTTACATTGTATATTATGCTTAGATTATCTTATATTTTGATTTTATGTTTTCACATTATATTGGATTATCACATAGTTATCATAAAAGCTCTAACTAATACATATTTTATAGAGAATTTTTATTTTGATGATAGTTCTTTCAAAGGTTCAACAAGTACACTCAAAAGAGGGGGAATTCATATGGGTTTGTCATAGAGATCAGGATTCTATATTACACTTATTACATTTTTCAACACACAAACCTAGTTTTAGAAAATCATACATAGGTAAATATAGAGGAAAAATAGTGACTCAAAAAGTAGTATAATGACACAAAATTTAGACAAAAAGGACATTAATGCCCAAATGGGGACACTAACACTACATGGTGATATTTTCTACTATATTGTGCTACTATCTAATAGCCTCAATTTTAGGACAACTTAAATTGGCTAGAATAGTACAATAGGTACTATACATGTTTGCATAGATCCAATTATAGGTTTATTAGTTATACTCAATTTTTACTCAAATTCACATTAGCTCAGCTCAAATTCATATTAGTTTCTTATATTTTGGGAATAATTAATAGCATTATCATTCCCATATTTAGTTAAAATATCTAGATATAGTTATTACAACTTAGTCCAAAATTAATATACTCAGATACCAGATTAGGGGCATGTGCATGACACATTATTTCCATATGCTTAGTTACACTTCAGTTGATCATATGGAATGTAAAATTACATGTAATTTTTTATTTTTTATACACTTTAAATTATATTCTAATTTATCACCAATTTTATGCCTTACTCCATTTCGTAGTGGTTGGCATTCTTGAGTGGCCTAGAGCTACCTAATATACTTGAGTGGGTGTCGAGCTGACATACATAATTAGATTTACTTAGTTATACATTTATAATTATTTTCATATTTTAATTTAGTATTCATTTACTACACATGGGTTAGAAATTATGGATTCATATCCTACTTAAGTTCTTGAGACACCCACAGGAGAGGGTTGGACACACTATCAATCCAATCCTAGTTATTCACAAGTTATGATCCACCAAGTATAGGTGGGAAATGATGTATTCAAAACTAGATTGAGTTCTTTATCCACCGACACATGAGGATTGAGCAAGCCATTATCTTAATCCAAGATATTCATTGATTGATCACTATATACATGCACACACATAGGTTGTCACCAAGTTCATGCATTAGCTTGTGTACCCAACGAGGTGTATTCATTACTTTATTCTTTCTCATCTCAATACTCAATTTTAAATAGATAATTATTTAATCAGAATAGTCTTTTAATTTTGATATCTCCTAAGTAAGAATTTATTTATGCATTTTTCATTTGTAAGACATGCTTTGGATCATGATTCGCATATGCAGACCCAACTTCACATACTCTGACTCAACTTCATGGGATTCACTTCCTAGGTAAGTATAGGTACACTTATTTTTCCTTTATATAAGTTATTTCACTTTACTACTTTTATATCATAAATGGGGGGATATAATCACCTAAAAGTGGTATTTGAGTGCTAAGAGTGCTACTCAATACTACCTATTCCTAGCTTAGCATTAGACCTACCCTAGAGCATATTGTCATACTTTTATAGCCTTTATGTGGTCCACATGAATCCATATTGAGATCAAGCATAGTATCATACACTTATTGATTGATCATGGACCTTCATGCCTAGTGTTGTACTAGCTAGACATTAGTGCCTAGAGCCATGTAGTGCTAGTTTTCCCAAAATGGTGGCTATGCCCTTTACCCTAGCTTTCTTAGATGAATGTATTTTGAAAGAAAAAAAATCATAAGGTTGGCATATACATCATTTATTATTTTCACAAGTAATATAAAACTATAAATACATGACATTTATCCCTTCATAAACTAGACGGAAATTAGATGCAAAATACCTATTCAAACATAAAACAAGTTGAGTAAAATCAAGGTTATTAATCCATATTCTACCTTACTTATACATACTATTAAATACATTAGCATTAAGCTCATATTTTATTTATTTTCAATCTCAATAACACTCAAGGCATTTAAGGCCCTTATCATACAAACATAACTTGCATTTTCACTAATACTTAGCTGGGGATAACTACATTAGACTTGATCCCTCCTCAGAGTATTGGTATGTGGGAAACTCTCTTCATAGTTGTGAAATCATTTGATTTCCATACAAAAGATAATCTTGTACATATATTAATTTCTTTATAAGTGGGAAATATTTTATGTCCCACTCCTTTATTATTATTACCAAAAACATGGGTCTTTGATATGTTTAGATTATATAAGCCCACCTTTGACTGGTGTGGGTACATGCCTAGACACATCAAGAGGATTAGGTCTCCCCCTAGTTGAAAACAACTAACTAGGATAATAGAAAGGACCCTACCAAAAGAAGAAGAAACAAAAAAATATTAGATAGGATCCAAAAAAAGGAAGAAACAACATCAACTACATTTGACTAGTGTGGGTCCAACTAGTTTTGGATGAAACAAATTAGATAGAAGAAGAGCAATTTTGCTTATCTATTTGATATGTTATTTGAGAAACATTGGTTACATAAAATTAGAACATATCATTATACAATTCAAAAATTTCTAAAGTATATTAATGATAATAAAGTGGTTAAATTTTTGGGTATTTAATATAAATAACCTATGGAAACATGGGTACCTATTCTTATTCCAAAATAATTGGTTGGCATAATTATTAAGAAAATTGGTAATGAATTAGTTTATATAACTATTTAATATCAGGATTTACATTTAAATAATCACATTTCAAAATCAGATTTAGTACCTACTTATGAGCATGTAAATATTTTAGTTTATTCAAATAATTTTGACCATGAAGATGATTAAATTAATCTATAAATTATTGAGAATAATATGATTACATATAAGCATGATGATTTGGTAGAAAGAGAAATATAGATACTCCTAAACATACAATGACACATAATACAATGTTTTTATCTAACATGACATAACATGTTGTTTATAAATCTCTAACATAGGTACAAGTTATTGCATAATCTCCTCCCATCCATTAGGATATAGGTTTATATAGATATATGTGTAGTGATTTAGAGGGTTATTTTATAACACATGGTTCTTATTTAGATTCAGAGAGTTATTTTAAAATACATGTTTCTTATTTAGATTTAGAGGGTTGCTTTACAACACATGGTTATTTTTTAGATTAAAAAAATGGACACAAAATATTGATCCTTCCAATCAATTAGGTATATACACATATGAGTATCATATTAATGAGATCATTGGTTGGATGAATGGTTGGGCTGAAGACCTTGTTCAGCTTCCTTTCATAGTAATTACTTATATATAACTTATTTTCTCCTTACTTTTGATGATTATTACTCTACACCTTGAAAAGGGAGAGAAAGATAACTAAAATAGAAATCTAAACTAATGTTGGTGATGCACCTAAATTGATAGTTCATCCACTCTACTTAAAATTCTAAAAACACTAATGAGATAAGTAAAAGATTGGAACTACAACTCTAAATATCTGTTATGCATTAGTGTTTCATACAAACATTCACCAAGTGATCAAAACCTAAGGGAAGTGATGGAAACACCTGATTCAAGTCCTTAACCTATCAATTTATCCACATACTATCTTCAATAAAATGACATTAAATAGTAAACATGACATGTGTAATAAGATAAATTAGTAGCTAGGTGAGATCAGGACTTGGCAAGAGAGATATTTCTATCACATATGTAAATAAAACTAGCATGAACAACTATGCTAGAATAATGAAATCTAAAATAGTCTTATATTCATGTCAAGAGGTTAAAAAGCTCTATCTTGGTAGAGTATAGTCATGCCTAAGAGAGATCCTTTCTAAGGCTTAAAATAACATATTTATAGTATAAAGGGATGAAAGAGATAGGGGAAATGTGTGGGAGAGTGGAGAAGGGGTCATATTAACTGAGATCACATCTTCCTTGAGTTTTTGATTGCAGTAATGTTAGTGGGACTATACCTAATGGGGAAGGATGGATCATAAAGTTCAATACCACTATAGGAAGAAACCACCCCCCACCACATTAATCCTTATCAAGATCCTCTACATTAATGCCCTTTATTATAAGGACAAAATAATCATACTCATGCACTTGATAGATCTATGATCATGTTTGCTTTGGGTGGCCATAGGTACCTATATTCTAGATCTAATATTATGTCTAAGGATGAGACATCTCACCATATCTCATTTATGTCTACATCTACCCCAACCTAGATATGGATATTTACTATATATTGAAAACCAATCAAATTTATTAGTTTTAGATATTCATTATATCATTACAAATCTATAGGTTGAATAGCTTTATTCTAGACCATATTAGGTTTAAATAAATCTATCCTACATCTAAGATTTAATGGTGACCTTAGTACTTTTGAACATTGATCTGGTTTAACCTAAATCATATTTTATTTCCATTTGAGCCCTTAGATTTACACTTTTAATTTTATCCATTGGTCTTAATTTGGGCCTTCAAGATTATAACACCTTTGACCTTCATCACTGACTGTCAATCTATGATTTGCACTAGATGAGCACCATTAGATCTAATTTGTCATGCATCATTGATATTCTTATGTATGAAATAATGAAAACCATAGATATTTTACCATTTTAATGCACTTAAGACACTTGTCACTTGCATATTTGTCTTTGATATTTGTTGACATTTTAACCCATCACTCATTATTAGATCTATTTTGTATGATGGACTATGCACCATTGATCTATTTGGGCCCATTAGCCTTTTTAGTTGATGTGAACTATTGGATCTATATTTTACTCCCAATATTACACCACTTTTCACTTGTGCATTTACCTTAGATATCCTTTGACCTTTTGACTTCATGCTCACCATTGATCTTAGGTACATGATCAAATGGATGATGTCGGATCTTAGGGACCCATTGACATTGTCAGGTTACTGCTTACCTCTAGATCTCAACCTATGTTTATGTGATTTGGACACTTGTTAGAGATGCATTAATTTTTGAAATGTTTTAACTCAAATGAATATTTACCATAGCTCAAATTTGATGTCCTTGCACATGCTTCACTCGACAATTCTAACTTTGAAGCTTTATATCTTGAGATAGACAACTCATCAAGACGTGAAATTTGTAGAGGATATTTATGGGACCAAAAAATCATGTCTATTAATGCCTTTTGATTTGTTTAAGCTCCTTATTTCACTTATTAAATTCATAATCAAGCTAACCTATTCATTTTTGCATGACGTCCTATGGTAGTCTAGTCCTTCAAAGCTTGTACAATTCATTTGATCATTCACTAAAATAGGAACTTTTCTCATCTATTCAATCTAGGAAAAATCTTTATATGTGGGCCAAAATTGACCAACATTTATAGTGAATCATAGTGAATCATGCCTATTATTCTTGAGAACCTACACCATTTATCTTGACTAGTTTATTGGGCATGAAGTCTCTTCTTTGGTTTAACACATTGATTTGAGGCTAAAATTGCTTGTCAACCTCTAGATGAATCAAGGACAAAAATAACAAAATAAATATAGGAAAGTGTACATAGGCACTTGGAGGAAAGAAAAAATAGATAACCTATTAAAGAAAGGTGTACATAGGCACTTGGAGAAAAGCATGGAATCTACTTTAATATATAGAAGGTTACAATTTACAAGCACCTCCCTCATAGGTAAAATGGGAAACATATGAATTCACTTCCATGATGAGATGGAAAATGATGTATCACATTTTCCGTTGTAATCTTGGTAGTTGAGGAAGCAAGTCTCTTCTTTTCCAACTCCTTTAACATGCTCATATGTGGAATAATAGGAGCAAAGTAACCTCTAATGTAAACATACTCACTTGGTGAATATTCCTTTTTTCCAATCTCTAACTCAAATAGGTACCTTAGAAAACACCCTCTTGTAATGGAAATCCTAGTTATAACCCCTATATTGAATTCAGTATCAATTCCTTCATAATCTAGTTGATTAGGTTGAGCACTAAATAGACTTGTATTACCTTTTAGAAGCATGCCCATGTTTTTAGGCTCATCAAGGGGATGATATCCTATAATGAAGATCTAAAAAAATTCCATGTCTATAATAAAATCTTAAAGGGGAAATATTTAAGGACTTCCCACTCCACGTTCTTTTATTTTCTTGACAAGGTTTCTCTCTTTTGCTACAATCAGACCATAGTCCTCCTAGAGAAGAGTATATCTTTCTCCAAAAACTTTAAACATGTCTTTGAGTGGGCCTTTTGGTTTATTGGTTACCTCTAATTTCCCCACAAATTCACCAATTTGGTCATATATTACATCTATTTCCTCATCCTTTACATAAGATGGTAATAGACTCAACCTCTTCATTTTCAACATAAGATAGTAGCTCTGCTTCCTCATCCTTTAATTTAAAAATGCATCTTTCACATCCAAGAGGGGTAAAAATAGCAATATCCTCTTCATAAACAATTGCATCCTCCTTGTCCCATTCCTCTTGAAGCTTACTTGAATCAGAAATTTTCTCATCTAGTTCCCACATGAAATGCTCCTTTTCTTGAGTGTGGATGGTATAAATGTAATATGGCTCTACTTTTGATATAACTTGAATTTTTTGGGCAAACCCTTCATAGAGGAATCTCATGAAGCTTGGAACCTTGAACTACTTGACATCTTACACCTTTTATTGATCATATGTATTAGGCATAGTATGATCTTCATGAAAAAGGCTAGACACCACATGATTTGGGTTTATAGCCCATGAAGGTTTCCAATTTTGAGATGGATAGGTTTCATGAAAAATGGTAAGTGGAGTGGGTGAAGGTACAATAATTTATTTGGGAGGTAGGAAGCTTGGGACTTTTAATGGAATAGGTGTAGGATTTGGTAGTATGGATGGGCTTTGAGGTATGGAAGGAATTTGTGTGAAACTTGGTACCTCTATAGACTACTCTTTAAGGAAGGAAGCAATGAAAGTGGGAAATTTAAATGGAGTATATTCCTTTTGATGCACTTTTTATTATACTTATATCTCATCCTCTATCTCAAATTACTCTTTGAAATCATATATATTTACATCTTGAAAGACTAAAAAATACTCGACCTTGCCCATTGGTGTCCCAATTATGAGCTCCTCTTTTGAATTTGATAATTCATCATCATTAGTTATGAGTTCAACATGGATTTCACTACTTACCTCTTCAAGGAGTGACATAGAATATTCTTGGGATGACTCCAAAAGAGATGAGATATATGTGACACCTCCTTTTTCTAATTATTTATCTTCAACAATCATGTCAACCTCCTTATTTTACATATTATTTTGGATGTCTTTTCAAGATGTAAATGACTTAAAATCCTAAGGAGGGGAGGGTGGGGATTGAATGACTTTGAATTTTGTCGACTTCATGACTTGACTCCATGATGAAAACTTGGGATTATGATCTTCTTGCATAGTGTTCATTGTGGATTGAGGAGTGAAAGGACGCATATGTAGTTGAGGTGATGTTTCTTTTGTATCTTTAAATGTTTGGTACAAATGTTTATTTATAACTTCAATTTTATTGGCAAGGGAGGATTCAAAATTAGACCTTGATTACTCATGAAGACTGGCTATTTCAACACAAACTTACCTTTCCTCTTGGACTCTCCCTTGGACAAATTTTCATGAGGGGAAGGCTGAGAGGAGTTGGGAAGAACTATGATGACTGTGAAACTCATTTGATGAGGGTTTATGAGTGGTGATAAAAATCTCAACATAAGGCTGACATGGAGTGAATGAGGGAAGGTAGGATGGGTAATGAAGTATTTGATGTTCTCCATGGGCTATTAGCTTTTCCTTAATATTAGAGATGAGTCCATCTATGTTAATCATGTCACAACTATCTATATAATAACCTCTCCTAATGAAATGCATCAACTCCTTATTTTCTTATTGAACTAAAGTCTTAACCATAAAATTACATGCTTTGAGATTTTTCAATGGATCAATGTTTATCATATTCTTCTCTTGGTCTAATAGATCTTGTTTAAGGCTATATATAGGACAAGTTGTGGTATGAGTAGATTTTTTAGGAATGTCATGCTACTACCATGACTAAATAGGAGGGTTATCATAGGATTGGTATGATTCACCATATTATAGGTAAGTATTTATATATGGTTAGTAATGCTCAGAATAAGGATGATAGAGATTAGAGATCATGGTAGGGATAATATGGGTCATTAGTAAGGTAAATTTCATGCCCTTGATAATAAGGATCATGATAAACTTGATCAGGCTCATCATAACTTTGATATAAATCTTGATAAATATGATTAGGAGGTGAATGATAGGGGTATCCAACATAGTTGTTCATATCAATCTCATATGTAAAATGAGAAGCAAGAACTGATTAAAATGTTCAATGAGACATACTTGGCCTGCTTACAACTAAAATCTGAGATTTGGAGTCAAAATTTGTGCTAACTTGTTTGCTTCAAAAAGATGATTAGAGGAAATACACACAAACAATCTTTCCACTCTTTTAGATCTTGGTCCTACCAGGCATGCTAAAAACTATTATAGACCTATATTTTACCCCAACTAAGCAAAGGATTGTTTAAGTCCTCTACTCAAATATAATCCCACATGGGAATGACCCTAGGTTTGGGTTACCTAATCTTGGTTTAGACCTCTAGGATTTTTAATGAAGCCAACTCCTCTGATGCACTACTTGGCTCATTTATACTAAAACCTACTAATGTTGGGGTGAAAAGGGAGATAAATATAACTAAAATGTAAATATAAACTAGTGTTGGTAATGCACCTAAATTTATAGTTCATTCACTCTACTTGAACTTCAAAAAATACTAATGAGATAGTTAAAATATTAGATCTATAATTCCAAATGTCTGTTATGTATCAATATTTCATGTAGAGGTTCACCAAGTGATCAAAACTAAGGGAATTAATGGAAAGGCCTATTTCAAGGAACTAAATAGTCAACATATCCACATTCTAGCTTTAATCAAATGACATTAAACACTAAACATGAATTGAATAACAAGATAGACTAATAGCTAGGTGAGGTTAAGACTTGACAAGGGAGATATTTTTTCCACATATACAAATCAAACTAACATGAACAAACTATACCAGAATAGTGAAATCTAGAACAATCCTCTATTTATCTCAAGAGGTTATAAGGCTTAATCTTGGTAAAGTCTAGTCATACCCAAGAGAGAGATTCTCTCTAAGGATTAAAATCCTATATTTATAGTAGAAAGGGATGAAAGAGATGGGGGGAATGCATGGGAGAGTGGAGAAAGGGTCATAATGACTAAGATTACATCTTCCTCAATCTTCTAATTACATTGATGTCACTAGGACTCTATCTGATAGGGAAGGATGGATCATGAAGGTCAAGACCACTTTAGGAAGAAACCACCCCCCACTGCATGAATCCTTCTCAAGCTCCTATGCATTAATTCCCTTCACTATAAAGACAAAATCCTCATGTTCATGCACCTGATAGAGCCATGATCATGTCTACTTTGTGTAGCCATAGGTACATGTTTTTTAGAGTTAAGATTGTGTCAAAGGATGAGATATCTCACCATATCTCATTTATGTATATCTACCCCAACCTATTTATGGATCTTTACTATAGATTGAAAACCAAAACAAATAATTTATTTTTAGATAGTAATTATATCAATGTAGATCCATTGGTTGCATAGATTTATTTTGGTGCATATTAGGTTTTAAAAAACCTATCCTACATCTGAGCTTTAATGGTGACCTTAGCCCTTTGAAACATTTTTTTGGTTTTACCTTGATTTAATTTGATTTTCATTTCAGCCCTTGGATTTTTAATTTTAATTTTAGCCATTGATCTTAATCTAGTCCTACAATATTATTACACCTTCAACCTTCATCATTGACCATCGATCTATGATCCACATTGGATGAAAACCATTAGATCCACTTTATTATACACTATTGATATTCTTATATACAAATGAATATGAGCCATAGATCTTTAGATAATTTAGCTCACTTAAGATACTTGTCACCCATATATTTGTCTTCAATATTTGTTAACCATTTAACCCATCACACACCATTAGATCTAGATTTTTCTCTTGATATTATGCCACTTTTCATTTTTGAGTTCACCATGGATATCCTTTGACCTTTTGACTTGATGCTCACCATTGATCTTAGGTGCACAATAATATCCATGCCATTGGATCTTTGGGACCCACTAACACTGTTAGGTTATTACTCGCCATTGGATCTTGAACCAAGCTTCTATGATTTGGACACTTGTCAGTCATGTGTTAATCCTTGAAACATTTGAATTCAAATGGCAATTTGTTGTAGATCAAATTGGATTTCCCCACACATGTTTCACTCTGTAAGTCTAATTTTGAATCTTTATATCTTGAGATAGACAACTCATCAAGAGATGAAATTTGTAGGGGATGTTTGTGGGACCAAAGCATCACGTCTATGCATTCCTTTGGCTCTAGTCAAAATTTAAAGTGCACTTATTAAATACATAATCAATCTGATCCATTCATTTTTTCATGACATCTTATGATGGTCTGGTCCTTCAAAGATTGTACAAGTCATTTGATCATTCACTCAAATAATAACTTTGTTCATCTATTCAATCCAAGAAAAAGATTGGTATGTGGGCCAAAATTGGCCTATAGTTAGAAAATAATGTACTATCTCCCTTGACCTCCTATGTCTATTTGAAATTTACATGTCCATTCTATTCAACCTTTAGGCCTTATATATGGCATTTATACATGATTTATAACTATTCTGACATTTTACATGTCCCTTGTATGCAACATTTTTTCCTTCTTATGTGAAATTATGTGATTTTGATTATATATGTTATGCTTATTACTATGGTTCCATGATTCCTATCATGTACTATAGAAGTATCTATTTACATATATTTATAGTGCCATGATCAATAGCATGGACATACTACTTATGTGCTTAAATGCTTTATCTATTAAATATAATGCTTATAACACATATACAAGACTTGTAAGTTCCTTATCATACTTCATACATTACTTTAATTTGATATTAAATTACATGATATATTAAAATTTAAATACTTTTCATTTGATTTAATGTTATATCTTTTTTGGAATCTGATACAATTCAAATATTTACATGTTATTATTTGATTACATCTTTCAAAAATGCTCTCACTTTTTATTTTGATATAAGTAATTTTCATTGAGTTTCCCTCATCTCAAAAGGGAAGAATCATAATGGTCTTATGTAAAATTTTTCAAATGAAATACATTTCATATTTGATATTTAATATGTAAAAATCATAATTGTCCAATTTTGGGATCATTCAACTTGCTTATGCACTCCATTATTACAACTACTTGACTACAGATACACTTCTGTAAATATGGTAAAAGATTTAAAATAAATTTTAAATAGATCAATTCATCACTCTATACAATATGTATGGTATGATATGCATTCATGTCTAAGCTACTAATTTAAAAAAATTAGATTTCTCTTTTTCAATCAACCAAAGTTTCAAGAATTTATAGTTTGAATATAAATTTATCTACAATAGTGTGATTCATCTTTTTAATGTGGACCATATTTGAGCTTAGTCACACTCCATGTAATATTTCCCACATCTTCTTTTTAGTTCAACAAGTGAGCCACATTTGAACGTAGTGATGTTCTATGTATTGGTTGCACTTTAGTAAACCACTTTATTAGCTCCCACCTATTTAAAATCATTATAGACTAATCTATAAGGGTTAGAGTATAGAATATTTCCAACTCAAACATCTTAATTGAATATTCAAATTGAAACTTGATGAATATTTATTCAACTCAAGATCAACACTTCTATAGATGCCTCAACAAGGAGGCATTCAGATATCATAACAAAGATAAAGTATGCATACACACTCAGGTATAAAATTTCCTTTACTTTATAAATTTTATACATCACTATATTAAAGAGGGTAAAATATATACATCAACATTTAATAAATGAATGATTGAAAATACTTTTCCTTGTCATACTTACCTTGTTTGGTTAATTCCCCATTTTGATAAGCTACAACTTCAAAGGAAGCCTTCAAAGTCTAAAATTACTATGCAGATCTCTAAACCATCCATACTTTATCCCTATTCATTATGAAATTCATTGTTATTATGATTTTATAATACTTTATTCCTTCTAGATAGGAGTTCACTCTAATAGAAGGACATATTGTATACTTTTCATATAGTGCAGAGTGGTTTACATGGGAGAGTCATTATGATAATTGTCCAGAGTTCTCTAAAAACTATTTTTTCATAATGAAAACCTTCATAATGACTCTCCCATGTAAACCACTAGGTCACTTATCAAAAAAAATTTAATATTCACCTATAAAATCACATCAAGGCTCATACTTGAGACCCCAAATTATTCTATCTAACATTCTTTTACAAATGTAATTTCAAAAGCTTCTATCTATTCAAAAAAGAACCTTACTATTATTTGTTTGAAGTATTTTAGTCATTGGCCAAGTTAACATTATTTTCTTTTAGGTTGTGGGCATTCCCTTTGTTAAGCATTCTAATCAATATTTATAGTTTCATCCTTATAATCTTCCCTAAAGTGATATTTACATTAATTTGAGGTCCACTTGGATTATGTAGGAAACACTTAGTCAATAAGGGATTTTCTAAGGATAACTCAGTCATATTGCACTTGCCCTCTTTTTCCCATTTTTTATTTTTATTTTGTTTTAAGTACTTCTTTAGGCTAGGGTTTTGATTCTATAGGTCATTCATGCATTCAAATAGGATCCACATAGAATCAGATAGTATATAGATAATGGAAAACAAGACCATTTTCATATATGACACATAGATTATCTGGATAAGGCTACCATAGTAGATAATGGCACACTACAACCTTATTTTTATAATATGTCATTATCCCCGTATACAATGATCTATATTTTTAATTAACATTATGTTTTCATGTTCTTATAGATAGTTATATATAGTCATAATAAATGAATGAATTATTAATATTTTTTATAAGCACATCTCTCTAACCCTAACCCTAGTTCCTATTTCTATCAATTTAAAACTTTTAAAAATTTTATAGATCTTTGTATTTACAATATTTTATAATATTTAACTTCCTAGATCAGATTTCAACAGTTTAAATTTTTTTGTTTAGTATAATCAATTCTATTTTAAATATTATAATAATAAATATATTATTTCTCTCTATAAATACTAAATGATAGAAACTATAGACACTATAATTTAATCTATATATGCATGACAATGCTTATCCTTGACATATATACCTTTCTTGGCTAATTCTCCATTTTGATAACATAAAATCTCTAAGAAATCCTTTAAATTGTTGAAATTATTAATAACATCTTCAACACTTCCTTATTTCATCCCTATTATCCTTATTTATTAGATATTTTACTATCACTCTTATTTCAAAAATGTTCTTCATTTTAAGAATAGTCTTTACTAGGTAGATAGGGGTGCATTATGCACCTCTCTAGTAGTGAAAACTTATATCCCATGCTTTAATGACTATATTTTAAAAATGACACACTTATTAATGGATTAACCATGAATATTATAAAAATTTAAAATATTCTCTTATAAAATCACATCAAGGGTATCACTCGAAAGGACACACCACTCTTTTATAAGGAAATTATCTTTCTTATTTCAAAAGTATCTATTTTTTGAGTAAATATACTTATTTAAAAAATTTAATTAAATTTCATAGTATTTATCCAAATATAACATTATTTTTTATAGGTTGAGGGCATCTCTAGTCAACATTTTAGTAAAATGTGTTATTTGTATTCACATGGTCTTACCTAAAGGGATAATAAATATTTTGTAGATGCCTCATTTATCCCCTCAAACTAGAATTTATTTATAACACTAATTTTATATTTCAATCTCTTTGTTATAATAGTATTTTACTAAAATATAAGTTTACACCTAATCCTAATCCAGCAAAGGTACTTCTGACCATTTTAATATCAGGCTAAAATGGGTTAACCCCTATAGTCAAAATCTTATACAGGGGATTTTTATAATGTCATAGGGTATGGTATAGCTTATTTGATGTCATTTAATATGCCATTATAGATTTCATCATAGTGTAGCTTAGTCCTTGTGTCATTTTATGTCTAAGGGGTCATTTTAGAGTCATATATGCAAGTTGCATGTTTTCATGGTGTCTGAGTAGTTGTAAGAACAGGTCCATAAATTCCTAGTTTACACTTCTAAAATATTTCAACTTTTGGCAAGTGCTAGAATTATTCTCAGGTATTTTGGTTTTGTGTCTTTGAAAAAATCTTGAAGGAAATGTCCTTTCAAAGAATACCTAAGGTGTCTGCAATCATAAGTTTCAAATGCATAATTCTCTCAAAGAAATTGCCTTGGGTATTTTTATAAGTGTTAGAGTTCTTTCAGACAAATTATCTACAACAAAAGTACAAGGCAAAATTCTTTTGGGGAAATTGACCTAAAGGTAATAGCTAAGTATGTTTTATTTCAAAGATTTTTTTGGTATAAAAGGCCAACAAACATATTTCTTTCAGAGAAAATGTCTAAAACAAAAGATCCTTGTCAAAATATTAAAGATATTTCCATTGAGTAAAATGTCCATAGCAATATGCCTGATGCAAATCAAAGCTCCAATGGAATTGAATGGTTTTAGATAAGTTATTTGTCCAATCCTTCAAAATTGATCCAAGCAAGATCTCATAGTGTTCATAAGCTCATAGGGATATGGACCAAATTGACCAAATCTTGGAAACTCATCAAGATCTTGAAAGAATGAATCAAAATGACTTGGACAAGTGTAAGGACTAGATTGTCATAAAGACATCATGAAGAACTATATTGGACAACATGTTTGTGAATTTTATAAATGATTTCAAGAAGTCTTGCATGACCATCAAACCATGCATGATTAATTTCCTTAATGTGAAGATCATTCTTTACAAGTTTCATATCTTGATGAGTCTTTTATCTCAAGATCTAAGCCTTTAAAGTTGAGTTTGTCATATCTAAAGAGCTAGGCCATCTTTCACATCACATAAAAAGACATTGGTCATAATTTTTTTACATTTAATAAATACACCTTAGAAATCCTTATGAGCTAAAATGATGCATTGGCATGTATTTTTTCATTCCAAGAACATGATCTATAAGTTTCATGTCTATCTGAGCTTTCTAGCTCAAGTTATGGAATTTGAAAGTTGGTGACACAAATTAATATGTTTGTGTAAGTGTCAAATTCAAGCCTCAACAAACAAACACTTACATTCAAATGATTAGTGACAAACACATGGACATCATGTAAAACACATAGGTCAACTCACTTGAACACTTCATAAAAACAATTAAAAATCTTTTAGAGTCAAAAAATCAAGTGGGCACAATCATTTTAGCATTAAGAACATCTCCTACAAATTTGGTGCCTCCATGACCTTTTCTCTTCCATATCCAAGATTTTAAATTTGGTGAAATAAATCAAGAAAATTGCACAAACGTCAAATTTAAGCTATGGAAAAAAACCATTAGGGTCTAAATTTGACAGACATGTAGACATCAATGATGGTCTCATAGATGTCAAATTTAGACCTCAGTAAATAGACATTTATTTTCAAATTGAAGTAGATCCAATGGTTGTCCTTCATTCATACCAAGGGATATGAATGGTGTGAGATAATTCAAAGGTTGAGAGAGATCGAGAGGCCACCACATGACATAAGATTATAAAATAAGTAGATCGATAGTAGGATCTAAGTGTAAATATGGGATTGCCATGTGACACTAGCTTAGATAGAGTTGATAGGTAAAGGATAGATCCAAGGCCTCATTTTAACTCATACCATAGAAATTATATGGTGAGAGTAAAGGTAAATGAGTCAATGATTTGAGTCATAGTTGATATCTAATTAAACAAAGGTGACCTTAGGAATTTTGATAGAAGTCAACAACACCATTTTTGACTAAGGCAAATAAGTGTTGTAGGGTCATCCCACCACATTTGTATCTCAACTAAAATCCATTAAAGGTATGTGTTGATTTAGTCAGATTTAAGGATGTGAAGGGATCACCATTAAGGCTCTAAATAGAAATCTAACTTGAGGATTTGTGTCATACAGGGTTTGTTTTATGACTATGTTTGCCATTATTAAAAGGACCTTTGTACATGAAGATTTCTTGATTTCTATGGATGCTCAAAGGCAAAAATGGGTATATTTGGACTTAATAGGATGAAAAGGGAGATTGGTTTTCTCATCTATGGTAGACCTATGAACATGGGAATGAGTTTGAGTATGATCCATTTTGAACTAGAATTGGCATTTCAAAGGGTGCCACAAAGGCATACACGTAGACTCTAACATCTTCATCTCCAGGACCAACTACATGATAAGGATCCTTCTCTCCACTTTTACACAACACAAAAAACTATTTAAGAGTTTTTATCACTAAGATAAAACTCTAATAGATTGATCCAATGGTTGTAATTGCATTGATTACAAAACACATCTCAAAACAACTTGATCCTGCCATTACAAATATCAAGGAGCCTCAACAAGGGAATAATGTAATTATGTAATAGGCTAAAGTGACCTAGATAAATTAGGAAGCTTGAATGAGTGTAAATGTAGAGGCAGTTGTAACTATGATTCAAATGGAGTTATGATAATTTGATTCCTTTTTTATCACCAAAATCCCTCTCTCTCGCTCTCATTTTTTATAAATATAGCCTTTGTGCTATTGTTAATCATTCATTAAGCTGGTATAACTAGACTCTACCAGAAATTGTATTTTTCACCTCTTAGAATAATGAATAGAGACTTTTATGTTTTTTTACTATTCCATGCTTAGTGTTTCTTATTTTTTTGATATGCAAAATTGGTTATCATCTTCACTTTGTAGGTCCAAGTTTAACCTAAGTGCTAATAAACTAAACTTTTTTTAAAGGTCATCTAGCATGTCTTAAGGTTGGTTTCTCAGGTATAGAGTGGATAGTTAACTGTAAGTGATTCCAATAAATCCTTAACCTCATTTCCATCTAGCTTAAGTACATCAAATTGACCTGTAGGTGAATCATTATTACATGGAAACCATTTTAGACATTGCATTAGTTATGTTCATAGTCTATTAGTGTGCCAATAAGTTAAATCTTGAGAGTGGATTTTTGAACATTTGGTGCATGACCTACTTTATAGTAGGTTTAATTCATGAAATATCTAACTCTTTTCCCCATAATTTATCATTTGACATAGATAATAAAATTTCAAGATACTTTCAGTGAGCTAGCCCTTAAATCTAGAGGCTCATTTCTAATATAGGTACACCCACATACCTATAAATGTTCCCATGTTGCCCAAATCTAGAAGAAACTTGAAAAACTTCTTCTAGGGTGAAATATTTGGTGATAACACTTCTATCACCCTGGTGGGACCCATTATATTTAAGACAACATGTCAAGGTGAATGTTTGTCTTGACAACATTAACTATAAATTGGTGTGTTACTCAATATTTGGTGACTAATTCATGTTAAATTTTGTTCAAGGCCATTATTTTGTTATAAACATGCCCTCATTATTCATGTTTCTCACTATTTCATCCTCTACTAGAACATTATATCCCATTAACTCACCCATTTAGCCTAAAATCCTATTGAAGTTCAGTATCCACAACCTAATCTACCCTTTAAAGAATGAATAGATTTCTCTAGAAAGGAAGATTGTGAAGAGGTTGAATAAATTAATGATATTGAAGAAGACATTATTAGACATCATGTTTTCCCAACCTTTAATACTAAAAATCCAATTCAACTTCTAGTATATGATTTCATTCTTCCTAATGCCTTGAAAGGTGTGCCCACATTCAATGGTAAGAGTCATGTCACACCTAGTGATCACATTATATATGTTTCTAAAATTTTCAATTTGCATAATATTATTCAAGAGAACATTTACATTAGACTCTTTGCCATGTACCTTAAAGTTAAGGCTTTTGATTTGTATATGAATCTAGAAGGTGGATGCATGACAACATGGGATGAGTTTGGAGAGTTTTTGACTTCTAGATTTGGAAATTAAGTGACCATGCCTGTCTCATTCATTAGCTTAATGTGATAAAAATATGACCTAAAGAAATAATGCATGACTTCAATGAAAGGTTTTAGAATACTTGGAATATATTGGCTCCTCCCATGAGACCACCTACTATATTTGTGTTCCCTAATTACTTCAAACCCATTGAGACTAAAATTGCTATCATGCTTCAATCTATGGGAGATTACACTCTTCTCTAAGCATATGATTTTACTATCAAAGTTGAGAATAGTCTCATCCAAGATGTAATATTTTCTTCTAAGGTGTTCCTCCTTTGTCTCATAATTATACTAATACTCCATAAGTGGCTCAATTTCCTAATTCCAATACCAAAACTAAGGTTACTCCTAGGAAGGTAGAAAATAATGTTGATTGGAAAGAAAAGTTCCTAGCCTTAGAGGCTCAAAATATTTGAGATAACATGTAATAATGTACCTATCATAATAATTACCCCTATCATCAATATTATGGTCAAAATATGTAAGATGAATATTCTAATGATAGCCTAATCTTAATAGGCCTACCAATGTATACAATCCTAAATATACCACCAATGTAAGGGAGATGGTAATAGTTCATAAAAAATTGGTTCAAGGAGAAGATTGTCAACAAGACCATTTCATGGATGCCAATTATAATGGATAAAAATCTCTGGTGGCTCAAAGATTATTTACCCCCTCATATCAAATGAGTATGGCGTGATGATACAAGTTAATTAGGATTGATAACCTCAAGGAGAGATCTTCACTAATTTTCTAGTTAAAGACACCTTTGTGTTAAATCAAGGAGCCTTTATCATAGATAATACAAGGGATAATAAGAATTATCTAAGAGGTGGAATTATCATGCCCATAGTCTCATCTTATCCTCATGTAAGGTAATAAGATATTTATAAGTGTGACAATTCTAAAAAATTCAACATCTCCCTCAATTCAAAATATGGTAAGGTCTACTCGTATTCCTCAAGTTCCAAGTAATTATTTGCCTACAACAGCCCAAAAGAAAGTAGGTATGGTTTCTTTAAAAAATTTATACTTTTTTATTAACACTAAAACATCCATTTCTATTTGGGATGTTCTTCATATACCTGGTCAAAAATAACTCTTACAAAAGTAGTTACCTATTATCCCTGCTAGTGTCTCACCCATAAATTAAAGTCATGAACATGTTGCTCTTGAAAATTATCCTAATACCATTTTTGAACCATCCATTAGGTATAATAAACCTCCAAAATTTTACCCACCCTCAATTTAGGTGGCACACTAGTACATAATTGCATAGTCAATAGTGGAGCTTCTACTTATGTCATGTCTAAAGTTGTAGCTAACAAGCTAGGCCTAAAATATGAGCCACATAGAAAAGGGATCCTTATATCATATGGTACACATTCCAAGATATTAGGAATAATAAAAGTATTGAAGGTTTTCTTACATTATTTTCCTAGTTTTCATATCTTATAAGACAGTTATGGTTGATCTCCCAGCCTACTTTAAAATCTACCTATTGAGAGACTTCATAGCCAAGATAGGTGGTTACCTCTTATCTCACTAGTATTTCTTGGCCTTTAAAATAAGGTAAAAGGCAAAGGTAAAAATTAAGACACAACCCATTGTAAAGTTTCATATTTAACCTTGCATTGAGACAAGTTCCAATTTAAATTATGTAGCCCATGAAGAAAAGGGCTCTATTGTAGATGATGGAACTTCTTCCAAGATTGAGGGTATTTTATATTTGTTTCTAGATGACTATGGAACTAATAATTATTATTATTATCCTTATGATTTTGAAGAGGAAACTTATTTAGGAGTGTATTTTATACATGAAGGAGTACCAACACCTCTACTTGCCAAGTAAGAGGGTGAAGATGATGAGTTGTGGAATTTTTTTTTTTATGGTTCAAGAAGTAAAGTTGGTGTAGGGTTTGGTGTTATTTTTATATCCCCATCTAAGCAATAGTATTATGTTTCATACATATTTTATTTTAGTTTTAATTTTATTTTGGTTGAGTATGAAGGTTTAATTCATGGCCTTTAATGGGCAAGGAGAAAAGGAATCAAGATATTTCAAGTATATGGAGATAGTGAATTGGTTATGCAACAAGTGAGGAATATGGCTGCTACCACAAACCCTTTTATAAAGTAATACAAACATATGGTATGGGATTTACTTGAATAATTAAATGCATTCAATAAATAATTAGTCTCAAGGGAGCATAATACTCATGATGATAGACTAGCTACCATAGGAGCTAAATTTGATACTTTAACTACCATAAAAGAGGAGGTAAATAGTCTCATATTAAGGTCATTATTATACCTTATGTACCTAATAATTAAGTGTCTTTTCAAGTGCTTGAAATTTAAAAACATATTACATGCTTCTTAAAAAATGAGTTTGAGTTTTCTTCAAGGAATGAAAGGAGGCTCCAAGAATAATTGGGTGATTAAATTGTACAACTAAGAACTAATAAAATACCTTATAGTTTGGTTACATTAGAAAGTATCTTCAATGAGAATGATAAAAAAAATAAGAATAAAGTGAGTATGTTTACAAAAGAGGAGAATTGTGACCTTAGAAAGTATCTTCAATGAGAATGATCAAAAGAATAAGGAGAAAGTGAGTATGTCTAAAAAAGAGGAGAATTATGTAAGAGCCTTGATATTCAAGGATAACCTCCTCTAACTAGTCAAGGTATGTTCTAAATTATAGAAGGAAGAATTCAAGAAGTTATGTAGAGAGTTTCATGATATCTTTACTTGGAAATATAAAGACCTCAAAGGATTTGATCCTAGCCTATCACACCATACCATTAAGTTAGAATCTAAACTTAAATTGGTTAGACAAAAGCAAAGACCCATCAACCCCAAGGTTGAACAACTTATGAGGTTAGAGATTACAAAACTCATTTAATCTAAGATAATCTTTCCAATCAAGTATTCAACATGGGTATTTAACCTTGTTCCTATTAGAAAAAAAAATGGGGAGATAATAATTTGTGTATAATTTAGAGATATTAATAGAGTGTCACTCAAAGATCACTATCTTCTTCCCTTAATGGAGTAGATTTTTCAAATGGTTTTAGGTTCTCAACATTTTTATCTTCTAGATGGATATTCAAGATATAATCAAATTTTAGTCAGTGAGGATGATCGATTTAGTATAGACTTCATTAATAAATGGGGGAAGTTTTCTTATATGAAGATGATCTTTTGTCTATATAATCCCAGTGCCACATTTCAAAGAGAAATGGAGATGAATTTCAAAGGTTTGATAAATGATATGATATTGGTTTATCTAGATGATATAATAGTGGTTTCTAAAGATGATAATGAACACATGAAACACTTGAGACAAGTGTTTGAAATATGTAGGCAGTATGGAGTATCTTGTAATCAAAATAAGTGCATCTTTGCTATTCATGAAGGTAAGCTCTTAGGACATATCATTTCCAAGGATGGTTTGACTATTGATCCTAAAATAATAGAGGTTATTATAGGCTTATAATTTACCTTACATATGATAGGTCTTCAAAGTTTCTTAGGCAAGATAATTTTTTTAAGGAGCTTCATACCTTGTTTTGCATCTTTGGTGAAACCTATCACAACTATGCTTAGGAATAACTAATTATTTTCTTATAACAAAGAGGGTAAGAGCAATTTTCACCCCATAAATAAAGATTTTGTAGAATTTACTACTCTTTTTAATCCTAATTTTATTAAATACTTCATGTTTTATTCATTTTCCAACCTTGATACTATACCAACCATGCTGATGCAAAATAATGATGAGGGTGTGGAGTAGCCAATTACATTCTTTAGTCAAGGTTTATAATATTATGAAGTTAAGTATACCTTTGTATAGAAACAAGTCCTTGTTATTGTAAGGATACTAAAGAAGTTTAAATAATAAGATTCATGTTATGATCTCTCATCCTATCACCAAAGAGTTTCTTTTGAGCATACATCTTAGTGAAAAGAGGGCAAGGTGGATCACTAAGGTAATAAAATATTATGTTGATATCAAAATGAAAAAATTAATAAGGGTTATAGGCCTTTGTGAAAATTTACCTTCAGATCTTCACGAGTCAAAGGAAGAGGTTTTAGTCAATCATGATTGTTCCCAATCAACTAGTTTATTGCCTCCACAAAGTTGGATATAGGATGTGATCAGATTTCTTCAAATTGGTAAGTATCCTAATAATCTGAGTAGATCACAAAGGAGATATTTTAGACTACAATATATTCCCTTTTGTCTTGTGGATAGTTTTCTTTTAGGAGGGAGATCAATGGTGTGATATTAATATATATTTATAATGATCAATTTGGGGTGTTGTTTGAGAAGTTTCATAATGGGATAGTAGGAGGTCATTTATCTCTAAGAACCACAACTACCAAGATCATGAGCGCTGGTTATTATTGGCCCAGCCTCTTCAAGGATTTTCATGCTTGGTGAAAAGGTGTGGACAATGTGATTTTTTCGTAGGAAAATAGAATCTTTTAGATCTTCCTTTGAATATTGTCCAATTTGATCAACCTTTCATCCAATAAGGTCTTGATTTCATTGGCATGATAAATCCCCCATCAAGCGCTGGTCATAAATGGATACTCATAATAACTGACTATTTTACAAGAGGGGTTGAGGTAGTATCATTGAAAGAAGCTAATGAGAATGATATCTTAGAGTTATGATAGCATCATAACAAGGTTTGGCACTCCTTATACTATTATTTTAGATAATTCTCTTGATTTTTATGGGATTTAAGATAGCTAATTGGGAAAATAGTAATGGCATATTATTGAGAACTTTATATAACTATTACCTTCAAGGTAATGGGTTGGATGAATCCACTAATAAGAATGTAATTAGAATCATCAAGAGAACCTTAGAGCATAACCAAAGATCTTGGCACACCAAATTAAAAACAACCTTATGGGTTGATAGGATACATCCTAAGAGGTAAATAAGGGATTCTTCATTTGTGCTTGTTTATGGAAGGGAGGCTAGGTTGTCTATCTCTCAAGAGCTACCTTCCTTAAAGTTAGAAATTCAACTAGAGTTGTTTGAGAATACCCTATGGAGGTGAGATTGATAGAATTAATGGAGTTTTAAGAGACTAGAGATAAATCTCATCAAGCTATGGAGCATCACCAAGTACTAATGAAGAGGTACTTTTATAAGAAGACAACTCCAAGATCATTTAAAGAAGGTGACATAGTATTAAAATGGGATGAAGATAGAGAAAAACCAGGGAGGCATACCAAATTTGATACCCTATAGAGCAGATCATATGTCATCATCAAGTGCAAGTAAATCAACTATTCTTAGGTAGCAAGGATGAATGGAAAAGAATTACCTATCCATGTGAATGGGATACATTTGAAACCATGTTATTGAAAACTAAAGGTCAATTTTGTAAATATTATATTAGGTGTGTGTTTAATTTATTGTTGTGTTATGTTCCATAAGTGCTCATTAAGCATATGTGTGTTTCTATTTTGTGTCTTATTCTTATTATTTTATGTCATTATTGTGTATTGTCATAGGGTAGTTTATATGTTAAAATTGTATAATTTTGACTCTATAACCCAATGGATAGGATTTTGCAATTGGTCATGGCATAGAAAACATACCACCCTTGGTAAATTGCTAATATCATTGACCATTTTTACCATAAGCTAAAATGGGTCAACCCTCTATGGTCAAAATCTTGTATATGGGATGTTTATAATGTCTTATGGTATGTTGTAGCTCATTTTATGTGATTTCATATGTCATTATAGCTTTGATCATAGTTTATCTTAGTTTTTATGTCATTTGACATCTTAGGGGTTGTTTTAGAGTAAAAAATACAAGCGGTAGGTTTTCATGGTATCTAAGTAGTTGCAAGAATAAGTCCAAAAAATCCTAGTTTACACTTAAGAAATACTTCAACTTTTGGCTATGTGCTAGAATTGTTCTCAAGTTCTCAAGTTTAGTGTTTTTGCAAAAATCTTGAAGGAAATGTCTTTATATAAAATAATAAAGGAAGTTGTCTAAAAGAATAAGTTTTTAAGGCATAATTCTCCTAGATAAATTGTCCCAGGTATTTATCCAAGTGTTAGAGTTCTTTTCAACAAATTATTTGCAACAAAAGTACAAGGAAAAATTATTTTGGGTAGATTTTCCCAAAGGTAAAAGCTAAGTGTATTTTATTTTGGACACTTTATCTAGTACAAAAAGCCTGAAGGCATATTTATTTCATATAAATATCTAAAATAAAAGGTCCTTGTCAAAATCCCAAAGATATTTTCATCAGGTAAAAGGTCCATAATAATATGCCTGATGCAAAGCTCTAATGGAATTGAATGGTTTTGGAGAAATTGTTTTTCTAAGCCTTCAAAATTGATCCAACCAAGATCTCACAGTGTTCATAAGTTCATAGTGACATTGACCAGATTGAAAAAATCTTAGAAACTCATCAAGATCTTGAAATATTCAATCAAAATAGCTTGGGTAAGTTTAATGACTAGACTATCATTAGGACATCATGAAGAACTAGACTGGACAACATGTTTGTGCATTTAATAAATGAGCTCAATAATCCATGCATGACCATTAGACCATGTATGACCAATATACTTAGTGTAAATATCATTCTCTACATGTTTTATATCTCAATGAGTCTTCTATCTCAAGATCTAAGCCTTCAAAGTCTAACTTGCCAAGTCTAAGGGGCCATGTCATCTTGCACATCACATAAAAACACACTGGTCAGCTTGTTTGTGCATTTAATAAATGTACCTCCAAAATTCTCATGAGCTAAAATGATGTAGTGCCATATATTTACTCATGCCAGGAACATGCTCTAAAATTTTCATGTCTGCATGAGCTTTCTAGATCAAGTTTTGAAGTTTTAAAGTTGGTCATGTAGAGTAAGATGTTTGTGCAAGTGTTAAATTCCAGCCTCAAAAAATATACATTTAGATTCAAATGATTATTTAAAAGTACATTGACATCATGCAAAACACATAGGTCATCTCACTTCAACACTTTGTAAACACACTTAGAAATCTCCTAGAGCCAACAGATTAAGTGGGTGCAATCCTTTTAACATAAATAACATCTCTTGTAAATTTGGTTCCTTTATGATCTTTTCACTTACAAATCCAAGATTTAAAAGTTGGTCAAATAATATGAGACACTAATGTATATGTCAACGTTAAGCTACAACAAAAAACCATTAGGATCTAAATTTGATGGTCATGGAAATGTCAATTATGGTCTCACGGATGTCAAATGGAAATCATGTGGACGTCCATTTTAAACCATGGTAAATAGCCATTTATTTTCAAATATAAGTAGATCCAATGGTTAGAGTTTATTAATACTAATTCATATTGATGGTGTGAGATGATTTAAAGGGTCAAAGAGCTCAAGAGGCCACCACATGGTGTAAGTGCATAAAGTAAGCAGATTGAGAGAAAATCTTGAGGACAAATGTAACACTACCAATTGGCACTCACTAAGATAGATTTGATAGGTCAAAGATATATCCAAGGGCACACATTAAATCATACCAAATAATTAGGATGGTGTGAGAAAAGGTAAATGAGTCAATGATCCAAGTCATAGTCGATAGCCAATTAAATAAAGGTGAGCCTAGAACTTTTGATAGAAGTTGATAAAGCCATTTTTTACCTGGGCAAACAAGTGTTACAAGGTCATCCCACTACCATTAGAGCTCATCTGAACAACATTAAAGGGATGTTTTGATGCATTTAGGTTTTAGGACATGAAGGGATCACCATTCAAGCCTAAAATAAACCTCTATTTTAAGGATTTGTGTCATATAGGGTTTGTTCGATGACTGTGTTCACCATTATTAGAAGGACCTATGTACATGATGAGTTATCAATTTTTATAGATGTTTGAAGTCAAAAATGGGTCTGTTTAGACATAATAAGATCAAAAGTGAGATTGGTTTTCCCATTTTTGGTAGACCTATGAACATGGGGATGAGTTTGAGCATGATTCAATTTCAACCAAAGCTAGACTTTTAAAGGGTGCCATGAAGGCATACAGATTGACTCTAATGGTTTCATCTCCATGACAAAATACATGAAAAGGACCATTCTCTCCATTATTTTACACCACAAAAAAATAGTTAGGAGTAGTTAAAACCAAGATAAAACTCTAATAGATTGATCTAATGGTCATAATTGCATTTATGTTGGAGTCCATATTGAAACAACTTGATCCTGTCATTACAACCATCAGGAAGCATCAATGAGAGAATAATGTAATTGTGCAATGTACTTAAGTGACCTAGACTAATTAAGAAGATTGAATGAGCATAAATATAGAGGTATTTTTAACTATGGTTCAAATGGAGTTGTGCTCATTTAATTCCTTTTTAGTGCCAAAATCCCTCTCTCTTGCTCTCCTTTTCTATAAATATATCCTTTGAGATATTATTAAGGATTCCTTAGGTTGATATGACTAGAATCTGACATAAATTATATTCTACACCTCTTGAAGTAGTGAATAGAGCATTTTGTAGTTGTTTACTAATATGTGCTTAGTGTTTCATTTTTGTTTGATATGTAAAATTGGTTGTCATCTTTGCTATGGAAGTCCAAGTTCAACCTAAGTGATAATAAAATTTTATTTCAAGTCATGTAGAGTGTCTTAAGGTTTGTGTCTCAAGTATAGATTAGATAGTTGAATGTAAGTGCTTCCAATAAAGCCTTACCCTTATTTCCCTCTAGTCTGTGTCCATCAAATTGAACTCTAGGTGAATCACTATTGCATGTAAACCATTGTAGAAATTGCATTAGTTATGTTCATAGTATATTAGTGTGCTAATAAATTCAATCTTGAGAGTGGATATTTGAACATTCAATGCATCACCTCTTTTAGAGTAGGTTCAATTCATGCAATCTCTAAGTCTTTTCCCCATAAGTGATTAGTTGACATTGATAAGAGAATTTCAAGATACATTCAGGGAACTAGCCCTTAAATCTAGAGGCTCATTTCCAATATAGGTATACCCATTTATGTGGAAATGTTCCCATGTTGACCAAATCTAGAATAATCTTGAATAAATTCTTCTAGGGTACAAGATTTGGTGACAACAGGGACATGGATAAATTAATATTCAATAATAAGTTACACATAAAGATGTTAAGGCAACTATTCCACCTCATAAGGCAAATATTATAGTTAAAAAAATTCAAGTTAAGATTAACAATAAAATGACATAATCAATTTAAAAAATGGTACACAAAGTGAATAAATCTACCTTTAATAAGAATAAACCACTAAGGTTTGAAATTTTAAGAGATCAACTGCATGTTATTATAGAAATATTATTATATAATAAGATAATCAATTTTCCTACTTAACTATTATCATCCTCCTCATTATCTCATGAAAATAAAGGGGAAACCATTTACTTTTTGTCATGGTACTAATGGATAGCAAGGAAATGATTTTTATGAATTATGATAAAATATTACAAATATTGCATATAAACATTTGGAAACTTTGACACTCGGTCAACAAGCTTCCTTTATCCATATACTTATACCACACATTTGACAAAGACAAATATTTCCCAAGATATTCTTGTAAAGGAACCAATGGTTCATCAGACTTATATGAATGATGTTTCTAGGATAAGATCTCATTATAGTGTACATTTTACTACAATTGATTAATCCTAGGATATTATCATTATGGAACCAATGGTCATTCAAGATCTACCTATTAAAGAACATAGAAAATAAAAAATTGTAAAGGATAAAGTACAATATAATGTGGGTGTAGACACATAAATTTGGTCACATGTACTTAACAATGCTAATTATTGATACATATTTAAAAAATTAATTTCACCTAGATATATGAATCATATGTCCCATTCCTCTAAGCATTTTATCTATATATGGGTTGAACCCTTTATTTGTCATTATTATTACACAAAAATTCTAAATATCAAATGCTCAAGCTATCTAAATTAACCTTCAAATTATCTTCAATAGAGGACAATTATCCCTAGTATTTTTATATAATTATGTGTTAGGTAGATATGAATTCACTTCTATATTGTTTGATTAGGCTAGCCTCATCCTACACTAAATATAATGACTAGTTTCAAAATCTAAAATCAATCTTTTACATCTTCCTACATGTTTCACATGGTCGGCTAAAGCAAATTGTCAAAATATTCACCCATAAATACATTGCAAGAGTCACTCATTATAGTTAAATTATATTCAATTGTTTCAACATTTTTCACTACTACACATTTATAAAATATTCCCTATTCTATTTAGATTTAAGATCACTCACAAGGAGCAACCACAATAGTAGTCAAGAGCCTTGTAAATTAGTTTAAGAGTTATCATTATCAAGTATCAAAATTATATTCTAGTTAAATATATATAGTCAAAGAAGCAAAATTTCATATTTGATCTAGGTGGGAGAATTATGTGGGCTTGATTTCACTCCTTTGAGTACTGGATACATAAGCAGTGGTCAATCATCAAGGGGGTGATTGAGGATAGCTTAGCCCATTACAACTTAGTATTTTATTATAAGTATTTAAGATATAAAAGTGAAATTAGGGTTTCAAATAAAATATAATATAAATTAAGAATTATTCATGGAAAAAACCTAAGTATGATATCTCAGATTACTTATCATTTATAGGTATCAAAGGTATACTAACTAGTTTTCTATCACCATCAATTTGGATAATTTTGTGGCCAATGGACTAAGGTGTACTACATTTTTATTCACTTACAATGGTTATGTCTAATAATATATTCTAATTATAACTCTATTATTTCATTTCAAAAATTGTTATTTCTATATATTTTCATCTTCGTCACCTACCATAATCAATTAGGACAAGTTTTTAGTGAAAGACTTGAACATACTACACTATAGTACACTTACAATGGAACTATGAAGATTCTATTTTTGATTATGTGCCTATTCTTAAATGTTTACAATTATCTCTTTAACTAATTTTAAATATCATAATTTGATAAGAATCAATATAAATTTATGTTAAATCTAAGTATATCTCCTATTATTACATTCTAAAAATATTAGTTTTATATACTTAGCCTTTTGTAAAAAATAGAACTATTGATTTTTGTACATAGATAACATTCTAATATTATTTAATTTTACACCTATTTAATCAAATAAAATTTATTTATGGTTTATCAAATATAGGTTAAAATAAATTTGTGAACATGAACCCTTTTTTTTTAAGCCTTTTATTTTTTTATTTGCATTTCCAATTTCATTTTTATTTTTGCTTTTCTTTCCTAGATGTTATGTTCTAACATTTTTAAAAATCATAGGAGATGTGTTTTTTGGAAAAGTGGTCATCAGTTTTACTTGAATCATCATGTGAGGGATATAGGCCCAATAATAAATTCACTAGATAAAACTATATATAGATTTAAGTTTCCATATACTTCATGGTATATCAAAAATGCATAGGATTCTAAGTTTTCATCCACATGGTCTTTGACTATTTGTTCTTGTAGTGTACTGGTAAGTGGTTACCCCAGGAAGTTACTCTAAATATATCATAGAGACATGATAATGTGGCTAAAATAATGGTTTAATCCTCTATAACTAGTGACTTTGTGGCCATGTTTATTATTTATGACTAGGATTATTATATTTGAGATCCTATGAGACACACATATTTTTATTTGCACCCTTCATTCTTATTTTAAAATTCTAAATTTTAAATTCAAAACCATGGTAATAATGAAATCATTTTTATTACATATTTTAAAGTTAATGAGTACATGGTATCTTAATTTATAATTTATTATTCATTGTATATATGCATTAATCAAATCCAAACATCATAAGAAGGTTAAATGAATAACGTGAAATCCCAAGCCTTCATCAATTCATATTATTGTAATATCCAATGAAATATATTATTTATCACTACTAGGCACCAAAGGATGTGAATGAATCAATTTATTCTCCCCCCCCCCCTCACTCCTAAATTTTAAGGATAACTTATCACCATAATGTTCTTATTATTCAACCAAGACTCATATTAGAGAAAAATTATAAATTGGTGTGATAGTGATGATGATGAAATATGAGAGATAACAAATGATAAGTTGGTTAAAATAAATTTCAATATTGTTGATCCCAAAGAATACTCATATCATATCCTATTTACAACTTTGACACTTAAAAAAACTTAAGAGGATTCAGTAAAAAAGAGATGAATCATACACTATTATGGAGACCATGTTCAAAGGACAAAGTAAAATCTATAGTTAAATATATCAACATAATCACAATGCCAATACTTTTTTCACTTAATTCACAAAAAAAAATTAAAAAAAAAAAATAGTCTTTATGTCTATAGGTTACATAACTTGAAGGAAATATTGAAAATACTCTCAAACTTCAGAATGTATAATCAATGTCACATATATTCAAGAACAAGTAAAAATAAAAAAATTGAAGAAAGTTAAAAAAAAAAATATCACAATGCAAACATGATAGGTTACTAACTAAATAAATACCAAAAAAAAATTGCATGAAAAAAAATTACAACAAAAAATGCTAAAATAAAAACATGATGAATAAAAGGGGCCATAAATATGAACTTTAAAATTTCAAATTTCAAATAGGAAAGACAATATTTAAACAAAAAATATTTCTTACAAAGGACATTCAAAATCAATACAAACCAGATAAGATTAATATGGTTCCAAAAGATGTAGCTAAAAAGCATTAATAATATCTAAAACATTTGATTTCTAGTCTTTATATCAATGTTAAGAAATGTACCAAGGTTGATGTTTCCTCTATTCATGAGGTAAATATATGTAGCATGACACTTTTTATATATCTAGGGTAATAAAATTAAAATTTTGGTAATATTATTAGGCTTAAATGTTGCATTGGATCTATTGAGTTTCCTATAATATTTGGGCCAAAAACATGTTCGATTAAATTCTAAAATGACCCTACCTTGGAAAAATGCAAGAAAAATTGGGAAAATCACGAATGAGAGTAATGGGGGAAACATTGGGCATATATTATGGCTTTCACATTTTAACATTAAGGTATAATGGTAAAAATCTCAAGAATCGATGAGTCCAAAAAGAAAGGAAAAATAAAATAAAATACCTCTCCAACTATTAGTATAGCAAATATGGATAATATAATCACAATATAATCATATGATATGGCACATTCAAAAAATCAAATGACATTTGAATATTCAATAACATATTATGGTAATGTTGGATTTACATATATAAATATAAAAAAAATAATCAATTCAACAATCCATATTTAAAAGACAAGGAATACAATTATGTTCCTCATTAAAATTGCATAGAATATTGTTTTGACATTGATAATAACACATGACCTAAAAAGTGGCATCCCATCCCCATTGGTGGTTTAAAATATAATTTATAAAGTGGTTATATATGTTACATAGAAACTCCATGGGAATATCTTAAGGACCAAATTATTGGTTATAGTTACCATAATTTCCACTATACATAGCTTCCTCATAGCTACTTCTCATTTTATTTTATCTTATTATTCTAGTTATTGGTTTTGTTTCATATAGTCTTTGAATTTAAATATCTAAAAATAAATTAAAAAAATATTCCAAAAATTCAAAAAAAACAAATATTGAAAAAATATAAAAAACATTTAAAATATTTTCAAAAATAAAAAATCAAGACTTGAGCATGACATCAAATGCTATTTTACTTCTATACATATGTTATTTATCATGGCAGATAGAATATTATTTTTATATACACACATGCATTTCACTAGGTATGTAAGTGTGGTGTAGTACATACACAATACAATAATTCTTCGTTGTTAGACTTGCTTCTACCCAATGGCAATGCCTATGCCAAGGGAATCTCTTTAAACATGTTACATTATAATAGGTTTTATATATCTATCACCTCAAATGCAACAATTAAAAATACATCTTACAAGTGTCTTTCCAATCAGTCATATTTTACATGGTGATACATTGGTATGCTAATTTTATAACAATATGACTGATACATATGGATGAAATAAACTAGTTTTCACTTATTCTATGTTTCTTTGACATTGTTCAATTTATTCCTTGATAGGATAGATAATGATTAACTATTATCTATGGACGTTGGCCCTTTTGTACAAATTGATTAAACATATCTATGAGATATTTTATTGGTATCTACAAAATTTAAACATGTCCATTTCTATGGCCCTTGGCCTTATATGTGCGACATTTACATTTTTAAAATTTTAGCATGTCCCTTATATGGGGACTTTGCCTTATTATATTACATTGTATGAAATTATGTGTTTTGATTGTTGAGATTGATTAAGAGGTGACATGATACTATTATGCATTGTTTATGTGTAGTCTACTTTAGATATGGTTACTTTACTACATGATTCATTATTATATCTATGTAGACCTGCAACTTGTATGCCCCACATTTAATATGTTACATACTTCTTCAGTGAAACTTGTATTTTATATGATAACATACTCTCCAACATGTTGACATAATACTATATGATCATCTCTTCATCACATGATACAATTAACTCTTATTTTAGATGAGTTAGTTTGAATATACTTCCATTATCTCAAAATGGGGAAATCATAGTGGGATTGTCTTAGAGATCCAAAACTACATGAATAGATGTAAGATAGAGTAAAACTTTCAAAATTATAGAGTAAATTTTTTCAAAGATTCATAGTAATGCAAAATTACAATCTATAACAAAGTATATGTTTTCAAAGACTCAAAGTGATTTAAAAACAAAACATATAACATATATTGGCAAATTGGTATAGATTTTGGTGAATATGACATACATATGTGCTCACTTTTAAAATACTCAAAGTATAAAATCATACACCCTTGAATGCATATGCATGGGGATATGTAAATTAGTTACAAGATTAAATTTACAAGTTAAAAATACAATTAAAGTTGATCATATAAATGTATTGAATTGTATATCCTTGACACAAAATTAATGGGAATGATATTCATTCATGTTCATGATTATTTAAATTTATAAAATGAAAATTTTCAAAGTTCAAAGTTTCAAATTAAAACTCAAAATATTAATTTAAATTTAAACATTTGAGTAATGAAATCCTGATAAGGGCATGCATATTCTTCATTCTCTTTAGATTGTGTAAACTGTAATATAGATACATCTACAATAATGTGATTTAAATATGTGTAGGTGATGTACATTCAAGTGTAGTGACACATAATGGCCTTGGCATCAATTTTAAAAAACCCATCATGGTTTTGCCTTTTTTTTTTGGATTAATAAATTGGCTACCAATCATTATTCATGAGTGTTGTAATAATGAATCTTACCAGCTCAAAAAATTTATTATTTATTAAATTTAGGACTTAACCATTATAAAGTTCACCATTGGTTCAAGTGATTTTGTAAGGTGGAATAATTATCCATAATCAATTATAAACCTTATAGGGTAATTTGGTTGAACCTACATATATGTGTACTCATTTATTGTTCTCTTTTCATGTCAATTTTTAAAGTTTAAAATGTTAAAATTTCAAATGAATAAAATGAATACTTCAATAGCTATTATAGGGTTTGTTAAATTTGAGTGACCTTCACAATTAAAGTATTTTTTAGTGAAAAAGTGTGCTACACATAATCAATTTCAATTTTTTATCTTTTAATATAGAAATTTCATTAAAAAATAAAAAGGGGGAAAATGTATACACATAAATTTTATCACATGTACTTGAGAATTTTAATTCTTGATATAACTTAAACCACATGACTTCCACCCAAATACACGAATCTTATTCACCATTCCTATATAAAAAAATTATCTATATGTTGGTTTAAATTTTTGTTTGCCATTACTATAAATAAAATTTTCCAAATGTTAAGTCATCAAGATGTCAAAATTTACCTTCAAATTATCTCCAAAATAGGACAACTATCCTTGATTTTTTTAGACAAGTTCATATTAGGCATATGTGAGTACATTATGCTCTTGTCTAGATAGTATGGCCTCATCTCTTAATAAATAATGGTTAGTTTCTAAATTTGAAAATAATATTTTGGGTCTTATTTCATGTTTTTCATGGTTATTTAAAGGAAATTATCAAAACATTTTCATTAATCCACTTGATATTCACCTTGTTCAAGATGTTACACTTATGTATATTGAGGAAACCTACCATATTATTTCCAAAATAAATATCACTCACAAGGAGGATCCATAAGCCAAGTCAAGAGCTATAATTATCAAATATAAAATCAATATTATATCTACATACATATAGTTAAAGGAATAAAATATCACATTTAGTATATGTGGAAAAAATATGAGGGCTTGATTTCCCTTATTAGAGTATTGGATACATATGCAATGGTCAATCATTAAGGGTGTGATTGAGGTCATCTCAACCCATTACACTCAATTTTTTTATTGAATATTTTTAATATATAAAATTACCCTTAGTGTTTAAAATATAAGAAAAGATAAACAATAATTTCTATGTAGAAAAAACCTAAGTGCAATATGATAACATTCATAGGATTAGAAGGTACAACAACCTAGTTTATGTAGTAAACTAAGAAAAGTCCAAAATCAATGGACTTAAATCTATTGTGATGACATCCACTTATATAAGTCATGTATAATAATATATTATACTTATTATTATCATATATCATTTATATAATTATAATTTCTTTGTCTTTTCCTCTAAATCACCTATCATAGTCATTTAAGACAAGTCTAAATTCAACAAACTTGAATGCACTAAATTATAGTCAACTTAAAACATACCTATCTAAATTCTATTTATGATTCTATGCATGTTCTCGAACTTATATAGTTATCTCTTTCATGGACTTTTGCTATCAAACCATCATAATAGTCAACATATATTTATGTGCAAGCTATATATATAACCATGCAACCACACTAATCATATGGTTATGACAATATAACCACAATACAAATAATGTTATTAATCTATGAAGATTATATGAACAATTATTCTAATATAAAATATTGAGAATATATATATATATTCTCAATATTTTATATTAGAATAATTGTTCATATAATCTTCATAGATTAAAAACATTATTTGTATTGTGATTATATTGTCATAACCATATGATTAGTGTGGTTGCATGGGTTTATCTATATTTTCATTTACCTTGAACCTTGTTATAACCTCATCCACCTTGTAAGGTTCTTGTTATTTTCCTATTTATTAAGCTATCTTATTGTGAATCAATATCACATATTCTTAACTTCATCCATGAGTATTAGTTTATTCTATATGGTTTTAGATCTCATAGTTGAGTGAGTTTGGGAGAGGAGCCTATAAGGGAGTGATGAGAAGAAAAATCTTGTCAGGGAGGAGATTCCTAGTGGAGATTTGTTTTTGAAAGGATGTGCTAAAGTAAAAACAAAGGAAAAAATTCTTTTATTGTTGTAATCCTTTTGTGAGGGAATTTTAATGATATAAAGATAATTACTTTAAAGATATAAGTAGTGTTAAGGTAGATTGTTGTCCAAAGACACTCAAAAGTCAAGGTGGCATTCTAAGGTAGAGGTACACATTTGAGGAAACAAATGAGTTTTGTGTTATTTTGTTGTTTGAAGCTTAAAAACCTAAACTCATCAATTTTAATATTATTTTTAACCTAAAAAGGAGAATAAAATCTATAACAGGATGTGCTTGTGAATTTATTTAATGTTTTTATTGAAGGATGGCACCCTGGGATGCCATTACATTAGACATTCTTCAATTTCTTTAATCTAAATAGTATACAACCTCAATAAAGTGTTGCGAATACTCATAAAGGAAGAAATATATTGTTACTAGTCCATCTGGACAACCAAGAAGGAATAAGGAGGATGCATAGGTGTATTAGTAACAAGTAGTAATAGGTGTTATTTCATTGGCTTAAGTTTCTTATGAAAGTTTTATGCAAAGTCTAAAATCAGCCAATTAGAATTTTTGATGAATCTGATTAATTAAAAATTGTAGAAATTAATTTCTTTCCAAAAATTTAGAAAACTTGATTTTTTTCCTAAAATTTTCCTATAAAATCATAGTTAATTCTATTGAGAGCGAACCATAAATCCAAAACTCTTGAAAATTTTCCACAAATTAAAACTTTTTGTCCTCTTCTACACGAAAAAATATTTTTTGTAAATAAAGCTATGCAACTCTAGATTTTATTATTTTTTTATCATTTTAGACTAATTTTTTAAGAGTTGAAATCTTTAAAATATCAAAATCTATACATAAGTTTTTTCTAAAAATAGGTAATTTTATCCAATTCTAGGTCAGATTCAAGGTCTAAAAATTATAGTTTTTTTGATTTAATTATTTTCATGAAAAACTAGGGGAAAAAGCATAGTTTGAAATTTATGTTGTTCTTAGATTCTATAAAAACTAAATGAAAATAACATTAGCTTATAGAATCATTGGATACTTACAATAAGTGAGTATAGAAATATTGACTAGATTATCCTTCGTAAAGAATCTTGACTAGAAGATCAACCAAATGACTATGATAAACATCATATGAGTCCCTCATGTTATTGAAATAATATGTAGTATAAAATTTAATTCCAAAAGTATAGAATATTGATAATGTAATAGATTTTTGGAAACACATTAAGATAAAATATCAAACATTTGAAGCTGGTAGAATTTTGTACTTGAAAAATCTTTTATTTTCCACTAGGATGTAAGAAAGTGGTTCTAGTTTTAAATATTTGTTGCAATTAAAGTATATTTGTGATGATTTTAAGGTAGTGAAAAAACTTGTAGATGATCAAGACCTCATTGTTTTGGTTATGTAAAATTTACCATCTTCTATGATTATTTTATAGAATCATTACAAATGATTAAAGAAACTATACATTAGAATTCAAGAAGTTTTCAACTCTTCTCATATGAAATGATAGGTGGGAAGAATAGTCCATTAATTTAACATTAACATATATATAAATTCCACTAATGGCACGATCATATGGAAAAGGTACTTATAAATATAAACATAAGTATTTTTATTGTAATAAACCTAGTCATGTGAAGAAATATTGTTGTAAGTGATAATATGATTTATAAAATTACAGAAAGAAGTCACAAACTACAAATGTGGATGAAGAAGATAAACATTGTTCAACAAGTGAGTTTATTTTTGTAGTGACATAAGATTAGTTATTGGAGTCATAATATGGTATTTTGACTCAGGTGTATCAAGACACTGTATACAAGGGAAAGTCAAGCTGGGCTACAAATCAATCCTAGCTCAAAAAAGACAAATCATACTCACCCTTATACTTGTGGTACATTTAGACAATTAGGGTCATGACTAAGACTGATCCAATATACATACCTAAGGGGTCCCTTTCTACAATATTATAGCTATAAAGGGTTTTAAATACTCTATTCAAGCAACATCATGTAATAACCCTAGCTAGGTCCAATGTTTCCTATATTCACAAAGTAAATGCAAGGTAAATTAAAATATAACTTAGTGCTCATCAAAGATTGTGGCATATAATTGGGGTAATAAACATGAAAGTAAATATGAATAAAATAACTCTAATTATGATATGTATAGATATAAACCTAATACATGGTGATAAAAATACATTCAAAAGCCATTACTTATGCTACTTCTATATACTAAAATAGAGGAATAAGAGTTACAGATACTTACCTTGAAGATGGACCATCAAGACTCAATCTCTCCCTTCACCAAAGGTGCTTCATAATAGGTTGTTGTGGGTTATAAGGATCACTATGATAGGACAAATAATCTAAGACTTTTCCACAAGATAATATTATTCTCCAAGTATAAACCCTAATCGATGAATCCTCAACTATAATAGTGGAAGAGAAAATTGTAAAGAAGCACAATTGAATGATTAAATCTATCTCTCTCTAAGATATGGTGAAAAGGATATGTATATGTATGTATGTATGTATATATATATATATATATGTATGTATATATATATATATATATATATATATATATATATATGTATGTATATATATATATATGTATGTATATATATATATATATATATATGTATATATATATGTGTGTGTGTGTGTGTGTGTATATATATGTATATGTATATGTATATGTATATATGTATATATATATATGTATATATATATATATATATAGAGAGAGAGAGAGCTAAATATAACCTTTTATCAAACAAATTCATCCCTAGTTGAACCTATATCATTAATAGATAAAATCAAGTTAGGTAATAGTCTATTTTAGCCAAGCCTGACATAGACCTATAACATGCTAATATTATTTAAGTATAGGGTTGGCCCATGTGGACATTATTTTATAAATATCAAAAATGGATTTTGGCTTAGATAGGTGTTATTTAAGGCATTGAATTACTTGGAAGAGTGTGTAAGGTATGTGCCAACACTTAGAGAAGTATATACGAGAGGTTTCTGTTAATTTCAAGTGGTGGTATATGGGAAAATAATTTTATGAAGCACTAATGGTCTACCCACCCCTTTCCTAGTGCACCCTTTAAGGCATGCTCTCAGAGATATTGAGACTTAATGGGTTACATCAAGAGATAAATCATTAGTACTTGATGAAGTTTTAAAATATTATGTGTATACATATGCCCCACTTGAATCCCATCACATGTCAATCGGGTTTAATAGGGGATGGTGCTAAGATAAAATAATATATCAACACATAATATTAAAGATAACTAAATTGTAGCATTTTAAAGTATAAAAAACTAAAATTAAATGCTTAAAATGAAATAACTAAAAAAATAATGTATGCATACCTTTAATTACCTTTGTTATTAGATGGTTGTCTACTATGTTTGTAGTTTTTTTATTATAGATGGTATAAAGACTACTTTAGACAAACCCAAGGATAAAAAATTAAAGAGCTAAAACAGATAATCATAGGAAATCCATGATGACTAGACTATTTATGCATGATGTACTTAGAAATTTGGTAAGCTAGGGTGATAGATTCTAAGTTAAGACCAAATTACCAAGTCAAAATTTATAGTAAATCATGTAATAAAAAATCCAAGGCTACTAAATGACCAAAAAACTCAAACAAGTAAATCTTAACTAAGAAAGGTAAAAAACCAAGTCAAACTGACATATGGTAATTTGATATCAATGTTAAATCAATAAAAATCCTTAAACAAATATGGAAAATAAATGGTAAAATAATATTGATGAGTGAGTATTAACAATCCTTACTCAATCATCAATGAAAAAAGTACACAAAAAGGAAAAATAGCATTGATGAGTGAGAAGTAACAATCCAAACTCACTCAATAATTGAAAAATCAATAAAGTATAAAAATGGATGCAATTGTCTAAAAAAATATGGTATATACAACAAAAATATAAAAATAGACGTAGTTGTCTAAAAAAAAGAAGTACAACAAAAATATAGAAACAGATACAATTATCCAAAAAAAGGGGGTGATAACAAAAAATTTAGAAAGATATGTAGTTGTACAAAAAAAGAGAGTGATAATTAATTTTTTTCAAATAAACTAATGCAATTCTAGAAATGTAAAGCAATGGTATAAAGAAGATAATACATAGTCACTCAAGCATTTTTTTTATTTTAAAGATAGATAAAACTATAATAAATTAGGGATAACATGCTTTTAAGATGTGAATAAGAAGGAATATAGAAGTGGGAAAATATATTTAGAATAAAACTTGCATATAAACAGGGTAAATGAAATGGGTGGTGGGTTAAATGGAGTAAAAATCAAGGTAGAAAAACTCTTTATTAAAGTCAAGACACTATAATTAAGTTTGTCAAAATAGGAGGACTTTTGACATTAAGGACTCTGAAGAGCTTCTCCTAACCACACAAATATTAGGTCATAAAATTAAGTATTAGTATCACCTCATGAAGGTTATATTCATGAAAATTACAATGGACTTACCTTCCCATAATGTGTTCCCCATTCCTTAAGACCTCTTATAGAGTCATCAGTCTACTGCAAGAATTGTGTACTTACATGAGAAATTATGTCACACTATAGATTTTTTTTTATTCTCCTACCCCAATATACTAGCCTAATGCACACTAATGGACCTTGGCTCTATGATGAGGCTACTCGTGGAGTTTGAGCTTAGATTAGAGATAAAAGATGTGTTATAAATCATGTTTGTTGGTGTGATGTTGACTTTTGAATTTGTATATTTCCTTTTGATCATTTCATTTTGTTTTAAATTATTTGAATTTTAAATTTTGATGGTTGTTTCTATTCCTTCTCCATACAGATTTGAAGAACCAAATATGGGTGTTAAAAATGACTATCATTGGAAAAAATTCAACTTAGTTTCTAAGAAAGAGAACTTAGAGAGCATTGTGTCTAAGAGTCTTATTTGTTCATGTGAAATAAAGGTTATATCTTTAATTAGACCTTGCTTTATCCCAAGTGGAATGAAAGGTAAGGAAATCAAGGGGAATGAACATGAAATAATTTAAATTAATTCAAATTGAAAAGATTATCAGAAAGTTCAAAAGGATAAAATGAAAGGTAAGTATGATTCCTTATCATAATAGTGTATGTAAGTGTAGGGAAAAATCCTAACATGGTTTGTTCTGAAACTTTTATCTATTAAAAAACAAAAATTGAAGCTAAGAATATGGGATCACAATCTTGTAACCATTTCTTAACATTCTATAAAAGGAACACATGGTTTAATAAAGGTATTTTAAAGTAATATGGTGATTGTATGAGGAGAGAATTGTCATATCCATGTCCTTATACTTAAAATAATAAAATAAAAACCCAAGTGAGTGAAACAAAGGCAAAATGGTATTTATGAGGAGGGCCTGGTCCTATCCATGGTACTACACTACAACACACAAAAGATATATGTAAGAGGGTGAACAAAACATATGAAAAATGATTTAAAAAATGGTATTTATGAGGAGGGCCTATTCCTATCCATGGTCTTATACTTCAAATCATAAAAGAGAAACATAATAGGTTGTAAAATGCATTATAAAATAACAAATTTGATATGGAAAATCAATATATGCAGAAAAAATAAATTCATGAGGAAAATCAGGTCCTATCCATGGTATTATAATGTAAATCATGACAGAAAGAAACCAAATGACCAAGGGAAATAGCTAATGTTTGTGTAAAAGGGAGCTAATGAAGAGGGTGAGATATATGTTGAAATTCTCCAAGAAGTGTTATTAGGATAATATATATAACTATGATAAGAAAGGAAATATCTAAGCAAAATATTTATTAAAAAATTATGCATTAGTAGGCTCTTCAAAAATGTGGCCTTCATTAGTTCAGAGGTAATAGGTTCAAGAACCAATAATGTCTTTTAATAAATAAGGGATCCACCATTTTTGGGTGTATTTTCCTTCTTTATCATGGAAATAGTCTAACTTAATGACTAAATCACCAACATTGAAAGTGTGGATTTTAAAATTTGTATTATCTTATCTAGTGATACGACCCTGGTATTGGTGGTTATGTTAAATAGTGGTTAGATTGTGTTTATCAAGAATATCAAGGGCATGATAGAAATATTCATACAATTATTCATCAGGAATGATACCATGAAGAGATATACGTAATGAGGGAAGTTCAAATTTTAATGGTAAGACAAACATAGAATCATAAACTAGAGAGAATGGTGTTTCTCCAATGATAATACACATACTAGTATGATAGGCCAAATTTGTGGGATATATATGGATATTCCAATCTATGTAAGTTTTATAGATGGTATTTTATAGAGTTTATTGAGAATATTGTTAGTGGATTCAGCTTGGCCATTACATTGTGGATGGTAAGGTGTGGAATTTTTTTTGGGATATTTCAAATGTAATACATAACTGATTCATGTCCTTGTTCTTAAAATATATGCCATTGTCATAAATGATAGTATGGATAAATCCAAAGTGACAAATGATTTGGTTAAAGATAAATTTAAAAATAATGGTTCCTATACAAGAGGCATGGCTTATATACATTTGGTAAAATATTTAGAAGTACTGATAAAAAAATGACCATCTTGTGACCAAGGTAATTTATCGATGAGATGCAATCCCTACATGGAAAATGGACAAAGCTAATCCATAGTTTAGATCTCAATTGGTGGTTAATGTATTATATCATCATGAATTTGGCAAAGAATACACTTTTTATCAAAATTGATAGCATCCTTTTTGAACATAGGCCAAAAGTATCCCATACTTAAGAATTTTCATGTTGTAGCATGTTCACTATAGTGACCACTGTAAATTCCCATATGTGCTTGTTCAAGGAGAGGAGGGACCTCTTATTTCATGACATAGAAAATCAAGGTACCTTGTATATTATGATAATAAAGGGTGTTGTATCTGGAGATATTTACAATCTTGTTTACAAATTGTAGTCTTTTCATGAGAATCTATGTCTAGAAGATAGGTTTTATGTTTAAGGAATTAGGTGATTTTTTTGAACCATGGGCTATGTCAAATAGTGATAGCCCCAATGTGATATATGAATGAATCCTATGATTGTATAGAAGATGGGGAATTTATTATTTGAATAATAAATTATGAATCATTAGGTACTTGATGAGGATGAAATAGGGATACCAAAAAAGCAAGACAATTAGCGATAGAGTTCTGATCTCTTAAAATTAGCTTAATGGTAAAAGAGGCAAACTCTTCATCAAGTGTTGTATAAATTTGATGGCAAGTAATAATATTTTCACTTTTACACTGGTAATTACCATTAACCTAGCAATAGATAAGTTTGGAGTCACCCAAAGCATGTAGATATGGGATGTAAGTCAAGTGTCACTTTCATACCTTATATTATTGATTCATATTATTACATGTTATTAGTGACATAAAATTTTATCTAGAATTCCAAAATATTATTTTAATATGAGGGTTATTAAGAATACAACCTCCCATAACTCTTTAGATTAATTTGTAACTATCAAAGTGGAGGGTCCAGATGTCTTCATGCAAATCAATGGTGACTTCAAGAATCCCTTCGATAACTAATTTATGTTTAGTAGTATCATTAATTACATATATATCTTATTGATTATTTTATTATAAATCAATATTGAAACTATGGAAATAATATTTAATAGAGATATCTTGATTGAGACCTTTAATATAGAGACTATCTTGAAGGTGATTTGTAGTAGGTATGGGTGCTACTGCAAGTTGGTCTATAATGAATTGTCATTTGATGATTTTTTTTTATGATTTGAGTGTAAAATTCCATCAAAAGAACCATCCACTTGACAATTTTACTCTAGGTAAATATTATTTGGATAAAAAGTGATGAAGTGGGTTAGAATGGATAATGACATAAGTTATTTGATAAAGCATGTAGTGACAGAGATTTTTATCTACAAAGTAGATGTGAGGTAATCATGTTCTAATTTAGTATAACATTTTTCATAATCAATTAGGCCTTGAATAATATAGTACATATTATATTTTATTTTGGTATCATCTTTTTGTTTAAGCATTACCCCAACTAATATTTTTTTGTATTAACATTTGCATGGACTACCAACACTTGATCCTTATGATGCTTTACCTCTATTTCAAATTGTCCACATAATCCTCTAAATTTTAAAATCTTTGTAATTATAACCTCAAGGTCATACTCCATTCACTTTTTCACCCATCTAGCTCTTTTCTCATTAAGTTCCCTATTGAGTATGAACTCTTTGACACTTGGGTGTCCTACCATGAGTATGATATTTATATTGGAGACCATGTGCCTAAAGTTATTTAGGCCCTTACTATTGTAGGCACCTGATTCTTTAAAAAGTTTTATATTTATTCATATCCCTCTAAGGCCTAACTAAATAACTAAATAGGCTATTCCAAACCTTGGTCATTCTATTACATCAACAAGGCATTAATTGCATCTAATGTAGAGGATGCATACAAATAGAATTCCTTATTAAAATCATGATTACGTAATGTGGGGGCATGATATATCACATCATTGATGACTTAAAAACCTCTCTTACCTTCTCTATTCCATGTAAACTCTTTACACTTCCTTAACATATGAATAAGAGGTTTGACCATCTCTATAAAGCCTAGAATGAACCTCCTTATGAAATTAATATTTACCAAGAAACCCTATAGACCTTTATTATGCTTAGGCAAGGGTAAGGATAAGATGGAATCAAATCTATTAGGGCCAATGGAAAGACCATACTTAAACACTACATGACCCAATAATCATCTTCATGAACACCAAATATGCATTTTTTAGGATTCAAAGACACACTAAAAGTTTTGCATCTTTCAAAGACGAACCTCAAGTGAATAATGTGATTATTTGGGTCATTTGAGAAAATAGTGACATCATCTAGGTAGATGAACATGATGCCATTTATCAACCCTTCAAAGGTGATATGCATTGCCATTTGGAAAGTTTCCATAGCATTGGATAGTGTAAAGGGTGTCTTCACGTATGCATAAGTACCCCACTTTATGGTGAAGGCAGTCTCATGTCTATCTTCTTTTTTGACCATGATTGGATTACATCTAGAGTAGACATCAAGTAGCGAGAACCTATAACATTTTTAAGAATGTGATCCATTGAGGGTAATGGATAGTGGTATTTTAGGGACACCTTATTAAGGTCCCTAAAATCAACACATAAATGTATCTCCCCATTCTTCTTCCTTATTGGCATATAGTTTTCTACCCACAAGGAATTTTTGATGGGGAATATTATCTGACTCAATCAATTTGAATAATTACCTTCTCATTAAGTCCTCCACTTTTGTATTGATAAGCATTTGTTTCTACCTAACTGGCTTTTCATTAAATTCTAGTTCAATGGTGTGTTGTGAAATTTTGGTATCAAATCCATTCAAATATTTTAACTCCCATGTAAATATGCTAGAAAATTCTTTGTAGAAGGAAACAAATGTATCTCTATCTTTTGATATGTTGACCTTTCCTAACTTTAATAACTTGTCCTTAAAGATATCTATCCTTTCATGATGTTCTTCCTTAGCTAAGATACATGCTTTGACCTTCATCACTTGGTCATCTTAATTGAAGATGATCTCTAATGTCACAATCCCTTTAGGTATCTTATTATATCTCATTTATACTATCTAATCATCATATTGATGTTGGAATTTGTCTTAATTGTTAAGGTAGAATTCTACCTCTTGAATAAGAAAACATATAATTTGATCATCATTTTCAAACATTTTCACACTTACCTCATTATTAGGTACAATTGACATGCATATTAACTTTATCTTATCTTGACTTTGGTTTCTTTTAACTCCTACAATATCATATTGAGCATCAATGGTTTCAAGCCTATTTGCATGTTTATTTGTTTCTCTTGGTGTGGACTGGATGTTGAATACAAGAAGTCATCCATGAGGTCCCATACATGGTGATTGTAATATTTCAAATGATGTTTCTTTACTACACTTAGGTATCTCACTTGTTGCACCACAAGCTCACTATCACCCTTTACTTGAAGAAGTTTGACACCTCTTCTTCTTGAATCTTGAAAACCATGTAAAAGAGCTTCATATTCATCTATGTTTGAAGTGAAACTAAATTACAACCTTGAAATTGAATGGTAATTTTTACCTAATGGTGACACTAACATGGCTCAACCTCCACTACCAATCTTTGAGCTAGAGCTATCAAAGAATAAAGTCCATATACCATCTTCCTCTTGAGTGGTGTTAGTTAAAAAAGGTATAGAAATACCCTCTTCATTCATATAATATAACCCTAAGCCTACTTCTTTAGTGTTCCTATAAGGATCAAATCCATGAATTTCATCTACCCATTCATCCAAGTATAGATCTAAGATGCTTTAAAGATAATCATGATGATTTTGTTCACTAACATTCTCATCTTATTCAAATATGGTACAATTAACATTTGCAAGGTTAGGCATATAGGGCTCTAGATGGAATCTAGAAATAGGTTCTAATCTAATAGTGACTTTAGTTTCATATTTGGTCCTAAAAACCATGTATGACCAGTCAAAGGACAAATAGCCCCTAATTTTTACATTAAAGTCTCTATATATCTATAGGAAAAAATATGGGGGTAGGTCTAAAATCATGACATCCTGAGTGATGACACAAGTTGGGCAAGCTACCAATGTGATATTAAGGTATTTCACTATGCCTACTCTTTTAGTGGGGGAACCATCCAACTAGATAACCCCTTTTTAATTAGGCACATACTTAAGCTCAATCTTATCTAGCATGGCCTTAGGCATAACTAAGGTTGAATATCCTAGATATATCATATAATTATGTACCAAGCAATCTCCTATGATGGTTGACAGATATAATGGAGGGGGATTGACAATATTGGGAGAATGAACAACATTCTAATCTTAAATTTGATTAGGAACTTGGTTAAAAAACTAACTAGGATTATGTTGATTAATATTTATAAAAATAGTGTTAACCTTATCAACTATCTCATTCATATGGGAAGGCTTCGAGAGATATTCCTAAATAATCTCTTTATATCCCAAAAAATATAGGTCATCACACATAGAAATAATAAAATTAGCCTTCTTCATATGATAAACAATAATGAAAGGAAGATTAGTACTTTTGGGATGCATATTGGAAGTAGAAGCATCACTTAAAATTTGTGTGTCATGAGGAACAAAAGGATATTTATGCTTCTACCCATGATGTTGAGGTACTTATTGAGTTCTAAGGGATTTAATAGTTACATTTGAAGTGGTAGATTATTGATATGCTTATGGAGATGTTGAAGAGGCCATAGGTTGCCCCAGCTTGTTATCCACCATCCCTTCTTAGCCCTCATGCTAGATGCATCTAGTCCATCTAATCTTTGTGTATTATTCCCTATGTTTACTACTATATGCTCTCCTTCTTGAAAATTTATGTACATAGTATCAGTTGGTGCCTTACCCATGTTCCCTTATTGTTATATTTGATCTTCTAATGGTGTCAGGTAGGTATATTACCTTGATTAATTAGAGGGACTTGTGGTATAGGAGGAATCATGCCATGCCCATGGAATTAAGGAGCATGATACCAACACATTCCTCCACTCATAGACATTACCATCTCATTAGACTATCCTGCTAATTGCCATTGACCCCTCTTGTGCAAGATTATTTTATGTCGGGACTAAGGCTCTTGAGCTATTAGTAGTTGTGGTCTAGTAGTTATTATGAGATCTCCCTTCAGTAATTTATCCTTATGATAATTTATTTTATGGTTAAGGGGGTCTATTTTAGGATTGATTAGGATATTAGGTTTAGAAGCGGCCTTGGTATGGCTTATATGAATTATATTGTTGTCTCTCTAGGGCTACTAGCTTGTTATTTTGAGCCTTTAACAAAATTTCAATCCTTGAAAATTTATCCTCTTGACCATCAACAGGTTGGGATTGGTTGTTTAGGGTGGGTAATATAGCAATGGTAGGTGATATTGGTTGAAGCTTAGAGAAAAGTGGCTTTAGAGGTCTTGGAAAAGCTTCCCTACTTGTATCAAATAGTTTTATACCCTTATAGATATTTCATAAGCTCCTAGCAAGGTTGTCCCACCCATAGATTAGATCATGACTATAATGTATTAATTCAATGATTTCAAATAGTAGAGGAAGGCATAAATGGGTTTGGTCTTAATGATGATGAGGATCCTATCCCAGGTCTTCTAGAATATATAGTTAAAATCAATCATGGATTCTTGGGATGCCCTCTTGATTGAGGTGAGTTTCTCAACAAGTGACACATGGTCATTTCTATCTAAAAATGTTTACATAGGCATTATCAAACTCATCCTAATTATTGATTAAGGCAGTATCTATAACTCTAATACCATTGTAGGTATTTCCCTTTTAAGGATTTGGATAATAGTCTCATGGACACATTTTCTTGCGTAATATGATGTTTTGAATAGAGATTTGCAATGTCAAAATGTGCTCTACAGGGGTGGTGGAGTTTTCACCTATAAAGTATGGTAGACTCTTCAAGGAGGAAATAGGTATGCCATCATATTTTTCAAGTTTAAGAGGGATAACACCATTAAAGGATATGAAAGGTTATAATCTAGGTTTTTCCATCTTCATGGTGGGTATTGTACTAATTAAAATAATAAGGTGGCTAGGAGACAAATATTACTTTTGGGGATGAGGGCCTATCTTATTGAACCTTGTTATTTTATATGAATAAGGAGGTATCTCAATAAATTCAAAGGGAATTCGCTCAATGACTAACATTATAGTGACCTTTCACATAAGAGGTGTAGTATGTAAGATGTTATGAACTCTATGCTTGGATAGTCTTCAACCTCTAATGATGATGGGTGTCCTTGTGTGCTACAAATACTTCTTATCAACTCCTAATTTTGGATATGCCAAAGAGAAAGAGTACCACTAGGTATGATATAAATATTGTAGACTTATGTTTCATCCTATCTAAGAATATAAATGTTTATGTCCTAATCTCCAACTTGGTCAAACATGGGAATGACCGTAGGCTATGGGTTACCTATATTTAGGTCAAACCTCTAGGGGCTTTAACAAGGCTAGCTCCTCAAATACAACAATTTGGATCTCATTTTTTAAAACATAAGAAAGTTAGGATGAAAAAAGAAAAGAAATTACATAAAATAAGACCTATTCTAACATGTGGTGATGCAGTATGAATTTGTCATATCCACTCATAAGCTTCAAATATTATCATACTAATAGACCATGAGTAAAACAAATATAATACTTGATATGATTTATAAGTAATATTATTTCACATATATGTTAGTTAAATTTATTAGGAGTGGAGGATAACAATGATAAGGTCTAGTTGAAGACACTTATAGACAAAATTCCATCTTATCCTTAAGATATCAACACTATGACACACTATATGACTTACAAAGAAGACTGTTATCATTCAAGTTGAGCTTAGACCTATAAAGGGAAGATTATGCCACTTTACATATCAAGAAAACACAACATACTAATAATATATTGACAAACACTATAGAAGGTATTTATTATTACTTAAAAAGGTTTAAATTATGATTTTGGTAGAGTCTAGTCATAAAATCTTGAGGGATGAATATCAAGGATTAGGAACCTAAATATATATAAGAATGGATTGAGAGAGAGAGAGAGAGAGAGGAAGTTTCTTTTTCTGCTAAAGGGGTCATTATTGGGCTTAACTCCACACTCAATAATAGTTACAACCACCATGTGTTTATGTTCCTTCAAAAAAATCAATTTTTCATGGCCACCTTGATAAATGGTTACAATAGTCACTCATCCCTTAGCCCACTTCTTTCTTCATTGATGCTCTTTTTAGTTATAATAGTGAGATCAAGTCATTTTCAAGTTGAGTGCTAATGTTGATATAGTTATAATAGCTAGATCAATCTATTATGTTCCCATTCCAATATTGATTGCCCCTTACTCATTAATTTTTCATGAGAGAGTAAAAAAAAGGGTCATAATCACATCATTGGCTTTAGTAATGAACCTTGATGTGTCTATATCTATGGCCTTGTTTTGAAACCTAAAATTGGGTCTACCATAGACAAAACCAATTTATATTGGTTTTTATATAATCTTGATACTTCTTTTTAATCTTTGCCATATATATTAGTTTAACAAGACCTTTTTAATATTTTTATGGAGTCCTAAAGGTGACCCTCAACCCTTCAAGGTCCATTATAGTTCTTCCTATATCATCATTGATCTCAACACCTTTTTGTATTAATTTTCCCAAGTCAAAAACTTGCATCTCCAACTTTCATCAAAAGTCCTAGGATTGCCTTTGCTTGATTGACCATTGAAAGCTATCTTGGATAATTAACCTATCAACCTCCTCTCATTCCATTGATCTAAAATTACATGACTACCCATTGATAATTTATATTTAACTTGAGCTAACATGGTCTTGACACTTGGCACCTTCACATTTGCAATCTAAATCTACTGACCCTTTGAACTGATCACATGTTGTTGATCTCCTTGGTATGATTAAATGTGTTCCATTGATATTATATGGACACATTAATACTATCAAATCATATTTACACCATCATATTGGGATGTACCCTTAACACTAAACATTAGATCTACTTAGATTTAAACCCCAATATTTACTTTATAGGTCTTAAATTTGATGATCATGCAAACGCCATTTGACATGGATGTATTTAATGTCCTATAGACTGTCAAACATAAGCTCAAATGGATTTTTTAGTGGCTTAAATTTGTCATCTATGTGAATGTATCCCATTATTTGACCAACTTTGAAGATTTATATCTTTAAGCACAAGAATCATGGAGGGACAAAATTTTCTAGAGATGTTCATAAGACCAAAATCATTATACCCACTAGATCTAATATATCTAGGATATTTATACATTCATTTATAAAATTTTCAAATGAACACACCTATGCAATTCTACATGATGCTTGTCTGCCTTCCATGGTCAAAAATGGCTAAGTATGGAAACTTAGCAAATTCTATCTGAGGAGCCAACTTTAAACATGCATAACTTTTGTCACACTTCATCACATGATCTAAAATTTATCACATAACAACTAGGATAAAATATGAACAAAAACATGTGACCATTTTCTCTTGATACCCTCACATGTGTGATATATATCATCAACAAACCACCTACTCAAAATTTATACCACTAGACCCCATATGTCAAGATGAACAAAATAAAGAACTAGATGAATACCATTCACTTCCATAGTCATTCCAAGAACTATTTACACCACATAGGATCTCTAAAACTCTATTAATATCCTTATAAATTAAAAAATTACACTTTAAGTGAACTTAAAGTGTTTTAAAAGACTTACAAGTTACATGATCCCTTAGGTGCTCTAATTCCATCTATAACTTGCTTATCTCTTGCTCCAATTTTTTGATCTTCAAGACACTTCATTACATCTAGGTAGAAGATTTGTATGTGGACAAAAATGCCAATAAGTAATCTAATCATTTAATATAATATTAAGGTTATATTAATCTAGACTAGGGTAAAATAATATCTTGTAACTCATTATCAACCATAGGATTTATCATCTTAGAAAGCATGGTCTTGTATTAAAGAAAATAATCAATAATTAGCTCATTATATCCTTGCTTAAGTTTTGTAATTTTTTCATAAGATAATTTATTAGTAATATTGATTTAAAAATATGTTATAAAAATATTGGCTGAAGGATTAAATTTAATAGGATTTAATAGAACCAATATAATACATATTCCTTAAGACTTCACAAAAAATGACTTAGTTATTAACTTTTCATTACATGCATAGACCAAACATGTTTCATGATAGGATCTTAAGCATTTTTTTATATTACATTTACCATCATATAATGTGAAATTAAGAGATAAAAATACTATAGGTAAAGGATAACCTAACATATATATGGATAACAAATTGTGAAGTAAAGAAAGATATTCAGTTGAGTAAATCACACTATAAGCACCTTAATCTAACTAAAACACCTTATCATATAGATCTATAATAATCTACATGAGGGATTTTGCATGCATGTATGATTATGGCACATGATTAGTGATCATAGGATGTACACAAGTTTATTTTTTGGGTATAAAAATGAAAATATAAGCAAAGCATTATGTTTCCTCTGCACTATTGGTGGGCATCACATGTGTGACTATAACAATTTTAGTATAGGTAATAATATAAACACCTATTTTATGGTTAATAAATCTAAAAGGTTAATTTATATAATTTAAGGGATCATGTTGTTCCTCAAATGAAATTAACCTTAGATATTTATGCATTTTTAACCTCTAAGAAGACATTTAAAACTTTTTCCAAGTCATCAAGTTTTTTAGGATCTACCCCATTAAGTTCATTAGGATGGATTCAATCTTGGTATTCATTATTATTTATATTAATATTTTGTAAATTATTTATTTCATCATTAAAAATATGATATTGATAATATACATGTTTATTTACATCAAAAAGAGAAGAAAACTAAAGAATATGTCTAAATTATTTTAGCTATTTTATTTTTTATTAAAGGAATATGATTATGTTCAATTTCAACATTAATTAACCTATCACTTTACTTAATAATGAAAAAGGAACTATATTTATTAGATGGCATAGATTAAAATCATGAAGATATGCATAAGGATAGGACCAATGTGAAAATTATTTATTTCTTTAATGTGTGGGGAGCGTAGATAATAAATATAAAACTTTAAGACAAAAATTTAAAACCTTAGAGATTAGGATGAAACCCTAAGGGAAAATTTAGGGTTTTATATGTTCTAGGAAAAAAAATGAGTTTAATAATATGTTTTACCTTTTTTATATATAGATGAACCTAAACAAGATAAAAATGTAAATGATTTTGATTGTATAACATCTAAAAATAAAATAAATTCATAAATACTACCAAAAATCTGATTTGAAATTGAGAATTAATATAAGTGGAAATAACCTAAAGGATACATAGACTTATCTTGTTTCAGATAGGTTTAGGTCAGAGACTAAATGTAGGGGACTAAAAGGAATGGAAATGGATCAAGTGGCACCTAGACTAAAAGGTTGAGTATTTAAGTATGCTAGATGAGTTTGTTAGCCTCTAATATGTTCATCTAATGTAGGCATATATATTTTTTGTATTTATATTATGAAGTTATGCCTCATTATATTGGCACATGTTGTTGTGCCTACTTGTAAACTACCATGTTGTGGAATATTAAAAGATCACTATGTTTGAAAATCTATAAAATATGTCTCCTTCACTTCATATACCTAGTTACACTTTTGACATTATGTTAACCTATAAAATGGGGAAATTGATGGGTTGATCTTACCTCAACCACTCACCAATGAATGACTAAGAGATACCTATGTACCCAATACACCAAATATGGAAATCAAACCACATAAAGTTCTTCCATTTATGTGAATGTGTGTAATCATCATCCAATAGTATGAATGCATATTATGATATATTTTTTGATAGTTTAAGGTGGAAATTTGACTTATATTAGTTGCTTAATAATTGGTTATAACCTACTTCTTATGATTAATTTATAATTTGGGAAGTCTAGGGTAGCCCTTTTGATTATAAAACATGTGTATAGATGCATATTTCATGATTCCTAGATTCAAGTTAGATAGGGAATAGGCTTAGATTTATTGCGTATGAATAAAAAAATCTTTGGGTAGATTCTTATGCTACTGACATGCAAAATTTTTATGCTGACCCATAAAGATAATTTAAATTTATAAATTACCATTGTTTGGCATGAGGATGCCATGAAAATTATTTACATTCAAAATTATATAGGCATCTAATTTTTTATGAAGTCATTTTAAATATAATAATATTGATTTGATAGTTTAGAGACAATTTGAGTATGATAATGAATAGGATAGGCACATACTTTAAAATTTGTGTATGTGACTAAAAGTGAATTAGGAATCTAAGTCCCATAAAAGGCAACCTAATATAATATAAGGGTGTGTAAGATTCATATTTATATGAATAACTCATGTAAATTTAACGTAGCTTAAGGTAGACATTAATAATTGTTTAATACCATATATATATATATATATATATATATATATATATATATATATATATATATATATATATATAATACATATGTTTTATATGAACATATTTGTGTCTCATGATGAAACTAAGTAAAGGATTTTATATACCACTACGTGATTTCATCCAATTGCAGGAGAAAAAATAAAGTATGTTGTGTTCATATGATTACTCCCAAGTGCATTAAAAAAGTAAATTTGCTATGTACCACCATGTTATTTATGATAACATAAGTGTATCACATGTCCCATTTAGAGGTGTGGGATGAACCCATTAATCAGAAATAAGAAAAAAGGGATTACACATACCATTTGTAAGATAGAAAAATAAATCACTGGTGTATAATAATATGAATATACACATAATTGTAATGATTTTAACTTATATGGGAAATCGATAGTTAATTTAGGTTGTAGTATTATGACACCCCTTTATGGGAAATATATAATAAATATATGCTCTATTATGATATGACCCTCATGGGAAATATATAATAGATAAAACATCAATATAACCTACCTTAATTAAGAAAATATACCAAGTTCATATTTTATTATTTTTCTAATCAGTTAGATCCAAATCCCTTTCTCCTAGAATCTCTATGGTGGAAAATGATGATCATTTGAAGCCCTATGCACTATCATCTTGTGGTTTTATGGGAAAAAATACTTTAAAAGTGATCACTATCCATACTCCATATAAGAAAAAAGAGAACACATGTGATACTTTAATGGAAGAGGAGCCCAAATATTTAATTAAACCTAAATTAAAAGTATTTGTTTATGTTGACCAATTTGACTCTGAAGACTCAAGGGAGACTTTATAGAATAAATCTTCAATCTTTTCATCCTAAAAATTTAGATTAAGTTTTTAGGATTTAAATTCTATGAATATAACTTCCAAATATTAGATGATGGAAGATGTCACAAAAGAACTATATTAGGTGAAGGAAAAAAAATACTTCTATCAAAAAAGCTTGCATGAGAAAATTACATCATTAGAAAAGGAGTCTTGTTTCCACCACTATATCATGAAATGGTAGATTGTGTAGAATGATATACTAAACAAAATAATATAATAGCTTAAATTACATGTGAATGGTGATCAACCTCAAATTAATGAGAGGATCCCTTTCAATAAATATATATGGACAAGATTATTAAGAATATGAAGTAGATCAAGAATATTTGTAATTTTGTTAAATAAGTTCTTATCAAGGTTTTCTCTTTAAGTATAATTACCATAAAAAAAATGTGTGGCATACATTATATGTTTAAGGAAGGAAAGATAATAAAAGAGGTGGGTCACTCATAATCTAGAATTAGAAAGAGAATCAATTTTAAAAACAAAAAATCAAAGGAGAAGAATGGTAGATGATCATATCAAGATCCTAAGAGAAGAATGGGAGGCTACTAAGACTCTTAGTGAATTAAGTATTCCCTAGTATTATATTTTGTTGTCAAACATGTTATTTATTGGGCTTATATTTTCCATGTATTTTTAGTTGATAGTGTTATTTTTATCTTAACGTATTATATTAAAATTTGAATTTGTAAAATGGGTTGGGGCCTTTAAAAACTCCTCCTTTACCTATAATAAAAAAATTAGGAAAATGTAATTAGTGTAAATTATAGGAACATGATGCCCCTAAATGAGAAAGATATAAGTAACGTATAAATAATAATAATGAGATGAACCTAATGGAAATTTTATTAGTGATTTAAGCATGATAGTAATTATTTTCCTAAATATGAGAAAAATATGATCAATGTAAAATCATGTGTAAGAATTATTCCAATATTGGAATGTTATAGTCAATGTAAGAATAGTAGAATGTCATGTTATGGTAAATATATAATCAATGAAGTACTAGTGCAAGATGGAAATTAATGTTCAAGATATGATCAATATGGGGGGGGGGGGAATAAGGAGTTTTACCCCAAATAGATTCATGACATGAATCATGGAAACATAAAAAGGGAAAATAAATATCAACTTGATCTTAATGATTACATATCAAGAGACCCAAAAACATGTATCAACATGAAATAAATTAAGAGATAATTGGAAAAATAGAAAAAAAGGTGCAAGCACATGAAAAAAATATAAAAAAATAACATGAAGATAACTTATATTCTCAAGAACAAAATATAATAATAAATGAAAAGTAATGGAAAAATACAAGCAAAATGGAAAATAAAATCTATGAAAAACACTAAAGCAAACAAAAGAAAATATCCAATCAATAATAATGAAAAGAACAATCAAGAAATAATAGTAAGATGTCATGTATAAAATCATTATAGGTGCACAATATTAGTTTGATTATTCAAAGGTTGAACTTATAATGTATTCAAGATATATGCCTTTGAACCAAAATTTTCTATGATAAAAAGAGGTGAGACCAATAAGGCTTAAAATTATTTTTATGTTATTTTATTGGATTTATATTTTCTCAAATTTAATTTAATACCTAATCATTTATATTGAATTTTGTTGATTTGATAATTTTTTTGAAATATTTATTGAATAATTTTTGGTAAATTTTAAACAACTCAATAGCATAATTATGCATCTCATCCAAAATTTCCAATTTATGTAATTTTTTTATCTATAATAGTTGTCATCAATAGTGCATTTAAATGACACATTAAGTGAAGGAATCTTAAGTTATAAGGACAATGATAGTCTTTCACCATAAAATCATGAATATGTTTTTACCGCTATATCTATTCATATACTTATTCTATAAGCACATAAAGTGTAATGTATCTATTTATTTCGATAATCTCCATGTTTATTCACTTTCTTGCATCAAACATTGATGATAGTTTTATTAGTTACTTTATTTTGACCATTCCATTGTGGGTAATAAGGAATTGAAAGTGTATATTTGGTCTTATATTTTTCATAAAATTTGTTAACCATATTATTCTTTAGTGGGAATCCATTATCGATAATAACAGAGGATGATAGGTCAAATCTAGATATAATATTTGTCACAAGAAATATGTAAATATCTTCACCTTTGGTGAATTGTAAAGGTGGAGATTCAATCCCATTTTTTTTTTTTTGGTTATTAAACTTGTGGCCTTTTAAATATGGTCGGTTAATAATTCCAACTAATTAAAATAACATATTTATAATCGACATGGAAATGCAATTAGTTACATTTATTGAGATTCAGAAGCATACTTAAGATTACTATGTCTTTGACATTATTCACATATTTTTGCATACTCATGGAAATATTGCTCCATTGTATTCAAATAATATCCCATTATAAGTAATTTATATGACATAACATTCACTAAAATTTCCACCACCACAACCACTATTATGAACCTATTGTAACACCAATTTAGCTTCTTGATTCCTAACACATCTAAGAAAATTCCCATCAAAGGATCTCTTAAAAAAGGAATTTACAATCAAAACATATAAAATGGTGTTCAATTATATTTTTCTCTTATCATATATTAAAAAATGAAGAGAAATGATTTCTTTTTAAGAGTAGTTAAATATATCTATGTACCACTCTAATTTATTTGTACCTCTTACAAGTACCAACAAAATCTAAGGCATGTTATTTTGTAACTGGATATTAGTTATAATAATCTATTAATAGTAAATATAGCATGATCATATAAAATTTATATAGGAAAATGAAATAAAAACTAGCCATGCTATTAACATTTCAATTAATTCTATACATAATTTTAATCTCAAAATCATCAAATAAGGTGACAAAACTAAACATTACATATATATAAGGGATTGTTTTATATTATTTTTTAATATACACTCATCACTTGGTTAAATATGAGTTGAAATTAGTAATAAAATTTGATATATTTAATAATTAAAGACCACAGTGCATGTCACATCCTAAAGCTTAAACCTCATGTTATACTATATTGTTGTTATAATAAAATATCAATTGATATACTAATAACATAATATTTTATTAATATCCCATTATACCTTTGAAACTAGTTCTACGTGTGGACAACATTTGAAACTAGTTTTTTCCCACCAAGTTGGGCCCCCTGAGTGCGACCAGTGCGATCACGAATCTAATGGAGGACACTACTAGTGGTAATGCCTCTAGGTATTTGTTCAAAAATTTGGTAGTGGATAGTCCATCCAATTAATGGAAGAAGGAACCTACAGGTGAAAAGATGTGCCCCTCAAAAATCATGACGAGCCTCCCTATTATCTCAGAGGGCACGACCCTACATATCCCATATGATCTGGTTGAGGAAATCATGGCATCCATGGACCTTACATTGGTAGGTAAGTTTTTTTCTTTCCATCCTAGTATCAAAATGATTAGGAAATGGGTTTTGTCTAGGTGGAAAGTTAAGGGTAGTGTTGCAATTACTGCCATGGCAAGAGGCCTATTCCTTTTTAGTTTTATGAATAGGGAGGACATGATCACTACTCTTACTAGAGGACCATGGCTGTATGGCTCACATTATCTTGCCCTATGCTTGTGGAAACTAGGATTTGATCCTAACTCAAAACTTAATAAGTCTACTCCTACTTGGGTAAGACTATCAGGGTTCCCTTTGGAATTTTAGGATGAAATTTTTTTCATAGCTATTACAAATTCTATTGGCCAATATGTCACTATAGATCATACAACCAAAACAAAGTCCATATGTGTGTATGCTAGACTTTGTGTCAATGTTGAAATAAATAGGACTCTCCCTACGACCATAGAGTTAAACTCTAAATATGAGACCTGGACTTAGTTGATCACTTTTGAAAATGCTACCACTTTCTATCAAATATGTAAGAGAAAGGGACATTTAATGACGCAATGCACAATAAAGCAAAAGGGGAGGAAAGATGATTCCCAGATTGAAGGGGAGGATCAGGATCTTAATTATAGAAAGAACAACAAGTAGGAAATGGAGAGTAATGTGGAAAATCCTAACATAGAAAAGGGAGAGGAGGGATGGGAAAGAAGGATATCACTAGTAGTGAGGGAAACATTGTCCCAAAGGAAAATATAGTATCAGTTGATAGTCAGAAGGTTATATTTAACACATCCAACCCTTTAGAAAAATAGACTAATATGTCTAAAGGAGAAAGAGGTAACCTTTTGATAGAGGAAGCCAATGAAGAAGACAAAGTTCCAAGAGTTAGACAGGAAGAAGCAACTCCAGAAAGTCCCACTAAAGGAGAAGCATACCCATAGCTAAATATAGACATTTTCCATGCTCTGGAAGTCAGAGACAAAGTAGGAAACTACTTAGCAATCAGTGTAATAGGACAAAGTGGCAGTAATGAACATGAAGAATGGGTTACCCTAAAGAAAAAGAATTGAAAAGGTAAAAAATTTGTAGATGTTGGCATTGAGCCCAAATAAGGGAGGCCAACCGTAAGAGAAATAAGATAAAGAGGGATTGCTAGGGAGATTGCTAGTGGTAAACATAATACACTTGAGACCCAACCCCCCAAACCCTCTAAATGAGAATATTATCTTAGATCCTAAGGGGCTTTAACAGTCCCTCAAAGTAGTTTGAGGTTAAAAACTACATTTTAGATAATAAATTAGATATTTTATTACTCCAAGAAGTCAAGATGGATGAGGAGAATTTTATGATAATTGCTGCCTATATGGGGCCTAAGGCGGCTTTTTGCATTAGTCCTGCTGAAGGGGCTTCGGGGGGGGGGTTGTCACTATGTGGAGTAGTGCTAAAATATAGGGGTCTCTTATGGCTTATAATAAGCACTTCTTGATTACCAATTTTTCTATGAAATCTTTGAACTGGTCGTTGATTAATGTCTATGGACCAAATAACAAAGCTTTGAGATAGAAATTATGGATAGACCTGAGTAGTTTCAGGAATAATCCCCAAAACATTAGATGGATGTTAGCCAAAGATTTTAACACTCCTCTATACCCTTCTAAAAAATAGGGTGGAATTATGGATTACTCAGACATCATGTTTGACTTTGCTAAATTCATCAATGATTGGGGATTATTGGACATAGAGATACAAAACCAAAATTTTACTTGGACCAATAAAAGAAGAGGAGATCAAGTGATTCAAGTTAAATTAGATAGATTTCTTATATCAAGCAATTGGAAGGATTATCATAATATGTAGGCATAGGCTTTCCCTAGAACCATGTCTGACCACTACTCGATCTTCCTCAGTTGGAGAGAAGAGGGACATTCTAGACCTTCCCCATTCCATTTTGAAGTTATGTGGATCAAACACAAAGACTTTAGACAAATGGTGGCCCAATGGTGGAAAATCCCTATTCAAGGTACTCCTATGTTTAGAATAGTCAATAAACTCCAACACATTGAATAAGAAGTTTATGGATGGAATAGATATAGCTTTGGGCAGGTCTTCTAGCAGAAGAAAAATATAGTGGGAAAACTCAAGGATATATAGCATCTAATAGATCAAGGGGATGACTCTGAAGACACTTTAGAAAAAGAGAATATCATGTCTTTAGAATGGAATAATCTTATGGAAAGAGAAGAGGTTTTCTAGAAACATAAATCCCGTGTTCAGTGGATTAAAGAGGGGGATAGGAACACTGCCTTTTTTCATCTCTTAGCTATGAAACATAAGAAATCCAGCTCAATAACTAAGCTTATCCTAGATAATGGTGACATTATTACCAAGGATAATGAAATAGGGGAACAAGCTAGGGCTTTCTTTCATAATCTGCTTATGAAAGAAAATAATAATGATATAATCGATAGACCTGTGAATCAATTTATTGATAAAATCCCTTGTTTGATAATGGAAGAAGATAATCTAGAGATTTTAAAGCCTATATCCAAGGAAGAATTCCATGATATTTTATTCTCCATGGGTGATTTTAAAGCCTTTAGTCCTGATGGCTTTCCTCCTATATTCTTTCAGAAATATTAGGAGATAGTAGGAGGGGACCTCACAGCTACTGTGCATGATTTTTTTTGATCAAGTAAACTTTTGAAACAAGTTAATAATACCTTCATAGTACTTGTTCCTAAAAAATCACAACCTTCACACCTCACTAATTTTAGGCCCATTAGTCTATGCAACACTGTGTATAAGTTATCTACTAAAATGATGGTCATGAGGATTCAACCTTTGCTAGACAAAATTATTTCTCTTGCTAAAAAAGGTTTCATCGCGGGTAGGTAGATTCTTGATGCTGTGATCACCACACATGAGACTATTCACTCCATGGATAAGAGTAAAATCCCTAGGATGTCTCTCAAGCTTGATATTTCTAAAGCTTATGATAGAGTCTCATGGACTTTTTTGTTCCAAGTGATCAAAAAGTTTGGGTTTAATGATAAAATGTCTCACTTGTTATGGAAGGCAGTCTCTTCTACAAAATTCTCCGTGCTAGTTAATGGTGTTCCTAGAGGGTTTTTTCTCATCCTCAAGAGGAATTCGATAGGGAGACCCTCTCTCCCTGTACTTATTCATCATTATGGCTGAGGCACTAAGAAGATACATACAAGTAGATATAGCCTCAAAATAACTAGTTGGCATCAAACCTGCCTCCTCCCTTCATCCTATGGTGGTACAATAATTTGTGGATGATACCATCTTCTTTGGCATCTCATTGGTGATTGAATCTAGAAGATGGAAGAATATCTTAAATAATTATGCTAGAGAGTCAGGACAAAGGATAAATTTCTAGAAAAGCAATGTGTATTTCTTCAACACTCTTAATGAACTTAGACATATAATCATTGATATATTAGAATGTGCTAAAGCTAGCCTACCAACTACCTACTTGGGTCTCCCCCTCTCGATCAAAGAGGTATCTCCTAGATTTTGGAATGGAATTGTGGAAAGAATGCAGAGGAAACTTCCTGGTTGGAAGGGGAAATTACTCAACAGTGCTGGTAAATTACAACTTCTTCAGGCTTCACTGCAAGGTATTCCTACATACTTCCTGTCTCTTTTTAAAATTCTTGCATATTTTGCTAAGAAAATGAAACAAATCCAAAGGAAATTTCTATGGATAGGAGTGGAAGACAAATAGAGAATGTCTTTAATCAAATGGGAAAAAGTGTGTCTTCTAAAATCTCATGGTGGACTTAATATTAGGTCCATCAGGAACATGAACAAAGCCTTTCTCTCAAAAGTTAGTTGGAACCTGATCCATAAAAACAATAATTGGGGGGAAATAATGTATGCCAAATACATGCATAGCATTGATGATTTGAACCTTCTTCAATAGACGAGATTACCCTAGGGATCTGTGATATGGAATAAAATTTTAAAAAGTAGAAGCCTTCTCAAATAGGGAATTAGATGGAAACTTGGAAATGGCTGGCATATTAAATTTTAGGATGATATCTGGTTAAAGGACAAGACTCTCATCACACAGGGAAACTATGGAGAGATTTTTGACTTGATTACCTAGTTTTTTAGAGATAGGGTCAGTGATTATATGGAAAATAACAATGGGATGAGGAGCTATAAAAATCTATTGGATTGTTGTGTGCACTAGCCTGAGCTTTTCTTAAGAGTTTGAGAGATCCAACAGTGTGTTCAAGAGATTAGAATCCCTCTCTTTCCCTGGGAGAATGAACAATACTGGTGGCCAAATGAGAATGGATCATTCTCTATTAAATATGCTTACCATATGCTCATTCTTGAAGATTAGAATAAAGATGTATGGAAAAAGGTTTGGAATCATAAACTTATTCCAAAAATTAACATGTTTTGGTGGACTGCTGCTCATAAAAAAATCCTTACTCAGGATAACCTTTAAAAAAGAGAGTTTACTTTGGTTAACAAATGTTTCCTGTGTGGTTCAAAAGAGGAATCAGTTTCACACCTCTTTATCCATTGTGAGTTTGCCTAGGAATTATGGGGCACAATACTTAACAACTTTGGTATTGAATGGGTCTGCAATTCTAACCTTAAAGAAGTAATTCTCAGCTAGAACCCACCCTTCACACATCCCTATCTTATGGAATTATGGAAACAAGCTCTACCATGTTTGAGTTGGACTTTATGGAAAGAGCACAATCACAAATTTTTAGTGACACTGCTAGAAATGCTTCTCAGGTGTTTAACTCCTTTGCTAAGACCATTATGGAAAGTGTTACAACAGCTCATATTCATGTTGCAGAGAAACCCCTATCTCAAATTGAAAACCAAATTGCAACCAAATGGAAGGTTTTAAACTAGATCCCTAGGTATAATAACTCCAAAATACTATAGAGACTTAAAACTAAATGGATCCCCCCTAAACTGAACTAGATGAAACTCAATTTTGATGGGGCATCCAAGTTGTATGGTAAAGTTAGTGGAGGAGGAATTATAAGGAATGATAAATGATGGATGTCTGCTATCTATGCTGGTGGAATTTGATGCCAGATCAACAACTATGCTGAAGTAATGGCTTTACTATGGGGATTAAAGTTAGTTATATCCCTAGGAATAAGGAACTTGAATATACAATGAGACTCTAAGATGGTCATATATGCCATTAATAAAGCTTCAAATGTGGGAATCAAGGTAAAATACATCATTACTAATATCTAATTTCTTTTACAAAAGTTTTCTGAAGTTGATATTTCCCATACCAACAGAGAAGTCAATAGGGTCGCTAATGCTTATGCCAACCTTGGGCAGCAATTTTCAGGTTGGAGGGTGTGGCAACAAGGTGTTCATATTCCATTAAACATTAGGGAGATCATTCAAAAGGAGATGACTTGTCAGGAATGAGGTGTATTAATGACCCTAAAAAGACCCCTGTTGATACCCCCAGCTCCTTTGTAAGCAATAAGGGCAAGAAGAGAAAGGTTGATGAAGAGGAAGAAAATATTAAAGAGACTATAGAAGGGACCCACAGGAATTCGAGTAGGGCCATGGGGGCCAAGGTGGCAAATCTCACAAGCCTTCCAAAATTAATAAGGAAGGATTCCCCTCTACAGTGCGAAGGTCGGGGTGGATTGCTTGTAAACTAGCCCTAAAGGCCAGACTGATTGATTATTCAAAAAGTGATTCAAAAGAAGTAACCCAGGAGGAAGAGTCTGAGGAGCTATAAATCTAGGAAATTTTGGAGGACACTGGAGGGAAGCAGGCTACTAGTGATTTTGAGGTTACTGAGGAGCAGGGTGTTGACACTATGGGAACTAATGACAATAAGGGGAAAACATATGTCGATGAAGCTGGTGAGGGCACTGAGAATGAGACTGATTAGAAAACTAAAATTGGGGCCCTAAAGGACCACATTCAGAAGCTAGAGAAGGTCTTTGCCAAAGGGCTTCGTAATACAATTCTACTGAACATGTCTATGCTGGAAGTGGTGGGTAATACTGGGTATGCTGACAACGTAGAGAATGAGAAACTTAATGATCTTATCAAATTAATAGTTATGTAAGGGGAGACCTCTCTGACTCTAGTCTTCTCGTGGCTTGTGATTTGTTTTCGTTTATTGTTCTCAACTATGACGTCATCTCTGTGAAGGCATTTTTTGTTTGTTTGCCTTCTTGTCTTTTTTGACTGTATAGGGTTTGGCCCCTGGTTTGCCACCTTACTTTATCAAAAACATAATATTTTATTGAAGATCATTCACCACAATAACATCTTCAACAAATAAAACACATTTAGACCCATTATATTAAATTTTAAAAGTCTTATTTTCACTAGTACACATAAAAATCTAATTTAGAAAGTCATTATCTATATGAGTATGGTCTAATAAGGGAGCCACACCTAGCTAGTATGTAGTAACCTAACTTTTAACCAAACTTTTTGATATAGACTTAAGATAAAAATACATAAGTATCATGAAATAATTGGTTGTTATTCTTGATAGATAAGGCTTATATATCATTAAAATTTAAAGGATAACTCTTTATAGTGAATTGTGTTTCATTGTTAAACATGTAGTGTCTAAGTTTATGTTCTACAAAAATAATAGCCAGACATAACATTTTCATTAGGTTTCAATAGTTTTCATAATATAATAAATTTTGAATTATGTAATAAATATATATATTTTTTATCATCATCATAATATGTAATAAAATTTAAAAATTCATGTTTCAGAGAAATCATATATAACAATAAATGTTGATCTAGGAAGAGGGCATAATAACTAGAGGATTAGCTAGATATTCTTTGATTGCATCAAAATTATGTTTTAAAATTTCATCCTAATGATAATTGGGTTCTTTGAAATAATTTTTAAAATTGAATTTTTTATCTACTAAATAAGTAACAAATTTCCTTATAGCTTTAATCTTTCATTGTAAAACTCTTAATTGCTTAATATTCTTAGGAGGAATTTTGATAATTGCTTGGAATTTCTTGGGTTTATTTCAACTACTCTTCTATAAATGATGAAAATCAACAAATTTCATGATGTAATACCAATGCAATATTTATTAGGATTTATCCTTACCAAGTATTATTTTATTTAAATGGAAATTACACAATGTGGCTATAAACATGATCATGTCAAACCAATATAAACATATAAACAAATAAAAATAGGTTAAATACAACTATATATCAAAAAAATAGAACATAATCATGAAATAATTGGGAGCAAAAATTCTTTTAAATTTGAAAAAATGGAGTGCACATAGAAATACCTAAACTTTGACTTACCTATACACTATCAAAGGCTTAAATTGAGTATTAAAAAAATCAAGAATTAGTATAAGATCAAATAGATAAATTTGGTGCATATCAGATGAGAAAAATAATCAAAATCAATCTTTTTTATTTTTTCATTGACTAAAATCATACAATTTGATTTTGATATGTAAGGTTTGATATTATAATTAAGGTTTGATTTTGGGTAGATTACATCAGATCCTCATAAATTTTTAGAAATGCCTTCATATATGTTTGATAATTATAAACTTTTCATGGATTGTCAAATTAACTTGTATATCTTCTAGAATTCCTTTCCCTATATAAAAAAATACACTCTTAGAGACCTTATTAAACACTAGTGTAGTTATTAGGGGAAAACCTAAATCAAATATCTATTCTTAGATAACTTGGAAATCAAAACTCATGTAGTCCAAAAATTATTCCAATGTAATATGAATATATCATCCCTCATCCCTATGTGTGAGTTGTAATAACACATTATATTTTATATGATCTCTCATTAATTATTAGACTTTTAATGCAAGGGGAAAAGACACTTAATTAGATGGAAATAGTATTAAAAGTAAAGTGTAACTTATGATATCCATTATAATCTAGTTTTATGTGTTAAATTCACTGACATGCTTATCTATATATAGACTTATTTAATTCATATTAAGTAATATTAACACACAAGCTTATAATAAAAAATATGGTAAAGCCAATAAATGAGGCATAAAAGACCAGTAAAATTATAAACACCAATAAAATTGTAAAGGAGCAAGGGTATCATAAGCATAAGTGACCAAGATTCAATGACTTAATCTTGGTCATGATCAAGATAATATGACTCAATTTTGGTAATTACCAAGATCAAAATGTTATTCTTTGAAGGTTGACTTAAAACCCTAACAAAATATTATTTTACTTTATAATATCATCAAGAGTCATGAAAAGGAAAATAAATATTCAAATTATAGGTTTTAAAGTGTTCTATATTAGATGATGGTATTTTTAAAAACCAAGGTGAAGTGAAAGTAAAGTTTCAATGACAACACAAAGATGAAGGAATGAAATACAAGGCCCAACACAAGGGAAAATAATTAAATAAGATTTTGATCTAAACCAATGATATATATAAACAAAAACACACTAATACCATATAAAATAAATAGTCTTATAATAAAAATTAAGCGTCTACATAATTCCCTTCTTTGATGTGTGTGTGTATGCATACATATCAATGTAAGAAAATATGTACCTAGAAGGCTCAAAGAAGAAGTTGTTGGAAAAAACTAATTTTTCTTTGTCAAATTTAGTAATAGATATTATAATCAACTTGTATTATAAATTAACAGAGAGGTCACCTTGTCACAAATTTTATCTCATATAACCTTCAAAACACTAAAACATTGTCTTCTCACTATTTGCATGAATGTATGTATTTCCATTGATAGTCCATTAATGAGCATCAATGATCATGTGTCTAGTATGTGAATGTTTGGTGTGACTTTAAAAAAACATATGAATTTGAAATTATATCAATGTGTATATAAACTAATAATACAGAGACTAGTGAAATTACTGTGTAAAAATTAAGAAAGTAAAAATGAATACACATGGTGTTAAGAAAATGCACCATTAAATTTGTATAATATCCTAATGTCTAGAAGATTTATTATAATTCTCTAGTGTGTTAAATGTTATTTATGCCTATTTTTTTTTGTGTTTCCTATTTTTAGAAGAAAAAAATTACAGTGTGTCATGTTGCTCACATTTAACGAGATAGATCAAATATATACTAGCAAGAGATAACCCTATAAGGGAAGGAATGATTTTTTTTTTTTAAATATAAATATATTTAGATTAAAATATTAATATAACCATAGAGGGAAAATTATCAAGCTTCACTAATAGATGAAAACCTAAGATTTGGTGAAATAAAGTATGTGTTCACTAAAATGTGTTTATGAATAACTCATAATGAGATTTTGGGATAATATAGGTACACTAAATGAATATAAACATGTGCACAAGAAAAATATAACCTAAAGTAAAAATATATAAATAAATATAATATGAATAATATAATTAATAATAATTAAAATTCATTTAAATTTGACAAATAAAATATACAAAGAATTAGTTAAATTTTGAATTAATTGTGCAGTAATAGAGGATAGAACAAAAAAAATAGGCCTTACATTAGTCCAAGATAAAATATAAAAATTTGGTGTAAATAAGAGAAATGTAAAAAATGCCAAAATAAATTTTTTTGATTTTGGGAGTGACCAAAATTATATGGTTCAATCTTAGTAAGGCCAAATTTTATCAATAGTGCTCAATTTTAGTTAGATGATTTCACACCCCCTAATTTTTTGTGAGTGCCTTCATATGTGTTTTTTGATCATAAACCTCCCATGGATTGTAAAATTTAGTTTTTAATCTTTCAAAATTATTTCTTCTTTATATAAACCCTAATACACTCTAACATACATTGGAAGAACACAAAGAATGGGCATAGTTATAAGGGGCCTACTTGATTTATCCCTATTTTTATATAATTTATTACTAAACATTCATGTAAATGAGTGTAATATGAATATATTGACCTTGATCCATATGTATGAGATGAAATAAAATAATATAATATATATTTTATTTCAATATTATTCTATATTTTGTTATAAGGGATGAATACACTTCAATATATGATTATGTAGCAAACTAAATTTGCTACATAACCCTTAATCTTGATACACTTTAATATATATTTTTCTTAGCTTAAAATATTTGATATAATTATGTATATTTGTATATTTCTAATAATTTTTTTACCCTTAATTGGTATCCATTTATCCCTTAAGCATAAAAAAACACCTTAATACTTACCATAATATATTCATTAACATATTTAGATTAATTCTTACCCATTACCATGATATTCATAGAGATCTAAGCCATTGATTATTGCAAGTTAGTTTCATATTTTAATAAAATATACCTTTGTGAATTTTTTTTCCCTATGCAAATTTATCCTCTTAGACTTTGTGGGTTGTGTTACTTATTTTGTTAATCTTGCACCTTTATTATCACCCCTATTATTTCTAAATTTCACTAACTCACCCCATATTGTCGTAGACTTCCCTATATACACATGTTATCCAAAATAATTTAAATATATATAATAAGGGATAATTAAACTTAATATAATGTCAAGGTCTATTCCTAGAGTAGATCTAAACATATATCTAATTTAGTCCACCTGCTTTAATTTGATTTTCATTGAGTCACTTCTTACAAACTTATGATTGAGTTGTTTATCTTGGTCTCTCTTTATCTCCTTATGTCAAATTAAGTTTTAGCTATCATGTATTTGCATAAATACTCTTAGATAAGAGGATTTTCAAAACCTTTACTCAATAATTTTCATCCATACACTCACATAACTACATGGAAGTATAATTACAACATGTGGGATACATAGTTTGTTATGTCACTTTGGTGTTTTTTAAATCTATAACCCTTTTTTTTTTTGAGATAAAAATCTAGTTTAAATATGATAATTCAATAATTCAACACAATATAACTAATAAATCATAAAAGTGCATGTATGAAGGTTAAAAATCATAAGGCAAATGGATATTGAAGGAGAAATAATTATTTTAAATGAGTGTTTATGGAATTCATTTTAATATAATTATGTGATGGAGGGACATAAAAAGTAATTTGATGAAATAACAATCCACACTTAGATAATAAATAGTTCTATCACATATTTAGAGTGGCAAGATGGACATATTTTATTTAAGAAACTATGTGGTTATAATACCTATATTATTCTCGAGATTGGTTATACATTTAATGATAGAAAAATTATTGTCAAGGGAATTCCAATTCAAGTAAACTAAGAGGTCCTTTCAAGAGTAATGGGTATACCTAAAATAAGGGAATGATGGTTTATGGTCAATGCAAGAATCAATTAGTATAAATAATATTTTATTCAATTAGGGGAAAATGTGTTAGATAAAAATAAGGGAATTATAACTTATCTCCATTTAGTTTGGATAAAAATATCTAAATTTATAAAATAAAATAAAAATGCTTGACATTCGAAGGGAGGTAATCCTTTATATTTAAAATAATTTTAGACTACTATAACATGTATTCCATCATGTTATTTTTAATATTCCTTATTTATTGTTGATATTATTATAGAAAATTTCTATGGAAATCCAAACATAAAATCTCAAATATTTGACCCATCATGGGTTGATAAAACTATTGGTTTTAGGTACACTTTGGAAAAATATAAATATCTTTTTGAGGATGATTTCTATTAATACTAGCAAGTAAACTCTATTAAAAATAAAAATAGAAAACTTCTTGACAATCATATTCGAAATACACAAGGTAAATGGTATTTGGTGGATAAGGGTTTGTAAAATAACTATTTAATGGTTTTACTTAGGATCATGGGAAATTTGTTTTGAGGTTATAGGAAAAAGAGTGAGGAAAAACCTCTTTCGACTTTGAGAATGAATCTTTGGTGATAATATGTGAGATCATCCATAAATATTTGATTTATACATCTCATTTGATATCGGAATAGGATTTTCTAGTTATTTAATCTTAGGAGGAAATTTGGCCTTGAAAAAATATTTGGCTAAAGGTGGGGTTTCAAGAATTTAGAATATAGGGAAGTTGAATAAGGTTTGTGATAATGATTATAAATACAATATGTAAAATGTTTCATTCAAAAATATCATGATGAAATTGGGAAGGTTAGAAAGGAATCTAAAGCTAAATATAAGGTGATTATTGATTTGAAGACATCTGGTTTGTAATTTTTCCACAAATACTTTTGCATGTAAGCCCGACTAAATATATATGCATTAGTGTTTAAATAGACATAGTTAAAATATAGATTCTAAATGGTAATTTTTAACCTATCACATTAAATAATGTCCCCTAATACATCTTTTATATTTTTTTGTCATCCATTGAACACTAAAATAGTTTTTTATGTGAATCATACCTTCATAATTTTATGTTACCATTATTTTCATCCTGAAACACTAATATTCTTGTTGGAGACATTAATGTCAGAGGTTTTACACATTATGTTTATAATGAGAAACTTTGTGAGAAAAAAATAGAAGTTTATTATAAATTTGAGAAAATATGTCCTCTCATGATCAAGGGAACACATTTTGATACATAATATTGTTATGTTTTTAAAGAATAATATGCAAAAAAATACCTTCAATATTTTTACATTTTATGTTAGAATGGAGCTGTTGGAGAAATTTTTGAGGTGTGGAAAGGATTTATTAATCAGTTTATAAAGTTTTTTTTGTAAGAGGTGTGAATTATTTATATTTATTGTGAATATGATTTATCCTCACTCCATTTAATTTTGTGTATGCATTTAATTAGATGATTTTCTATTATCAATCTTTTCTATAAGTAGGGTAGGAATGGGTTTGTTTGAAATCCCAACTACCACTTCATTAGTAACTACTTACAAATTGAAAAATAATCATGTTATGAATGAAAAAATTGAAGATAAAAAATGTAAATTGGTGGATTTTGATAAAATATTCCTTCAACCATCAAATAATGCTAACATTTGTCTTGTTGACTTTAGATCTATTTGTGAGGAGGATTTCATTAAACTTATTTTTTAAAATTTCACCAAACCATAGAGATGGGTGATGTTTGGATTGGATTTATAAGAATTTTTAAATTTAGGACATATATATTTTTAAGTTAAAATATTGTTTTATGGATTGGTATCCTCCCACCACAAGTTTTTGTTTGATCATTTTTTTCCTACAGAATACTAGTTTTAATAGCTGCTATAGAAACTTCTATAGTTTTTTCATTTTTGGGTTAAAATTAATTATTTTAATTTAAATAACATTTATTTTCATGTTATTTATTTCCTTTAATATTAAATATATGTGGAATATATCCCCATTGTTATTTCATACAGTTTGGTCTCCACTGTGGGAATACTTAGTTTTTGTTATAAAAGACTATTTAGTTTTTTTACTATAAAGGTGGATATTATTTTCTTACATAAGAACTTATTTTATATGTATGTTCTATGAAAGACATAAAATAAATATAATTTGGGTAGGTGATTATATTTTAATTTTAAAAAATGTTCTAATTTTGATGTTTTCTTTGTAATAATTTAAGGAGCTTTAGTTTTTGTATGGTTGTTTCCCTGGAGGTAACTCTGGTAACTTTGGTCTTTATTGTTTGGTAGACTATATATTATTATAAAAACTATTGGTTATTATTTAAATTGGTTAGGGACACCACAAAAATATTTTAACAATAGAATAATAGATATTATAAGGTGAAATAGTGAAAAAAATCAATGTTTTAACCTTGCATATGTTAGTTTTAGTAGAACATAATAAAATTTGGAAACATGTAAGATTCTTGAATGTATTTGTCCATGTCAAAATCATATATGGAATCAAGATATATAGAAGGATAAAAGTGATGAATCATAGTTTAGTATAATGTAGCATTAGCTTGCACAATCATATTTCAAGTTTTAGACTTCAATAATATTAGAACAATAATTAGGAGTGATCATTATGTATCCCTTTGTAATTTATTTTCATAGCCTAATAATTTATCTTTTTGTATTATTACTATTGATTATCTAATTGGTAGATATAAAATATATACTTTCATAGACATAATATTATATCTATTCATTTAAATGGTTTATTCCTTATTTAATATAAAACTATAATTAGGGTAAATATAAAATGTGAACACTAATTCTTTCAAACATTTAACCTAGTTTTTTAAAAAAAAAAAAAAAAAAAACTCATTCCATTAAGCTTTGTTAATTTAATTACTTTTCATATTTTGATATTAGGTTTTGTTAATCCTTCATATCCATAGGGTTCATATACCTTTGTATGCATATTTGTTTATTATCACCATGATTTAGCTTAGTGAATTGATGAGATTAATATGTCTTTCTTGAATGCTAAATTTCATAATCTCAAAATTTTAGATGATAAAAAAATTAATGAGTGTATTGATAAATATTAAAAATAAAAATGGTTTTTCAAACTTTAAATTGATTTGTGAAATGATACATAAATCTATAGAGGTCATGAATGACTATGTTTCTCACGTAGACACTCCTAGGGTTTTTACTTGTGTTTATACCTCTTTTATGCTTTATGATGAGTTTTTTTATCCTATTAACATGAAAAATATAGTATCTAACTCCATAATCAATGGTAAAATTTAACCTTTAAGAAAAATAATCAAGCGTGCATGTTAGTAGAGGTTCCTAGAAAACCCATAAGAACATGCTAATATAGGTATATGAATGTAATAAATGACTAAATATTTCAACTAAATGTTTTTTAATTTAAATTATCCTTTGATTAAATAAAATATAAATAAATATGTAGAAAATATATTATTATTAGATACAAAACATCAAATAAAATCTACATGGTTAACAAATTTAGAAAAAAGAGCATCACTATACATAGTGAAACCATAAAAGACAAAAAAGGCAAAGCATTTTAAAACTATATATTAATCTCTATCAGATCTTAACCATTTAAAAATACAATTGAGCACTATATAAAGAGATTTACAAAGTGTTGTCACTTCATAATCCAACCTTTCACAAAAACCATAGAAAATACTAAATACATATACAAAGATATTAAAAAGAAAAAAATAGTACGAGTCATACACATGTCTAAAAATTACATTATGATTTTTGTATCCTTATTATACACCCAACATTTTACTAGACTTAAACAATTGTCTTGTCTTGAGACAATGTTGTAGACAATGTGCCCTGAGTTAAAACTTGAAACATTTGACTATGTTAAGGATATAAACTAGAATAAAAGTTATGGTTATCACTCTATGTTTCATTTACCTATTTTCACCTTTTTCACACTACTTATACAAACTTTTAGTTTTTCATCCATGTATCATAATATCCTACCATGCTCATAGGCTTTCAACACACTAGCTTAATGAGGTGGCTTCCCTTTACATGTTTACAACCAACCTGGCCCCAGTCTTAATGATTAAGGCCATCCATCTGTAGTGTATTAAAACTTGTGAAAATTAAAAAAATTTAAGTGCACAATACCTACTAATTAAGTGGTTTCATGATTGAAGTTGGATGTACCATAAGTTGCTACAATATTGATTATTCTTGAGGTATGGAAGGAGAAATTAGTGTTATAAAATCTATTGATGTAGTTTGTGATTGTCATTAGACCATTGGCTAAGAAATAGTTGTAGTCTTCCTCTATTATATCACCTATTTAAAATGTTGAGGAATAATAATTTGAGGTTCATCAATAAGTTTTACAATAGAGTTATTAAACTAGGATAAATCTTGTTTAAACACTTTTTAGTTAATAAGAAATTCCTACACCATAGTGAGAAATGTGTGTAGTGGGACTTGAGTCATCATAAAATTATAAATATACTCATATTATGTTATGGTTGTGAGTTATTTTTTATTTTATACTTTGTCTTAGATGTCTTGGGAGATCTTCAATTGATTTTTATGCTTTTGCATTTGAATTCTAGTAAATGTGTTCCACATAATCTCATTTTTCTAGATCTACAACTTCTACATAACATTATCACATGAGTCTAAAAACTACTTGAGTGTGATATTAATTTATTAAAATGAATATAAATTATCTTCAATTACATATTTATATTTTACCACCCTATCAAATGCTTTTTTAGATTTGGAAAATGGATTTATGAATTTTTGCTTCCAATTAAGCATTCATTGAATGGTGCATTTGGCTTGGACTATAGTCATATACAAGACTTGATAATATTATTATAAGAGATAAAAAATTACATTTTTTATAATTTAATGTTCTTTCCTTTACTAAAAATGGATTGCATATTATGTATAGTAATCTACTGATTTATTAGTTATGGCAAGAGGGTTAAAATTGCTTTTATTCTAACATGACTTGGTCATCCAGGACATGAGCAAGTAACACAAGGTAAGTGTTATTGATGAGATGGCACACATTAAAGAAGTGAAGTTATAGGTTTTTGTTGTCTTCTCATAGATTTAATACTTATTTCTCCAAGGCTGAAGCCTTATGTGATATTGAGTCTTGAAAAGTACTTGTGCATTCAATTTATTTATCCAATAGAAGTTGATAAACATCAAGAGATGATTTATGTGTTTTTATGACCATTTCTAAGGTGGAATTTGTATTTAGGATAGGTGCATTCTTAATTTTTTCCATGGGAAGATAAATATTTGTACACCAAGTGGATAATGTAGGGACATCCCATAGCCATTGGATAGTAATTTTAGGCTTATGTTGAGGGGCCTCCTTCTACAGACCTTTTTGAGCTACTTAAAAGCCTTAAGGTGTGGGAAATGTCTTATGGGTCTCAATTATCTACATCATCTTGGTGGTCTCAATCACTTTTTATGCCATAACTTAATTTTATGTTTCATTCTATGGTTATTTAATGGATTTTTTTTCCACCCTAACCTTAGCTTTGGCCTTTTCTTCAGCCTTAGTCTTAACTTCTACCTCAACCTTGGCTTTGGATTCTAATTCAGCCTTAGCTTTGTCTTCTACTTCAACCTTAGATTTTGCATCTATTTCAGCCTTATCTTTGGTAACTTGATCTTTGGCCTACATCTTCTCTTTTTCCTATTGAGTGGACAATACTTGCTTAGCCTTTTGCTTCTCTTAAGCCTTTGTGATTTTTATTGCTTCATATTTATTTTATTATGTTACTTGCACTTACTATTTTTATTTTTATTTCTATTTCCTTGATAAATATTTTTATTATTTATTATTTTCCTCCACGTATTCATCATTTTTCTTTTCAACCTTTTCTTCCTTAGCATTTTTCATGTGCTCCTCTTCTTTAGCCTATTACTTTCACTGGTCTTCCTCCTTGAAAACTTTAAGATTTTAATCTTATTTATTTTTCTTGTCCTCTTCACATTCCTTTTTATCAATATCTTTTTATGATTTTTCTTATTCATCTTTCTCCTTATCATCTTTTTCTTATGATGTGACATCTATTTACTTAACTTGTTGCTCAAACTATGGCAAGCTGATCTCTTTAGGTTCCTCCATGAGAGTTGGTGAATAAAAGACCATAATTGATTATGAATATTATTAATAGGATGATTCTACAATAATATATCTTAATTTTAAACCTTATTTCTATAATATGGAGTATGAGTGATAGTTTTCTTTGGCCTCTTCACATTCTAGGCTCTCTCCTCAGTCTATTATTGGGGTCCCTATGCTTGTTACATTATGCCCTCCTCCACTAGATATAAAAAAGGAGACCATCCTATCTTTGATTGTTAGAGAAATCATGGGAATAGAATGGGTCCTTATCTGATGAACCTGGTATGGAGGTGGTATTTATTATGCCAAAATATCTATTTCCTATGTAGTAGAGGTCCTTGTAAGCTAGATCCATCTTGAAAAGTTCTACTTGGAACTATTGGTGTGTTACTTATTGTACAACAATATCTACTATGATGAATAAAGGATTTTAAGTGACATCAATCCATAAATATTATCTCACCTAGTTATTCACATGGTATGTGTGCAATACCTTCTACAATAATAACTCTTTCTTTTCCTTACTCATAAATATCGTTGCTAATGTCTACAAGCATAGATTATAATATTCCTACTCCTAAATCTTCCAAGTTGCACTTAATTGATATATTTAGAACATTTTTATTGTCTATCCATGAATATTTATAGCATGCTCTCTTATTTAGTAGTGGTGTTGAGGATCATCATGTTGGTTCCATCCTCTTACCTTTCTTAGCTTATAATGGATCCACTTTTAATTATGGCAGTGCATGTGGTTGTGTTTGTGCCTATATATGTAGGTTTGGTTGTGCACCGGGAGATATGGATCACATGGGTTAAACTAACCTATAAACTATGGATTTATGCTATAGAATTTATGCTTGGGCATCCATCATTGTGATTGAAAAGGGTAGTGGATTTGTGGTTCCTCTAGGAAATTCATGAAATTTGATTTAAATGACATTATGTAACTTTTTAACTAACACATGATACCTGTTGATGCTTCAAAATGTACCACAAGTGCTCTTTAGTGTTGATGAACACTTCTCATTTTCGGATTTGGAAAATCCAAGGCATGAGTTATTGTTTGTGACAATTCAGTGATGTCTATGGTGGAATAGAAACATAGTATGAAAACTATCCATAATATTTATTTGATTTAGTGGTTAGGAGCCACCAGGTTTAAATCTTTAGATACTTAACAATTTGATGACTTAGAGGCTAAACTAAATGAGTATTGATAGTGATATTTCAGCTAAAGTGAAACTTGATAAAAATAAGAAAAGAGAAGGGTAAAGTAAGAAAGAAATGTGATTATAGGTTTTCATCGTAAATATTATGATAAAATTTGAATTATATTGAGCACACATGAACCAATTTATGTTATAAAATAGCATAAGCTCAAATTACATAAAAAATTAGGCAAATTCAAAGGAAAAGTATGAATCATAAGAACCAATTTTACTTTAAACATTTGCTATTATTAACTAAATAACATAAGTACATCCAAATGTAGAGTAAATAAAATGAAGTATCCTTAAGATCTTTATAATTAATCTAGCATGTAGCATGAATTAACAACCCTATTACAAAAAATATAACTCAAGACAAGAATAATCATTCAAATTTAAGATGACTATCTACAATTGAAAGGTAAAATGGACATTTAACAAATTATCCAGATAATTTTTCAAAATTATTTAGTTATATTAAATGCTCTTTGTATACAGTTTCTCAAAAAATCTCCTTATAAAATGGTAACCATATGCCTATTTATAGGAAACATAAGAAGTTAATCAGTTAACTTTCAAAATATCCACATGTGGATAAAGATAATTGTCATTGATACAAAGATAGAATACAAGAATATTTCATACCAACTTGACAAGAATAAGTATATGCTAATAAACTAGAATATATTTTATAAAAAGAATATTCTTTTAGGAATTTCATTGGTGGGACCTTCAATTATCCCTATCTGAGGAAGTCTTTCACCTTGGTGTATTTCTCTTTGATTAGTTTAAAATCCACTATAGGATTCATTAGACAATCCTCTTCTTAATCTACTAACTTGTCAAATTCATTATCAGCCTAAGATATAAGTTCCTTCATACATTGTACTTCTGTAATTTTATTCCTTGCATAAATAATGATATAAAATATCTTCTTGTTGTCCTTATTTGAATTTCATTTATTGTCTCTAATGCCCTAGATGTGAACACTAATTGTTTACTTGAAATCTTCATCACTAATCAAGCCTATAGTAGTGGTTTGTGAAGGGTTATCTAATATATTCCCAAAAAAATTCTCAATCCAGGTTACCAAACTTGTGTCTCTCTTGATGAAGTTATTGACATCATTTCTCTAAGTGATCAAATCCTCTTATTTATCCATAAAAATTACCATGAATATATTAAGATGTCTAAATTTGATAATATTGAAGTTTAAGGCCTGCTTTATCTTATGTACATTGATGAGCTCCTCCATTTGAGCTTGAGAATCTTACCATTGGGTGATTAAGGCCTATGTCATCTTATTTTATGGTTTAAATAACTCAAACTAAGCTTGATGCTTTTCAAATTCTCTAATTTATCCATAAAATATATATTCAGACCTTACAATACATCCATAGGAATTGACAAGAGGTCCTAAGCTTCTAAATCTTGTTTTTCTTTTTGTAAGTTGAGAATCATTTATTTCATTTCCTGAACTCCAACTAAAGTCATTTTTGATTGGGCTAATACCATACTAGATACATATTCTTGAAATAGGATGATCCCCTACTTCTTACCTTGAAATAAGAGTTAGGTATACAAATGGTTCCACCTTTTTGAAAGGTGAACTCCTTAGTACCAATGATAACCTTATTTGTCACTATTCTCTTAAGAGTTGATGTATCTATATTGAAATCAACCTGAGGGTTAGACTCCTTTACCTATAGCTATTCAAGAATCTCTAGATTTAAACTCCTAGAGGATCCTAGGGTGTCAATTCTTTAGCTTTCCTTATTGCAAAGGATATGGATCCTTCTCTCTATTTATCTATTCAAAATATATTGAATCTAAGGCCTGACATTATCTTGAACATCCATGTCAACTCGAGTCAAATCTAGTGAAGGAAAAAGAGATGGGATTTTCTAAAATTTCCTATAAATAAACCAATCACTAATAGTCAGTCCATAAATAGGATTCTCATCACTGAAGAGGTTAATTTCACTATTAGGGTGAGTGAAAGTTAACCTATGCCACTTTCTTGGTGTTAGAGGAACTAAGGCCAATTTTGCCTATCTCTTTTCCATCTAATAGAACTAATTATTCACTTGCTTCCTTAAATGGATTCCTTTTCCTTATCAGAATCATATGTAGTTATGATGTTAACAAGGGAACTTTCCACTCTTTCTCTAGTTTATAAAGCAATCATGTTAATAACCTCTACTAGGGATGCCTAAATTTGGGGACCTTCACCAGGTCTATACTCTATGTTGGACTCTTGAATCACATCTTTACATTTTCCTTTTACATCCTTAGGTTTCCTATCTTGGGGTGAATTTGTAAATTCTCTCTACTAAGAATTAGAATATTATCATCCAATAGGTGGCTATTGATGTGTAATCCCAGATGGTCCTTAAAATAAGTGATAATACAAGGGATATAGTTTCCATATTTCTCCTGAGGGCTTATTATCCTTACCAAACCTATGTTCTAATTTTATGTTGTAGTTTTTAACCTTAGATATGACTTCTTCAAAGTTCCTTGCCTTTTTTTAAATACCATCTCCCACACTTGGTTGATGTTTGTACTCAGTCTTTGGGACCTTTTTATCTTGAATATGGTCAGCCACTCTATCATTAGGGTCCCACATCTTAAGTTCATCACTTAGAAATCAAAAGAGTTCCTTTAAACCATCATGATCTATAGTTATTTCCAATCCTTGATTAAAATTATGCTAATGTCAAGTGGAAAGGGTTGAACTTGAGCCTTCTTATTCTTCTTGCATATCCAATCCATTCCCTAGATGATTTGATAAGAAAATTCTTGCTCTACAAGCTTACTAAGAACATATATGGGAAATCTATATGATTGGACCATGATTCCTTATACCCTTATTATAGTACAATCTAGACAGAACTACACATCCCCCATTGTCTCCACTTATCTTTTTATTAGAGGATGAAGCTTGGGCATAGGGATACTAGTGATTATCTCATAAATGACTAGGAATATACCATCACATATGAATTACATATGGTTCATGGTTTTGAATATATACATTTTGGAGTAATGATGGGAAATGGTAGTTCTACCATCAAGGGACCAATTTTAGATGCCATGGAAATTAATAGTAGCTAAGAGTGAATCAAAGAGGTAACACATCATAAAGAATTTGTTGGATGTATTTATCTTGATGGTTGTAAATTTTTTATTCAAGAAAAAACTTATTAGGTCTCCAATGGGAGGGATTAAGTTATGATCAAACATGCAATGGACATAAGATACATAGACCTTACTTAAATAAGTAGTAGACGAGGCATCAAAGGCTCTATTTAATATGGTCGTAGTTACCCTAATGCCCTTCCTAAATTAGACAATAGGAATCTCACCATTAGGGGACTTGAAAATGTGGGAACCTTGGATTAATCAAGGTGAGAGGATTGAATCCATGTTTTGGTAATTTGTTTATTCTCTTAAAGATGTGAGATCAACATGAGGTAAAGGGAGCTTATAGTTAGCCTCAAAGGACATGGGAGATATACATGCAAATTTATTGGTACTTAATGAATAATCCTTTCCCCATATATTATATAGTCAACAAAAATTAGAACAATAAGGTTGATACAATGCATTACCTCTAGTTTATCAATAGCATGGTGAAGGCCTACTAGCTAAATTGATACTAGGTCTTTGTATCTTTGGTGCATCATAGCATTCCTCTTTTCCTCCTGGAAAATTCATTATAACTCCTCTATAAATAAGAAAAATTTATACCAATTTCTGATTCCTTATACATTCAAGGCTACCAAATCTCACTTTGTGTCTCTAAAAACCAATCCTTCACCATCTAAAGTTAGATAGAGCTCTACCTCAATTTTCATCTATTACCTACCTGTTACCATTAATGACATTGAATTGCAATCATAATGTTACTAAATATTTCACTAAGGTATTTTATCTAAATTTGAGTTACACTTATTCTATATTTTGATGTGATCAATTAAATTGACTCAAGTATTTCTTTATAGAGGGTTCAAGGTTTTTAGCTTTAATGGTAAAAATATCCAACTCTTGATCTCATACATACCTTAGATTTGATTGGACCTCACTCTCATATCTTCTAAATTTTTGAGAATAAAATATCTTTCATTTTAATCCTTTACTCTTGTGTGGAGCCTATGTGGTGGGGTTCCATGCCTTTTATTATAAATTTCATAAATGCTAGTTGAAGACTAGTCGTTAGCTTTCAGAAGTCATCTTTACTTTGCTTGGAAAAACCAAGTCCAAGTCCTTAAATTTCATGGGTCTTTGATCTTAAAGCTCACTATGTATGCCATGTTTCAATATCATGGGACCTTTGAAAAGTCATCAAATTCATCATACCATTGGACGGAATCTAACAAGTAAGAGATCACCATTAAATCTTAGCTAGGGCCAGATCATTAACCATATGCCTTTGTAAAAGGCTTTGAGCTTGACACACCATTGGATCAAATATAGTGAAACATTTATCACCATTAGATCCTACAAGATGTGTACATTTTAATTAGTTCCATAATCATATGAATTTTAGGCTTAAAAATGACCTTTAGAATTTTATGTTAAAAAACACAAAATGACTTAGGCTAAGATCTTTATATACTAGGTTTGTCTTTGTAAAAAGCTAATAATTTATTAAAAGGTTTTTTTTCTAGAAATTCACCATTTTTTTAGGCTTTAAAAATCATCTAATTTAAATTTTATGGGTTTAATAATGTTAAATACGTCCTCATAGATGTCAAATGATGGGAGCAAACTTGTCAAATTTAAGATAATAGAGTTTTCTAATCTAATGATTACGTACCATGTGTAACAATTTGAGGTTAAATTTGATGGTTTTAGTTACATAAAATACATTCTCTTAGACATAAAATTATAGGATAAAACTTGTTAAATTGAAGAAAATGGAAATGCTTTAGTCTAATAACTAAATGCCATGTGTCAGGATTTCAAGAGTTCCTGAGGCTTTGGGTTCAATGTGCATTATCAGATTAAAGATTCTAAGGAAGTGAGGACCATCAGATCATAATCTAAGTTATTGATATTGATTGGTGTCCTTTTGGGTGTCAACTTTGATTCACACCATTGGATCAAATCCTTTAATTGAGTGAGAAGCATTGAATCTGTAAAAGTGCATGAGTTTTAAGTTAAGCCTGATATATATAAAGGTTTATCCTAAGGTTTAGACCTTTACCAATTTTTTGTTTACAAACATAAATACACTTAAACCTTAAGAAGACTTATTTAATCCAAAAGGGCTCCCAAGTTTTAAAAGGGAAACAAGGTCTAGGTTTAAGTCATGATTTTACATTAATATTTGATCATGTTTAAAAACATAATTGAAGCTTAATATAAAGTTAGACTTAAAGTTTTTTTAACCAAAAAGAAATAATATTTCTCACTAAATTTTCCTATGAACATTTAAATTCAAACCCCTAGGGTTTACTACTTGGGAACCCTAGGTTCTTTTATGGAACTTGTAATTAATCACTTTGAAAAATATTATTAGCAACATTAATCCATAAAACATGATCATAATCAGATACACCAAATCTCATGTTCTTTTTTGAAATTGATTTGCCTTTAAAATTCACAATCTTTGACATTTAATCTAGAATACAATTGTTCTAGAAATAATCATATGGGTCCCCTTTTTAAAAAATAAAGATGGGGGGGGGGGGGTGTTGGTCTCAACAAATTGTAAAATACAGGCAAAACATAGCAATATGTTGGAACACAAGGCTCTGGTTTAGACTTGTACATGAATTTTATATCCCATTTGGATATATACTCTCACCTAAATCAAATTTTAGTTGAAACACGTTTCTTATATGTGAAATTTGAACTTAGATATCAAAACATAAACATGTAGTCTGTGCTTAGATTCCACTTACTATTTTTTGATGAACTTCAAGAAACAACATCTAAGTTCATATCTTTTAGTCCATTGCACTTGACATTGAGCACTTTAGATATTATTTGAGAATAACAACTCTTAGTTTAGGGATGTTTTGGCATTGGTATGATACCAACCAAGCATCTATAGCCCTGATAGAGATACCTTTATTTATACTCAAGGTCTTGCTCCACTACCAACCAAGCATCTATATCCCTAGTGGAGGTTACCTAAATCACCTTTGCTTCTATTTCCATAGATTTTGCAATGAGTTTTTATTTTTACATTTTCTAGTTATTTTGCAAAGGTTGGAAATGAATACATCCTAGTTTTAAGGATTTGGTCAAATGCCCTAGCATTAGGATACTCTCCTTTAGTTTAAACTTTAGTCCATGATAAATATGTGCTTTAAGTGTAAGCATTAATATGAGTTAATAAAATAAATTCACATTGTACATAGATAACCCTTCTTAAAACTAAGTTTTGATTTAGAATAAGATTTAAATCTTTATAGGACATTAAGTTCCTATACCAATATGTATCAGTGCCTATGGTTACTTCATGATGCTTTAATACCACCTCATTTTCACTTTTGTAAGATTCATATCCACACTTTTGAGTAATTATAAACCAAAAACAATATTATGAGATGCTACAATAGCCAAGGAACACCACCAAGCAAGAAGAAACAAAAATGCAAAGAAACAAACATATACAAGCCCAACAAGGAAGAAAAACTAAAGCAAGAAAGTAAACTAACTAGCTTACCTATTCTAACTTTAACAATCTTACACATTTATTCCATGAAGACCCCTAGTGGGGTAGCAACAAATTAATGCTTAAGGTATTTCCCATTGCTGGGTAAAGTTTGATCCTTGGAGATCTTTCAACATGAAAGTGTTGTTTCTCAAGATTTTTGTAATTTGGTAAGGGCTAATCCATAAAGGAGTGAAATTCCATGTTTACCTTTAGGTTTTGATGCCTTGTACCAAATAAGGACTAGGTCTCCTTATTAAATACCTTAACTTTAAATCTCTTATCAAACCATCTTTTTAGGGTTGATTGGTTTCTACTAAAGTTTGTAAATGCCTTTTCTCTAGCATATCCCATTTGAATGATGTCTAATAGCCTAGAATTAACAAGTTCTTAGATATCCTCCATGTATTCTTGCATGAATGTGAACTTAGGTAACTTCAAGGTGATGGGAAAGATAGGCTCCTAAACGTATAACAATAAAAATGGTGAAGCCTTAAGAGCTTGTTTAATCATTATTTGATCTACCCATAATTCAAACTTAAGAATTTAATGCCATGTTCTAGGTCTATCTTCAACAAATTTCTTGATATCTTTCATCAGATTTTTGTTTGAGGATTCCAAAACACCATTTCCTTAAGGGTATTGATTGGAATAAAACTTGAGTGAAATGTCTTGGTCATAAGATCATTTTATCATTTTAATAGAAATAAATGTATATCTATTGTCACAAACTAAATAAATTAGGGTTCTAAATCTAGTACAAATATTTTCATCTAAGAAATTGATCACCTCTTCTATTTTACATTGCTTAGTGGTACTACCTTAGTCTACCTAGTGTAATAGTTCATAGCAGTTAGGACATACTTATGACCTTTAAAATAATTGTGGTTTATTATTACTTTAAATTCTAACCCCCATTGTGCAAAAGGTTTATCCACCATCACAAGTTATAAAGGCATGGCTACCTTTAGATCATTTGTGCTAAAGATCTAACATGAATGACACTCCCTCACATGATTATAAGAATCTCTGAAGAGGGTGGGCTAATAATATCTAGCCCTAAGAATCTTGTGAGATATGATTCTTCCTAAAGGTTGTCCACTTCCTAACTTTTCATGGAAGGTAGTCATCATCCAAGTTGCTTTTTCCTTGGACACACATCTCAAATAAATTCCCTCAAAGTTCCTCCTATATAAGAATCCATTATTGATGAGGTAATAAGCTACTTTTAGACTCAAGGCTCTCTTTTTTATCTTATAAATCTTGGGGGACAAACACCATTGACAAGTAGATGGATAATAGAGTCATACCACTCATAAGGTTGGGAGTTTTGATGATCTACTTGCATAACATGGAATTTTGGGTCAATACTAGCAATCATCTATAATACACCTTGAAATTTCACTAATTTGGCTATTTTCATTTGTATATCATATTATTGTATAATTTACATCCACTTTCCTCTTTTTTCTCTGAGCTCATTCTGACTCAACTTAAGTTTTATAACTGGATTAGGTAATATGGTATGTACCTTGTTTTTAAGGAGGTAATGTCTAAATTTTTTACTACCTTTACCAATGCATAAGCTTGATTATTAATCATATAATAATTCACTTCTACATTTTTTAAGTTGGTGCTCATGAAATCTATGGGATGATCATTCCCATCAACCTTTTGAGTTAACACTACAACCATAGTATGCTCAGAAGCAAATGAATATAGATAGAAACCTTTTGAGAAATCAGGACTTATGAGGATTGGAGCTTCAATGATTGTATTTTTAATGTCAGTGAAGGCCTTCTTAGATTCTTAATTTTAAGAAATTATATAATCTTTCTTAATAATATCATTCAAAGGTTTGACAATCTTAGCGAAGCTTGAAATAAACTTCCTCACAAAGTTAATCTTGAAAAGAATGACGTAAGTTCTTTTTGGCTATTGGGCAACCCAATTTTAGAGATGTTCTCTATTCTATTAATATATATGGAAATCCCATCTTTGGTAATGACATGTCACAAAAAATTTCCTTTAGTGACATAGAATATACTTTTCTTGGGGTTAAGAGATACTCCATACTTCTTGCATCTATCAAATACTTGTCTCAAATATACGAAATGTTCCTCTCTATTTATAGAAAATAATGTAAGATCATCCATATATATGATGATACACTTACCCATTAAACCTTGGAAATCATGGTCCATGGCCCTTTGAAAAGTTTCCCATACATTAATTAATCCAAAAGTCATTCTCTTGTACAAATATGTTCCCCATTTAGTAGTAAAAGTTATTTTCATCGTGTCTTCTAGAGAAACAAACACTTGCTTATATCCAAAAAATCCATCAAAAAAGGACATCATGGAAGATATTGAAATATGTTGGATAACTTAGTATAGAGAAGGTAAAGGGTAATTATCCTTTTTAGATGCTCTATTTAAATTTATAAAATCTATGCATAATTTTATCTCCATTATTTTGTCTGACTGGGGCTAGGTTTGTAACCCAAGTGGAATGCCTAATAAGAAACATGATCTTTGCATCCAATAGTTTCTTGACTTCTTTAAAAATCATGGGTTATAAAATAGGGTTCACTATCCTTTGCTTTTATCTAAAGGGTTTACAACCTTCTTGAATAGGTCTAGTATGAGTAATGATCCTCAAGTCAAATATTTTTAAATCTATATAAGACCAAGAAATTACATCCTTATATTTTATAAGCAGCTCTCTAGATTTTTTATTTTCCATTTTAATGCAAGCCTTCCCTATATTGACCATTTAGGGCTGATCATGTGAGCCAAGATTTGTTATATGATAATCTCTACCATTTACCTTGGGTTGTTTAGTTGCTTCAGAAATCTTATCAAGATCAAATATTATTTCTAATGAAATCATTCCTTTAGGTATATTATTATTAATTAGTTGGATTATTTTACCATTAAGTTCCTTCTCAAGAAAAGTTTCATAAACCTCATCAATAATGCAAGCTTAAAAATCTCTAGAATTAGTTAAGAAATCTATGATTTATTGATCATTATTAAAAAATTGGAAATTATTTATGTTATCAGGGATAAAAGGACATGGTACTAGATCAATACTAAGGTTCTAAGAATCATGATTAGGTATGAGGTTAGCTACAACAAAAGCAAGCTCATCAACAACTTGGTTTTCTTCCCTGGGAACATATGAGATATTGAAGGCATCAAAATATCACGCCATGTCCCAAACTCTAAATTTGTACTTCTTAAGATAGAATAACATACATCGGTACCTATTCCTTACTTGATTAATTATAATTTTAGAATCTCCATAAACAAGGAGTTCTTTAACTTTTTACTTAATGGCAAATTGTAGTCCTAGGATGAGATCCTCATACTTAGCCAAATTATTGGTGTAAGGGAATTGTAACCTATAAGTTTCATGGTATTGATTTTTTGAAGGATGATCTTGATTTTCATTTTTCACCATCAATATATAACTTATATAGACCAAAAATTAGAGGAGAAATATTGGAAACTAGTTCTTTTATAATTTCCAAAGTGAAAACTCCTAAATTAGAATCCAAGAAATTTACCCTTTCATTGATAACATTATATTTTGTTATCACATGTTTCATTCTGGGTTCCCTTCCTAATATTATTTTATTTGGCACACATTTCCTAACAATCCATTAGTGTAAGCAATTAGTAGACATGTAACCATTTAAGGCCTTAGTCCATTCTCTACTTAAAATCAATCCATAAGCACTGGGCATTTCCACCACTTAGATATCAATGAATTATTGAACCCTAGGTTCACTAGCTAACTATATATGCACATTCAATAATTAACCTATAATCTTAACTTTGGATTTATCCAATTGAGTGACTACCATATCAGACTTGATTGGATTTAACCCAAGTTGTTCACATATCCCAATAGGCATACTGTTGGTTGAGGCTCTAGAATATAAAATACAATTACGAACATTCTTCCCAAATATCCTAATTGTAGGTAAAAAAAGGTGGAGACTCCACTTTGATTTCTTGCATAATTACATTTGCAATATCATTCTTAGGGGCTTCCTAATTTTCTTAGATAAATATTCCAAGAGTAAAAATCTTTGTTTTATGATCTAAGCTAGCTCATGCAGAGTGATATTGGCTTTAATATTTTTCATATCTTCTACAATATTATAGCCATTTTTTCTTGGAGTATCAATATTTAGTTTATAATAACTTCCTTTAGGGGGTTCAAGATTATTCCTTAATGTAATGTCTATAGGGGTTCCATAATTATTAGGAGGGGTAGAGGTAGTCAATGATTTTTTTAATTCCCTATTTATCAGAGGATATGTCTACAAAAATTATTGGAATGATTGAATCTCCTCATGAATATTCTTAGGATCATTATCCTCTTGAAAATTTTCCACCATATGCACTTGGTCAGATGGTTTAGATTTAGAATAATTTATAGTAGCATATTTATTTGGAACCACTTCAAATGTGTCAATTTCTTCTTGAAAAGATTCAAAGGCTTTACAAAACTCAATGCAATCAATCTCACCATGCTTGGAAGTAGCATGCACCCTATAGTAATCTAGTGAGGCAGTATCAGTGAGGTTTATATCCATATTATTTTTTCTAAAATAAGGATAATTAGATTTGTTATTGTAGAAACTATCATTCTAAAATCTATTCATAGGCCTATTGAACTTTTGGAAAGTAAATTTATTTCTAGAGTTTTCATTAGCATTACCAACTTATTTTTGTAATTGCAAAAAAATATGTGCTAATATTTTGTACCATTTTTAATATAAACTCATTCTCATTTTTTGAAACCTCAATATTTTGACTTTGGTTATTGTTAATGCCACTGACATGTACTAAAGCCTTCTGGTCATTGACATGGGATCCATTAGTAGCTTGATGACTCAATAAACTTAAATTTTGATTAGGATCAACATGAGTAGTAGGCAATAGATTTAAAGTAGGGAATTGGTTTAATGTTGGAGCATTTTGGTTATTATTTGGGAAAAGGTTTAATACATACATTTGAGGATTAAAATTTGGGATAAAATAAACCATTTGTCCTTTGGGTTACATTTGGTCTCTAATAACCATTGGTTCAAAATATGCTTGAGCCAATTTGATGATAAGTGGAAGGGCTCTCTTCAGAAACATAGAAGTCATGGGGTCAACAACATCTTTATAAACCTCCAAAGATAAAGCTTCATTAGGTTTATATGGATCCATGGTCCAACCAAACATCATTTTTAACCTATCATTAAATGACCTAATAGGTTCACTTGTATCTCTCTTAATAGTTGTAAATTTATAATAGATGACACAAGGGCTTATGACCTTTCCAAATTGATCAATAAAAATAGTGTCAAAGTTATTCCATGAGATAATACAATTGTTAGGTAGATTAAGGAACCATTCATATGCAACATCTTTGAATGTAAAAGGGAACAAAATACATGCTACATCTTCATAAATAACATTTAACAATATTAATGCAACTTTGAAAGGTTTAACATATTCTTCAGTAGTTGTAATACCAATTGCACTAAATATTGGCAAATATTTTTTATGATTATGTGGTGAATCATGAACTACACCTGGTATATTGATAGGGAAATTATAAGCCATGCCATGTTTGGATGAAGATTAAGCACAAGAATCCCTTACAAAGGCAATGATGGTAGATATTTAGAATACCTATGCTTACCTCTATCTTTCCTAGTCCTTCTGTGGATTTTAAGTTCAAGCAAGGGTTCTCTAGTCTCTAAATGTGATCTGGTCCTAATCCTTGGTATTCAATCTTGAAGATTAAGGATCCTATTTTGAAGCATGATATAACACATTAATTTATAAAGAGTGACAAATAATATTCACACTCAGCTTAATTTTCAAAAAAATGTTCATAAGAGGACAAAGGACATCAATCTTTAACTAAACAAGTTCAAAGATGTACTGAATTATGCAAAGATGACCAATATTTACAACTTATGACTCAAATAAACCTCTTATTGTCAAATAATTGTCAATTTAGAATAAAACAAGCCATCCAAACTCCAAATACTAATAAATTTTTAGTACCAAAAGATGTATTTCTACAAAGGTCAAAATATTTACATAATTTATGCTATAAGAAACATAACCATGTAAAATGTAGAGTAATTTTGACCAAAAACACCTGAAAAATATTAAGTATCTTTAAAGATGGGCCCTCCTTATAGTGCCAGTGGAGCTACTCCTATTGATGCTTCAAAATTTACCATAAGTGATATTAAGTGTTGATGAACACTTCTCATTTTAAGATTTAGAAATTTAAGGCATGAGTTGTAGTTTATGACAATATAGTGATATCTTTGGTGGAATAGAAGAAGAGTATGAGAAATATCCAAAATATGTATTTGATTTAGTGGTTGGGAGCCACTATGGTTTAAATCTTTAGATACTTAGTAGTTTGATGGCTTAGAAGCTAAACTAAATGAGTATTAACATTGATCTTTAAGCTAAAGTGAAACTTGATAAAAATAAGAAAAGAAAAGGGTAAAGTAAGAAATAAACCTTATTATAGGTTTTCATCCTAAATATTATGACAATATTCCAATTATCTTGAGCACACATGAACCAATTTATGTTATAAAAAAGCATAAGCTCAAATTACATCATAAATTAGGCAAAATTTAGAGGAAAAATATAAATTATAAGTAAAAACCAAGTTTACTTTAAACATTTTTTATTATTATCTAAATAAACTAAGTACATCAAAATACAGAGAAAATAAAATGAAGCATACTTAAGATATTTATAGTTAGTCTAGCATGTAGCACAAATTAAAAACCCTATGACAAAAAATGTAACTCAAGACAAGAATAATCATTCAAATTTAAGATGATTGTCTACAATTGAGAGGTAGCATGGACATTTAACAAACTATATAGATAATGTTTTAAAAATTCTTTAGCTATATTAGATGCTCATAGTATACAATAGCTCAAAAACTCTCCTTATAAAATGGTAACCATCTGCCTATTTATAGGAAACATAAGTGGTTAACTAGTTAAATTTCAAAATATCCACATGTGGATAAAGATAGTTGTCATTGATACAAAGACACAATGTGGAAAGATTTCATGCCAAATTGAAAATAATAAATATATGCTAACAGACTAGCATATATTTTACAAAAAAGAATATTATTTTAGGATTTTCTTTGGTGGGCCCTTCAATTAACCCTACCTGAGGAAGTATTTCACCTTAGTTTATTTCTCTTTGATTAGTTCAAAATCCATTGCAGGCTTCATTGGACAATCCTCTTATTGATCTACTAACTTATCAAATTCATTTTTAGCCTAAGATACATTTCCTTAATACATTGTGCTTCTACAATTTTCTTCCCTATAGAAATAATGATATCAATGATCTAATAGTTGTCCTTGGCTGAATGGCCTTTATTTTATCTAATGCCTTAGATGTGAACACCAACTCTTTACTTGAATTCTTCATCACTAATCAGGCCTATAATAGTGGTTTGAGAAGGGTTATCTAATAGATTCCCCAAAAGTTTCTCAATCTGGGTTACCAAGCCTATGTCTCTCTTGATGAAATTGTTGACATCATTACTCTAGGTGATCAAATCATCTTGTTTATCCATCAAAACTACCATGAATATGTCTAGATGTCTATGTTTGATAATATTAAAGTCCAAGGTGTACTTTGTCTTATGTACCTTGATGAGCTCCTCCAATTAAGCTTGAGAATCTTGCCATTGGGTTGTTATGACTTGTGGCATCTCAGTTTGATGGTTTAAAGCACTCAATCTAAGATTGATGCTTTTCAAATTATCAAATGCATCCATTAAAGATTTATTCAATACTTGAAATACATCCTTAGAATTGAAAGGAGGACCTAAGCTTTTAAATGTTATTTTCATTTCTCTAAGTTGAGAATATTTTGTTTCATTCCCTAAACTCTAGCTAAGGTCATTGTTAACTAGGCCAGTACCATATTAGCTACATTTTCTTGAAATATAGGATGTTCCCCTATTGCCTACCCTAGAATAGGATTTCAACCTATAATGGTTACACCTTTTAAAAGGTGAATTCCTCCAAACCAATAGTAATCTTCTTGTTCATTATTCTCTCAAGAGTTGATGTATATATATTGAAATGGACCTGAGGGTCAGACTCCATTCCCTATGTCTATTCAATAATCTATACATTTGAACTCCTAGAGGATCCTAGGGTGTCAATCCCTTGGATTTCCTTATTGCAAAGGATCTATATCCTTATCTTTATTTGTCTGTTTAGAATATCTTGAATCTAAGGCTTGACATTATCTTTAACATCCATGTCAACTCAAGTCAAAGCTAGTGAAGGAGAAAGAGATGGGATTTTTTGCAACTTCCCATAAATAAACCAATGAAGAATAGTTGGTCCATAAATAGGATTCTCATCACTAAATAGGTTAATTTCACTAGTAGGTGAGTGAAAGTTAACTTAGGCCTCTTTCTTGGTGCTAAAATATCTAAGGCCAATTTTGTCTATCTCTTTTCTCTATCCAATGGAACTAATTATTTACTTGTTTCCTCAGATGGATCCTCTCCCTTATAAATATCATAGGTAGTTTTTATGTTAATAAGGGCACTTTCCACTATTTCTCTAATTTCCAAATCAATCTTATAATAACCTCTTTTGGGGCAAAAGGCCTTGGTGGGGATGCCTAAATTTGGGGGACTTCATTAAGTATATGCTCTATGTTGGACTCTTAAATCAAATATTTACCCTTTCCTTTTACATCCTTAGGTTTCCCAACCTAGGTTGAATTTGTCAATTCTCTCTATTAAGGCTCATAATATTATCCTTTAATAGGTGGCTCTTGATGTGCAATCCTAGATGGTCCTGTTAACAAGTGATAATGCAAGGGATGTAATTTCCATATTTTTCCTAAGGGATTATTATCCCTAGCTAGCCTATGTTCTTATTTGATGTTGTAGTTTTTAACCTTGGATAAGACTTCTTCAAAGTTCCTTTCATTTGTGTAAATACCATCTCCCACACCTAGTTGATGTTTGTACTTAGTCTTTGGGACATTTTAATCCTAAATATGGTTAACCACTCTACCATTGGGGTCCCTAATATTAAGGTCATCTAGTTGAAAATAAAAAGAGTTCCTATACACCACCATGATTTCTAGCTATTCCAATCCTTGATTACAATTCTACCAATGTCTAGAGGAAAGGGATGAACCTGGGCCTTCTTATTATTCTTGCATATCCAATCCATTCCCTAGATGATCTAATAAGAAATTTATTTCACTACAAGCTTACTTGAAACATATATAGGCAATATATATGGTTGGACCATGATTACTTTTATCCTTATTATAGTATAATTTAGATAGAACCACACATCCCCCATGGTCTCCATTTGTCTTTTTATTAGAGGATGAATCCTAAGCATAGGGATATTAGTGATTGTCTCAAAAATGATTGGGAAGATACCATCACATATTAATTTCATGTGGTTCCTGTATTTAAATATATGTAATTTGAAGTAATAATGGGAAATGGTATTTATACCATTTGGGGACTAATTTTAGATTCTAGGTAAATTAGTAGAGGCTAGGAGTGAATCTAAAAGGTAAGACATCATAAAGATTTACTTGGAGGTATTTCTCTTAATGGTTGTAAATTATTTGGCTAAAAAAAACTTATTAGGTCTCTAATGGGAGGGGTTAATCTCTACTCCAACATGAAATGGACATAAGATACCCATACCTTATTAAAATTAGTAGTAGAAGAGGCACCAAAGGCTTTGTTTAATAAGGTCATAGATACCCTAATGCCCTCACTAAATTGGACAAGAGGAATCTCACCATTAGGATACTTGAAAACATGAGAGCCTTAGACTAACCAATGTGAGAGGACTAAATCCATGTTTTAGGAATTTGTCCATTTTGACAAGGATGGGAGATCAACATGAGACAAAGGGAGGTTATAGTAAGCCTCAAAGGCCATGGGAAATATACATGCAAATTTATTAGTACTTCATGAATAATACATTCCCCATATATTCTATAGTAAAAAAATAAAAACAAGAAGGTCAATGAGATGCATTACCTCTGGTTTAGCAACTACATGGTGAAGGCCTACCAACTCAATTAATACTAGGTCTTTCTATCTTTGGTGCACCATAACATTATTCTTTTCCTCTTAGGAAATTAGTTATAACTCCTCTACAAAAAAGAATAATTTAGACCAGTTCCTGAATCCCTATACATTCAAGGGTATCAAATCTAAATTTGTGTCTCTAAAGACCCTTCCTTCACCATCTGAAGTTAGATAGAGATCCACTTTAATTTTCATCTATTGCCTACCCACCACCATTGATGACACTGAATTAAAATTATAATGTTACTAAATATTTTACTAAGGCACTTGATCTAAATTTGAGTTTCACTTATTGTGATTACTATGAATTAATTGAACTAACTTAAGTCTTTCTTTATAGAGGGTTCAGGGTTTTTAGCTTTAATGGCAGAAATATCCAACTCTTAATCTCATATGTGCCTTAGATTTTATGGGACCTCATTCTCATGTCTTCTAAATTTTTGAGCATAAGATATCTTTTATTTTTATCTTCCATGCTTACATGGATCCTATGCAGTGGGGTTCCATGCCTTTCGTGTCAAATTTCATAAATACTAGTTGAAGACTAGCCATTAGCTTTTGAAAGTCTTATTTATTTTGATTTGGAAAACCAAATCTAATTCCTTGAATTTCATGGGTATTTTTATATTTAAGGTCACTAATTATGCCATGTGTAAAGATCATGGGGCCTTTGAAAAGTCCTCAAATTCATTTCACCGTTGGACTAAATCCAGTGAGCAAGTGATCACCATTAGATCTTGGCTAGGGCTAGATCATTAATCATATGCCTTTTTAAAAGGATTCAAGTTTGATGCACCATTAAGTAATCAATGTTTGATCCTACAAGATGCATACCTTTTAATTAGTTCCATTATTATATGAATCTTAGGCTTTAAAATGACATTTAGAATTTTATGTCAAAACGACAAAATGACTTAGGCAAAGATATCAATATATTAGGGTTGTCTTCATAAAAGTATAAGAATTTATTAAAAGGCTTTTTTTATAAATTATGTCTTTATTTATGATTTAAAAATTATCTAATTTAAATTTTATGGGTTTGGTGACGTCGAATATGTCCTCACAGACATCAAATGATGGGAGTGAACTTATCAAATTTAAGACAATAGAATATTTTGATCCAATGATTAAATCCCATGCATCATATTCAAGGTTAAATTTCATGGGTTCATTAATGTCAAATACATCATCATAGATGTCAAATTATAGGATTTAAATTTTCAAATTTAAGATAATGGAAATGCTTTAGTCTAATGACTGAATTGCATGTGTTGGGCTTCTGGGAGTTCTTGAGGCTTTGGGGTCAATACACACTATCAAATTAAAGATTAAAAGGAAGTGAGTAATGTTAAATCATAGTTTGAGTGCTTGATATTGATTTGTGTCCTTTTGGGTGTTGGCTTTGATTCACATCATTGGATCAAATCCTCTAATTGAGTGAGAAGCATCAAATTTACAAAAGTGTAAGAGTTTTTAGTTAAGACTATATATATATATATATATATATATATATATATATAGGTTTAGACCTTTAAAAAAAATTGTGTTTACAAACACAAATGCACTTAAACCTTAATAAGACCTATTTAATCCAAAAGGGCTCTCAGTTTTTGAAACAGAAAAAAGTTCTAGGTTTAAGTCATGATTTTACATTAATATTTGGTCATGTTTAAAAAAATAAATGAATATTAATATAAAGTTAGACTTAAGGTTGTTTTAAATGAAATGAAATAATATTTCCCACTAAATTTTCTTGTGAATGTTTAAATTCAAACCCCTAGGGTTTATCGATTGGGAACCTTGGCTTCTTCTATGGAACCTATAATTAATCACCTTAAAAATGATTATTAGCAACATTAATCCATAAGACATTATCATAATCAGGTACACAAAATCTCATGTCCTTTTTAAAAATTTATTTACCTTTAAAATTCAAGATAAAATAATCTTTCACATTCAATTTAGAATAGAGTTATTCTAGAAAACGTCATAGGGGTCCCCTTTTCAATCTAGAATACTATTTAACATTTTTGGGTACTATGGGATGTGATATAATCATATATTTTAACTCCGTAACCATGAATTAAATATCCCCAACTAATTGTAGTATTTCCCTATTTTGCTATAGGTGATGTTGGAAAATGTAGTCATAAGACAAAAATCTTCATCTAGATTCACTAAGCCCTATAATGACTTTCATTGTGTAAAAAAAACAAGTAATATTAAGATTTGATATTAAAATTCCTACAATGTGGTAGTGGGAACCTTATAAATGTTATTTATCATATCTAAGGCCAACTTTTGGCCAATTTAAATCTTCATGCATCCATATCATTTGATATGTAATATCTACAATGCCTTTAGTTGTCTGTTTGGCACTTTTAATGGTCTACCAAAATTAATTGGTGATGCATTCAGAGATAATGCACACCAAATTTTATTCCACATAATCATTGGGGATTCCCCTACCTTCCCTTATATACTTTTCCTTTATCTTTTAGTGAATGGTTAGAACCTTAGTTTTCTAATAAAAATGAATTTTCCCTAAGCTTTAAGTCTCATTTGTCTTGCCATAATCATAGGGTTGATAAATATTGTAACTTCCTAAGAAAGATGAATAACACCCTCACTATATCTATTAAGCAATGTAAGCATTACCTCATCCAACTAACTAAAAGTAGGAAACTTAATACGTTACTTTTTATTTGAACCTCATAAAGGATGTTGAAACACTAGAGTTCTTGCATGTGTTACCACTTGTTGATCAAGGCTAAAAAGAGTGGCTTCTACAATGTTAATGAAATCAAAAGGATCTGGATCATGGTAATTAGTTTTCCTAAGCTCTAGGATAATCCTAATTTCTTCCTTATACACATCTTTGAGTGGAATCAAAAGTTTTCCATGATCCATGTTTTTAGGTGTATATATAATTAAATCAATTCATACAGGTGTAGTGCTGCTGCATAGAAATATATGCATAATTATTTAAATTAGATGTTAATCACAAAACTCCCTAATTTGATATAGTGTGTAATTTCTTTGTGTTATTTACACCCTTTGTTATATAGTATTTTCTTCTCAAATCCATATGGATGATGGGTTTAAATGTGATGATCTAGTTTCACATGATTATACCTAAAAAATTAATGTTAACTAGTTGTTGTTGATGTGATGGTTACCATTGATCCACCCAATAGTAGGTACTAATTTGACATGTCATCTTCTAAGATACCCACTTTTATTTATTATACATCTCATCATTCTGACATACGATCTGCTATGAAATATTTCAAGTATATCATCATTAGAAAAAGTTAATTCCCATTGACTATCCTTTTTTCATACTTGATTGTTGGTGCCTTGATCCCAAACTTTATGGATTTATGCTACATACTCATTGCAAGTTGTCTTTCCTTTAGGATGAAATTTTTCATAGATATCACTTTATGAATTTTACATAACCACTATAGTTTTTATTTCCTAAGATATATATATTTCACTGTATAAACTATTGACTAAATTTTGGCTCTTTAGGCCAAATTGGGCTCCCCTATCTAAAAAACCACCTAATTTGATGCCTTTAACTAAGTCTAGTATGTAGATTTTCTTCAAAAGAAGTGTTATTCAAAAAATCCCACAAAAAATATATAAGTGTCTAATTATTTCATAAAATTTGGTTTGGTCTTTTACTAAGGTTATTCCTTTTAGGTCTTTTCATTTGTCTAAGTGTCAAATTCTTTTGAACAAACTATCTAAGGAAAATTTCCTAAAGATAAAAAGTGCAAAATTATTTTAGACAAATTGTCCAAGACAACTTTTTTGAAGGGTATGTTGAAACTTTTTTGAAGGACCATTTTAGGCTAAGTGGTCACTTTCAACTTTCCCAAAGGGCATTCTAATTTTTTTGAAAGGCATTTACAAGATGGCTAAAAGGTAATTTTCAAAAATTCTTAAGGGTATTTCAACTTTCCCAAAGGGACATTTCAAAAAGTATGAAAGATTATTTCCATGGGAAGGTGGACCATTTTTAAAAATCCAAAGGGTATTTTCTCCTTTCAAAAGGTCATTCTCAAAATTTGAAGGGACACTCACATTCTTTTTAAGGATCATATTCAACCTTCTGAAGGGATATTACCAAGTGCTAGAGGGTCATTAACATATTGTTGAAGGACCATTTCTTTCAACTGAAGGACTAAACAAAAAGTTTGAAGGGCCAAACAAAAAGTCTAAAGGAATATTTTTGGAGAGATTATCTGTGGAATTATTTCAAAAAACATGAAAAGAGGCCAAGCCAATTATTTTGAGCTTTTTGTTTGATACAAAGAAAATAGAGCTCTCGAAGACATGATTTCCTTTGGATAGTTTGTCCATAGAAATTGTTTAAGGCATAAAGGACCAAGCAAAAATTTGAAGGAAAAGAACGGAAGCAAAGAGCTTGAATGAATTCCTTCAATAAAAGTGACCATGGGAAAATGTTTGAATGAATAGAGATAGAGTGATGAATTGTAACAAGTCAATTTAAAACTATGAGAAATATCCATTGGCATAAAAAGGCTCAATGGGAACCTGAAGGCAAAAAAGAGATAACAAATGGCAAAATATAACTAAAGCTTTGGTTTAGTTGTAATAAATATAACTAATACTTTTGGTTTAGTTGTAACTCATTATAATTGACCCATTTAGTGACATGTCATAGCTCTCCCACTTATATCCCATATGAAAATGCAATTGATTGTTTTAAGATGACACATGTCTAGGTGACTATTAGACTCCCTATTCTCAGCCTCCCTCCCAAAGGCTATAAATATGGATTCTCTTAGCTCATTTGAGTAGCTCTCTACCTATTATGGTGAATCTCTACCAAAATTTTACCTTTAATCAATAAATACAACTATTTTACCTCATTCAAAGAGTGCATTAAGTGTACATATTTGGTATTAGTCTTGTGCAAGTGTAATTTCCATTTACGTTCACATGTTAATTCTATTATTTCCTAGTGTATTGTGATTTCCTTCTTACAGGTCAATGAGAAGTGTCTGAAGAGATTCTAGAAATGTGAACAACTAATTTAATAGAGTGTCTTAGAATGCCTATCATTTAAGTCTTATTAAATTTAAGCCATCTCCTAGACCCCATGTTGAAACACTAGTGTGTGTGAGTGAGAGAGAGAGAGAGAGTCGATATTGAGTGAAGTGTATATGTAACTTGTCCTTGTTTCAAGTGTATGTTTAAGGTATGATTAGATAAAATATTTTGGTGCATCACCCCTAGTAGAATATGTTTAAATTATAGTTATTTTAACCTTTTTCATCCCCTCAAGTTGTTGGTAGTAGGAATATGATCCTAAAAGGTACATCAAAGGGAGCTAGCCCCTAATTTAGAGATTTATCTCAATGAAATTGTCACCCACAACAAGAGAGATGATTCCATTTTGATACTTGGATGAGGAGATTTGAGCATCTAGTCAAGGGTGAAAATCCAAGTGTCAACATAAACACACATACCTAAAAAAACTAAACTACATGGTGTTACTCAAGTCCCTATCTCAATTGTTATGATAAATGATAGAGATTATTAATAATAATAATTATGTCTACAACCATTTACATTTCTTAGAAAAATGTTTCCCTAAAGATATTTTAGGATATTCATCCATAATACAAAATATCATGAATGATTTAAGGTCCTTTACATCTAATGTGTAGCTTACCCAAAAATGCTCTAAATCTGCTATCATATAGTAAGACCACTTATCTGGATAGAATTATTTAGATCATAGGTTGTAATCATACCATGATTTATAACTTAGATTGTTAGCTTCTTATTTCCATTACACTCTTTATGTATTTTCTTCCATTTTATTTAAATCTATAAATCCTATCTATAGAGAGTCTCGATCCTTGAGTCTCATTATCATAGTAATGCATAGACTAGGAACTATATAATCCAAGGGTATTATGGCCTCAAGTCTATAGACCAAGTGAAATGGGGTTAATCCTATCACACATTTGTACTGTGTTTTGTAATCCTTGATAATTGTAGTAATTGTCTTCCCAATCATCTGATTATACACTACATATCTTTGTTAACAAATGTGACAAAGGATAAAACATATTTTATGACCTTTAAAGAATGACTTGACCTCATTTAGGACCATTGTGACAATTTCAATCCTAAGAGACCTTATGAAAAGTTTTAATATGTAAGGGGGGTCAACCCAATTTGACCTATGGTAAAATGTGGTCAACATGGACCATCAAAGTCAAAAAAAACATCATTTATCAAGTTAAAGATCAAATTTCCCTGATGAAGCCTAGTTACAACCACCAGGGAAATCAAAATCCAAGTCAAATATTAGCAAGTCAAAATATTTAAAAATTAATATCAATATGGACGATAATCCTCCTAATATTTTGATTAGAGAGTAAATAATTATGAAAGTCTTAGATCCCTTATCCTCATTTAGCATATGACACCAATAAAAAATGTCCCCTCCACCATATCCAATGGTGTATGCAACTATTTAACCCCACTTCTTCTCCCCTTATAGTCACATTTTCCATTGTAACCATAACACTCATCAACATTGATACATAATCCTATACATGCCACACATCACTTTCCCATGTAGCATCATCTCTCATAGGGGTTACAAATACACCTAGTTAAGATATCTAGAGGATGTTAAATCAAGAATAAATGAAGGTCACAAGGATATCAATGAATCTAGAATAAAATTATGGTCTTATCATCACACATCTTTAGAACTGGTGTTAGCTAAAAAATCAAGAAAAAATTTACATGTTGCATCTTTCCCACCTCTAATAAATCAAGATGCCCAAATAGTACAAAAAAATCATTCATCCAATGGTGAAAAATAATATCCTATCCCCTTATGCAAGTAACATGATGAAAACTAATTTATGATGTCATGTTAAAATAACCTATTGTTCACATTGTACCTCAACACTTGGGGACAAATCCATTTCGCCCACATAATATCTATCTATGTCATCCTTGTCTATATTATCCCCTTGTCCATTGTTCTTACCCATCATTTACCATCATATCATGCATCTTATTATGTCCACTCTTTATTTTAGTCTTTACCTTTGTAAAGAAATGGAATATGTCTTGGGAAATGTTTTGGAATAATCTTGGTATATCCTCCAATGGATACTTGGGTAACTAGATATCTAGTTCCTTCATGATGTGGTTTACAGTGATCCCTAGTCCATTCTTCTTTGGTCCTCATTCCATTATAAATATCACCCTCATAATTTTGTTTTCACATCCATTTATTCCATCCATCTTTATCGTATTTGATACACTTGGTATTCCTTTTTCTAGTAACCCCATTTGTATAGTGTACATAAATTTCTCAAAAGACCTAAAAATTGAAATATTCTACAAACCCCTAAAAATCATAAAATCTAGAAAAATAAAAAAAATCTCAAATCATATCAATTGTCTTGTTATATGTCATATCATCCTATGTCCTATATATTCCATGCATCCTACCTAATGTCTTAGCCATCTTATCATATTGTCTTATCTTATGTTCTAGTGGTCTTATCATGTTGTCATCTTATATTGTCATATGTCCTAATATTCATAGCCAAGTCCTTATCCATAATCTTATCCTAATCCAATTCACTAGTCTACTCCAATTCTAAATTCCTATCCTTAATCCAAATTCACATAATCATGACCAACTTAATCTAACTCATCACTTGATCAAACATCCTATCAACTCTCATCAAGACAATAGAGAAAACACTAATCACAATACATCTACATATACATACTTGTGTATGTTACTTGTTTGCTATGTGTTTTTTGACTTATTTATATGTATTTTACAATGTATATAAATTATTATTTTTTTTTTTCATTTTATTATGTTTCTTTTAGTCTTCATCACGTATTTTATGGCTATTAGGCAATGAATGAGGATGTTATAATGACATGAAAATCCATAATGATGTTTTAAGGTTCCCACAATGATGTAGAGTTCACTATTTTCCCCTTTTACAATCAAGCAATTTGGCACAAATTCCTCTTGGTCATAATTATATCATGTTGCATACTACCTAGTGTTATATTTACATTGGATTGCTTGGACTATAATAATGGCTTAATAATGAACACCTTAATCATTTCACCTATCATCTATCACCTGCCTAATCATTTAATAATATTCATGACATCATCAATTTGATCATCCATGTCCAATCATATAACCTAACTACCTGTCATAACATCATAACATCCCATATTCAATCATTTATCCTAGTACTTTGTCTTTAATTAGATCATCTCAATCCATTCATCTAACATCCAATCATTATCCTCTAGCCAATTAGGTATCATTTCTCTAGTCATCAACATTTACAATCTCATATCCAAAAATTTCTAATAGTATACCATCCTTATGTCTAACATCTCAGTCACATCCTCTATCTAAAACCTAACATGAATAATATCCATCATCATCATCATCATCATCATCATCCTTCTATAGTCTATCTTGTCACTTATCATCTCAAGTCATAACTACATTAGCCTGAGGTCATTTCAAACCATGTAGGCAACACTTGGACACTTTTTAGTATCTAAAGATAGATCATGCACAAAAACTAAATATCCCTATCCTCTTTGGTCACTCGACCATATATTTTCTTCTCTTACCTCCATCATATCACTCAACTTCTGCCTTGAGCTACACTCATCATTAATTTTATCAGATTAATCTAATCTAGGTCTGTAGATTCCCTTGGAATGTGTGCTTACCTAGGATATGTATAAATCTTATGGCCTTTTCTCTTGTCATCATCATGTTATAATTGATTCCCCCTTATGATGTATTGATAACCATGGCATAATTTTTTCCACTCCCTATGCATATGTCTTTACCAGGGATATCATCAATTTGTAGTTTACTAATCAGGTCAATTTTATCTTCTTCATCATCTATCTCACATCTAGCATCCCATCTATTTGTCTATTCATCACATCCTACCCCTCATTTCCTCTTTTGAGTGGCAATCTATCTCATTCTTCTCTACATGTCCTCTTGAGGGGGAATCATGTCCACAAACATCATTTACTAACATTCATGGATGAATGTATTTCTTCTTTGAAAGACCATTACACCTTCCACTTCATCCACTCACAATTCCCTTTCAAAGAGGAGAAAAATATATACATCTAAATTTGTTCACTTCATTTATTATCACTAATATTACTATTAGTTGACACTAGTTTCACCTATTTCATTTAATCTCATTTATTTATTCTAATTACATCCTAATATCACCTTTTATAGTCATTTTTATATTATCTCCCTCCATCATTCTTCATCCACTAACCTTATATTATCCCAAAAATTAATTAATTCACCTAATCCCCCATTATCTACTAACTAATCCAACTTGTCCATTATATTGGAATTTAAAATTCCAATCCCACATATCCTAGCCTATTCCTATGATCTCATACATCCTTAGTCCCTAATAAACTATATAATCACCTCCTTAAACCCATATTAACCCCTAATGAAATCTAAAAGCCTGTAAATTCTAGAGCCTTCTCTAACTCTCTAGAATCTTCTAAACTATAGGGTTCTAATGAATTTAAAATTCATTTTAATTCCCCATAATCACCCTATAAATAACCAAGCATGGATCTTAGTTATAATAATTATAAATCTTATAATACATTTTTTCATCCATATACCATCTCTCTGAGGCCTACATACTCTCTTGCATCCATTATAACATCCAAATAATCAATTAAACCATACATCTTGAAGCCACCCTTATCAAGAAATCTAAATAACTAAGTCAAGAAGCATTGGAGAATCAGTTTGAATATCTTGGGGGGAAGTCAAAGAGGAGAAAAGTAATTTTAAGAATCCATTTTTAATTTTTGATTTCTTCTAAAGTCTCTCCCTTTGATTCTTTTGTAGTTTTGGGTTAAATTTACTATTTTTAGTATATTAAATTAATAACTCAAATTTAAAAACATACAATTTTAATTCTTGATTTATATCTCACACTACTTTGTAATTTACCATTATTTCTTTTTTAAAGCTATAATGCATTTGTTATTCCATATTTTATCTTGGCAAGATCTCTGACATGGTATCAAAGCATCAAGTTTTATAAATTAAATGCCTAGTTTTTTATGTTGCTTGAGTTTATTATTTACTAAAAATCTTATTTTTTATATCCTTAATATAAGTTTTTATCTTTGGTGGAGGATTTGGAATTAATTTTTCTTAGTATAAGCTTCTTCCTAATCATCCTTGGTGAACATCTACATTCATGATCTTTTCCAACCAAATATCTTGTTGAAGACTACTATGTGGAAGAAGTTTGGTTTAATTTTTTTACATTGAGTGTTCAATATAGTACTTGATTATGTTAGTGTAGGTTTTTATTTTTCCTTATTATTTAATTAGGGAATATTATATATTTGTGCATACATGGAGTTTTCATACATTTGTGGGATAGGCTAGCTTATATGGAGATGTGTGTCATAGATGTGTCATAGGTGTGATAAGAATGTCATAAGTAATTCCTTTGACCAGTTATTCTAGGTATGGGAGTTACTTCTCTATTCTTAGCACCTTGTCACCACCTTTCATGGAGGAGTTACAGTCTATTCTTGGGGTGCTTTGGCCACCTTTTATGGAGGAGTTACTTACATGCTCTCCTATATGTATTCTTCACTTTGGCCATCTTAAGTTAATCAAATATTGGGTTTTCTCCTATTTGTCTTATGTAATTTATCTCCTTGTATAATTTCAAATTGCTTTAGCTTCTTTGTGGTGTGCACTAGATTCATCTCATGTGATCACTTGACCATTGCATTTGCATTATTTGGACCCTGGCAACAACTCTGATATAGAGCCACCCCGGTAATCATGTGTCTGGTTATGTTATTAGTTTATTTTGAAAACGTGAGGAGAGGAGTTCTCTTTATGTTCTTTTTCTTAATGATAGATCTAATGTAATGTCATACCATTGAATCAAAGGGGATATTTTACTTGTTTCTTTTCTTGTAGCAAGGCATTGAAGCTTTCTTTATGTGTTGTGTGGGAAAGAGATCCAAACTTGGCTTTTTTTTGAGTTTTTTTCAGCTTGGAAAGGTTCAGATCTAGCATCAAAAGATAGCTTTTTTAAGATTTGGATCTATTATTTTAAGCTTTGGTGCTTGTGATAACAAATATTATAATTGGAAAGAAAGCACTAGAAGTTTCCTTTCTCACCTACATAACCCTGCATTTTAGATCTAAGCAATAGATCCACTTTTTTTGGCGTCATTCTCCAAGAAGAAATGATGGAACTTTTGTTTCCTTTGCATTAAATCTACTACTTTAGAGGTGTGTAGAAGTGGTAGTGGTGCATAGACATTTTTTTTGAGTGAAACGTTGAGATCTATGAGGTCTGCATGGATATCCCTAAACTCAACATATTTTGTCGCTTGCATTTTGACACTCCATGTGGGCCCTCACACAGCCTTTATTTTGTAAAATATGCATTTATTTGTTAAATTATTAGTCAAATTAGACTTTTCAAATCTTAAATCAGTCAATTTGGTTAAAAATGAAGATTTAAGGCTGTATTTTACATTGTGGGCAATTTGGGGGTTTAAATTTAAACTTGCATCTTCGCCTATCGAAGACGAAGGTTAAGGCCCAGATTTGTAGGAGGCCAATTCCCCTTCAAAAAGACCTCCTTTGGATTCCTCACTCTATGTAAAGTCTAACAAGTGGTTGTAAGGCCACTTTCTCTCTCGAAATAGACATTTTTAAAATGTTTTAGTGTTATTTTTTTTTTGCAAAATTACTAGTTTACAAGAAATTAAATCTTTAAAATCTTGCAAACGGTAGCTCAGATTCGAGTGCCATCTTTTGAAAAAAATCTTAGTTTTAAATTTTACAGAACTTAGGCTAGATAATTTTCAAAAATGCACTACTTTATAAAGTGCCAAAAATTTGGGTCTCCTAGGACGCATTTTCAGCTGAGTCCAACGTCCTATTTGCTTAAAGTCTTGCACTGATTTCTCTAAGAGGCATTATTAGCTGAGCCTGAAATATTTTGAGTGTGCACTTTCATATTTAGTGGGGGCTCAACATTTTATGGAGGTGTGATTGCTTTTCAGCACTTGCAATCTTTGCTTTCATTTTCCTTTCTACATAATTTCACAACTTGCAATCAACACAACTTCACCTAGATTTAGCTTAAAATGGATTATTTTCAACTTAAAATCCTAACACCCTTCAACTATAATCAATGGAAGGTTAAAATTTCAATCATTCTTAGAAGTAAAGGGTTGTATAGGATCACCATGGGTACTGAAGTAGAACAAAACACTGATGCTGAGAAGGTCAAGTGGTACAACCATAGTGATGAAGCCTATGGATTACTAAGCTTGTCCATGTCTCCAAAAATTATCTTCTATTTAGAAACCTCCAAGACTCCCAAAGACATATGGGACACCCTAGAAACCTTATTTGGGAAGCTTGATGAGATGAGAGGTCATGAGCTTGAAAACAAACTCATAAGTCTAAGTCCTATCAACTTTGACACCCTACAGGAATTCTTCACTAAGTTTAAGGCCCTTAGATTGAAATTGAAAGAATGTGGGATAGAGAAGAAAGATGATAAACTCATCCTTTATATTCTCTAAAAGTTAGGTCCAAGCTATTCAGTCTTTGTCTCTACTTTCCATGCCATAAAAAGTGCCCTTGGCACTACATGGAAAATGCCTTCTTTGATTCATTCATTGACAACTTGACTAGGGAGAAAGATAAGGTAATTCAAATGGGCACAATGAATTCTACTCAACCCCAAGCTTTGATAGCTATAAATGGTAAGGATAAGACTTCAACAAAGGAGAAGAAGAAAAAAAATAAGGACCAAGAGAAGAAGAAAGAAAACTACAATCCTACCAAAAACAACATTGAGTCTTCCTCTTCTAATGTTAAACCTAAAATTGAGGAGGTTAAGTATGCCTATTGTAAAAATATAGGGCATGATGAACACAAATGCATGAAGAAACAAATAGATCACCTAACTCATCTTCTAGAGAAGCACAACATAGGTGTTCATGAGTCCATCAAGCAGAATTCATCTACCCAAGATTCTACTAAGGCAAAAGGCAAGGGTAAGGAGAAAGAAAAGGGTAAGGCCCTTGTAGCTATAGTAGCTTATACTTCTTCATGGCTCATTGACTCAGGTGCTTCTCACCACATGGGCTCTTCCCTAGTTGAGTTTTCATCTTTAGAGCCTTGTAGCATGACTTCAATTAGTTTGGGTGATGACACATCAGTTTTCGTTGCAGGGAGAGGGTTAGTTGAAATGGAAGGAGGAACATTCAATAATTTTCTAAGTGTTCCTTCTCTTTCAACCAATCTCATATCAGTGTACCAAATCACTCACATTGGTCAAGGCATGAGAGTTGAGTTTTCACTAGATTCAGTGGCTATCAGGGAGTTGCATAGTGATACTATAGTGGTATTAGGTAGGGCAGATCACCAAGCAAGGTTATACACCTTCTCACATTTTTCACTTGATTTTTATCCAATAGCATTGCTAACTCATTCAGATGGAGTTAGCAAACAATGGCATGAGTGGTTTGGCCACCTTAACTACCTCTACCTTGAGAAAAATTGCAAATATGACATGGTTATTTGCTTGCCTCGTATCCAATTCTCAAAAGGACTTGGCAAGGGGTGCTCCCTTGGGAAGCATCCTGAAGCAAAATTTGACAAAGGCAAAGCTTGGAGGGCTTCACAACCTTTGGAGTTACTCCATAGTGATGTATCGAGATCATTTCCTAAACCATCTTTCACTAGGGCCAAGTACATCTTTACTTTTATTGATGATTTCTCTAGGTACACTTGGATATATTTTCTCAAACAAAAGTCTAAAGTGTTTGAAAATTTTCTAGACTTCAAGGCTCTTGTTGAGAAATAGAGTGAGAAGTCCATCAAGGTTCTTTGAACTATAATGGAGGGGAGTACGTTAGCAATAGGTTTGAGCAATTTTGCACCATAGAGGGGATTGATTTGTAGCACACAATCACTTACAGTCCTTCACAAAATAGGGTTGCAGAACACAAAAATAGGTTCTTGAAAGAGATGGGTAGATATATGATTCACTCCAAATCCTTAGCACCATAGTACTAGGCTAAGGCCATCAATTGTGCTTGTTACATTCAAAATAGGGTTCCTCACAAAACTTTAAATGGGATAACACCCTTTGAATCTTGGCATAAAAGGAAACTTGATGTTGAGCACCTTAGGGTTTTTGGATCCCTAGCCATGGCCAACATACTAAAGAAGAAATTTAAAGCTATGGAATGTCAGTCCAAGCCTTGCATCTTTTTAAGATATTTGGATGGTGTTAAGGGGTATCACCTTCTAGATCTGACAACTCATGAGTTGTTCATTGAGAGAAGTGTCCACTTTTAGGAGAGTCCTAGAGACTCAACACTTGGCACTTCTTCTCTCTCATTAGATCTACTTCTTCATGATGATTCCTCAAATTCAGATCAGCCATAGTAGGTTCCTAAGCTAAAGAAATCTTCTTCTTCTTCTTTGAGTTCAGAAAATGAGGATAGTGATGTAGAGACATCCACCTCTAGTCAGTCAGAGCATGAGGAGTTAGCACCTAACTCACCCACTTCTAGGCCACTTTGGGCTAGACAAACATTGAGAGTGTTGGCACTTGGGTAGGAGATCCTACAGATGACAAACGCACTAGGGGGGTTATTAGAGAGATCTACATGCCTTCTTTGATTTAGTTTTAGATCCATAAACTTTTTGAGAGGCATTAGGAGTACCTAAGTGAGATATTTTTATGGAGGAATAATATTCTTCCTTAATCAAAAATCACACTTGGGACTTGACTTCACTTCCCAAGGGAAGGAAGATGGTTTGATGTAGGTGGATATATCAGACCAAGTTTGTAGTAGATGGGTCAGTTGATAAATACAAGGTGCAACTAGTCACCAAGGGTTTCTCACAGGTGGTAGGCATTGACTACTCAAAGACATTTCCACTCATTGCAAAGATGACTTCTATCTGACTCACCTTGGCTATTGCCACAACACATGGTTGGGATGTGCACCAGATGGATGTGAAGAGTGCCTTTCTTCATGGAGACCTAGAGGAGGAGATCTACATGGAGTAGCCACTAGGATTTATTCAAGATTCTTTCTTAGTATGCAGACATAAGAAATCTATCTATGGGCTCAAATAGGCCCCTTGGTCTTGGTATGCCAAGATGGATTCCTTCCTTCTCATAGTGGGTTTCACTAGGTGCCATTCTGACCCCAATGTCTACTTCTTATGGCAGGATGATTCGCTCCTAATTTTGGCTCTATATGTTGGTGACCTTTTGATCACTAAGAGTTCTTCATCGGCTATTTTAGTGGTGAAGACATCTCTCCAAGATAGATTTGACATGACAGACTTGGGTTTGTTGCACTACTTCCTTGGCATCGAGATCTCATAGTTAGATTCAAGGATTTCTCTTGCACAACCTAAGTATTCTCTTGATTTATTGTCTCAGTTTCACATCGCTGATTGCAATCCATCTCTGACTCCCTTTCTATCAGGAGTCAAGCTTGAGGCTGATTATTCTTCACCAGTAGTTGATGCCACTCAGTATTGTCAACTTGTTGGCAGTCTCATCTACTTGACTCACACCAGGCCTAACATATCATATGCAGTGGGACTTCTCTCCAGATTTATACAAGAACCTCATGAGCTGCATTGGAAAGAAGCTAATAGGATCTTGCATTACATATAGGGTTCACATAGATATGGGATTCATTATAGATTTGGCATAAAGGCTAACTTGATTGGATATATAGATTTAGACTAGGCTGGTGATTCATGGACTTGCAAGTCCACTTCTAGTTACAGTTTCTCTCTAGGTTCTAGTCCTATCAATTGGTCTAGCAAGAAGCAAAATGTTATTGCTATATCATCCATAGAGGTAGAGTACAAGGGAGCTATTAATGCAGCTATTGAGGCTATTTGGCTTTAGGGGATACTTTTTGAGTTTGGTATTCCTATCAGGTAGCCCACCATCATTTATTGTGACAACTAGAGTACCATTTAGATTTGTAGCAATCTAGTTCAACACCAGTGGACCAAGCATATAGAGATTCACATGCATTTCATTTAGGAGCTTATTCATAGTCAATTCATTGATTTGATATTTTGCCAGTCTTCAAAGTAGGTTGTAGACATCTTCACCAAACCTTTCACTGAGAGCAAGTTCATTCATATACAAGCTCTTCTTGGGGTGCAGTCCACATTTGTAGTAGCATCATCTTCAAGGGGGCCCATTAGCCTCTTCATTTCTTTTATGTCTCTCTTTTAGGGGGGGGAGTTTTCCTATGGGTTTTCTCCTTTTCTCTATCTTATGGGAGATTTCATTTGTACATGGGTACCTCATTAGGCCTAGTTGTCGGGACCCATTTTATATTTTGACACTTCCCACCTAAGCTGCACTTATGGGGGGGTGTTAGTGTAGGTTTTTATTTTTCCCTATTATTTAATTAGGGAATATTATATATTTGTGCATACATGGAATTTTTCTAAATTCATGGGATAGGCTAGCTTATGTGGAGATGTGTGTCATCGATGTGTCATAGGTGTCATAAGTAACTCTTTTGACCAGCTATTCTGGGTATGGGAGTCACTTCTCTATTCTTAGCACCTTGTCACCACCTTTCATAGAGGAGTTATAGTCTATTCTTGGAGTAATTTGACCACCTTTTATGGAGGAGTTACTTACATGCTCTCCTATATGTATTCTTTACTTTGGCCATCTTAAGTTAATCAAATATTGGGTTTTCTCCTATTTGTCTTGTGCAATTTATCTCCTTGTATAATTTCGAATTGCTTTAGCTTCTTTGTGGTGTGCACCATCTTCATCTCATGTGATCACTTGACCATTTCATTCATGTTATTCAGACCCTAGCAACAACTTCAATAGATTATTCACATGGAGTATGTACCAATATATGTCATTGTATAGCCATCTACCTTGATCCATCAAGTAATTCACCAGCCTAGAACCATTGTAGATTTTTAATGGGTTCTTTGTGACTAAAAATGTCTTTACATCCATCATAGGCTCTTACAACTATTAAGGAGGAATACAACTTCCATTACATTACCTAAATTTCCAAATAGTGGATTTTTTAGTATAGACTAAGCAAAATCAAATCCATCTACTTTAATGTTATTCCACTTGATGCATGCTTGGATTCCATTTCTAGTGTTTTGTGTTGCCTTTTCCCTATATGGTGTGTTTTTTACATGTGTTATCATTCTATGTTAATGGTATTTGTTATTATTTTGACATAGGGATAATATTACTATCACCTTATTTCTCTACCTACTATACACAAAATATCCATTCAATATACATATTACACATAGATCATCTATTATGCTAAAGGATAAAGGTAATGTGTAGTCATTCTTCTCCTATGTAGGTGAAACCACCATCTTAGTCACTGTTTGGTATTCTTCTTATTGGTCCCTACTTAGCATCATATGACCTTAAAACATTTCTTAGTTTGTTATTTTTTATTTATCTTTCCATCCACCATTCCTCTACATGTATTCCATGCCATTCTTAGTTTGTCAATGACCCTATTTGGTGTAAAAAATACCTTTCAAACTATTTATATTTGTTTTGTTTAAACATGTGGTTTTCCTGGACCAATTCATGTTATTTCACATTCCCACATGGTTTTGGGATATTTTTAAAGTTTGAATGTGTTTATTTAATCAACAATCAATTTGATATGACCATAAGTCATATCCTCTTAAAATTTTGAAAGAGATTTTGACATATTTTTAAAGTTATAAATATTTTTTGAATAAAATAAGTTAATTATACTTAAAGGTGGTAGATATTTAATTATTGGGGGACATATAGTGGATACAGGGTTACATTAGAAGTATTTTTTACTTTGGTGACATGAATGATAAGTTGGGAATAAATGGTGAATGGTTTTATCCTTGATTTAATACTTGATGGATTGGAGGTATATTAGTATGGTGGCATTAACATTTATGGAGGCAAAATTTTTATTGTTTTTTTATAAAATACTCTCTTCAGAGATCTTTTGTTGGGAGATATAAGGATAATGTAATAATTTTTCTTGGCATGTTTTACTCCTCTCATATTTCACCTATAGAAGACTGAGGTTGAGCCTCAATTTGTTAGGTGGCCAAACCCCCTCACAAGTAAACCAATTTTTTTCCTTCTCTCTTTGTTTGTTTACTATTCCTTGATTGCTTCCTTACTTGTACTCTTCATGGATACATTTTTGGCAGTGACTGATGTACATTATGTAGAGGAATTTTTTAGATAAAATTTATAATTTTTGGGTAATTTTGACTATCACACAAAATCTAAATTACATTTTGCATTTGGAGATATACCCATCGACCCCACCATATATCATTATAGGAAGCATAAATAGATCTTTCCTGCCAAACCCCATAAGGGGATCTACCCCTTGACGTCACTAGGGACTATCAAACATAGACCTTCACATCATAGCCCCTTGTTTAATACTTATATTGTAATTTATTATACCATAGGGTGAGGTCTAATCTAATATGAGGTTAGATCCCATCACAACAACATTTTATATGTCTTTTTTAGATTTGTACATGAACACATTATTGATAGAGTCTAATGTCCTCCTATTTTGCTCATTTGATTTTTCACTTGTGGTGTCAAATACACTAATTGATCACATTTGGATGCATTTTTAAATACATTTGGTTTTTATTTATTGAGAAGTGAATTGACACTTGGGCATTGTTTATTCTTACCTATTTAGATACATTGTCGACTAAGTCTGACTTCTATATATTTGATCACGTTTTTTAATTTTTAAACACAATGGGATCAATTTAACTATATTCAAGGGGTTGTATGGACCATACTTTTTATCTTGTGTGAAAACTCAATTTACATGACTTTGGTATCATTTTCATATATTTATCTCACATTATTAATGCATTCTTAGCAAAACCTGACATCCATTTGTTGAGCATGCATTGTCACTTATGCAATGTTTTTCTCATTATACTTCTTTGGTGTCTTTCTTCAGTCATGTAAACTCCACTTAAGAGATACAACTGAATGAGGAGAGTTGATTCTACACCATTTTGTATTCTTGTAAATACCAACAATGCTTCTTTGTGTGCTTACATGGAAAAATTTCTCACAAGCAATAAACGTATTCCATTCCTATAATGATAGATTCCTTCTCCTATTGATCTTATTTAGTTTAATAAGAGGGATAATTATTGTGACATAGTTCTTGGTACCTTATTTTTACATGTTTCGATGGATCTTCATTTAAATAAATAACATACACAATGTTTGTACACTATTTGGAGAATTTTTTAGTCTCTTTTTAGAGATCTTGATAAGATTTATATCACTCCTCTTCCTATCATCTCTTCATAGACTATTTTATTCCCTCCTCCTACTATTATTTATTGTAATGAAATGTTCATGGTGGATTGTGCTCTTCCTTCTATTGATCCACCATTATAGGATGAGATTCTACCCAACCTCAATTGTCCCATTATAGATTCTACATCTATCGGGCTATTAAAGGTGTTACTCTTCTAGAGTATTCATGTGCTTTTATTTTAGAGTAATTTACTATTTTCAATGTGAGTACACCTATTTAAATCTTTGATAAAACATATTCTACCCAACCTAAATTGAATATCATTGTTTAGAGGATGAGTAAGAGTTGATTGGTCTTCTTGAAGCATATATATGATATTATTATCAATATATATGTCTGCTACAAGTTATTCACATAACCTTTTACCTCTCATAATCTTGGTGATTTTGATTTACACATCATACTTGATGACTTTCGTAATCTATGCAACCCTATTTTCATTGCCATACCTACTTAAAAGGAACTCCTTCACACTTAGATGAGGAACCATCATATGAATCTTATTATTATAAAATATGTGCCTAAATTTAATAGATATATTTTTAAAAAAACTTTTTTCTCAACAAAACTATAACTTAGTTCATAGTCCTTTATTGATTAACTGAAAAAGGCTATTAGCTTCTCCATTTTCCCATTGTTTTTTTTAGTTAAGTTAGTTGAAATGCTGTCACTTCCTCCAAAAACATAAAGGATGAAGTCCTTGTCATAGTTGAGATACATGAGACTAGGAGCTTGAGATATTATTTTTTTGATGCCTTTAGAGCTATCCTTACCTTATTTTAACTAGATAAAAAAATATTTTTCTTGAGTATGGAGGTAAGAGGCTTGGCCAAAGTAGTAAATTCTGATATGAATATCCTCACAATGTTAATTCTCCCCAAAATATTTGGAGACCCTTCTCACGACTTGGGAGAGAAAGAGACAATATAGTACTCAACCTCTTTTGATCAATGGAAATATCATACTTTGAAACTATGTGCCACAATAATTTTTCATCATGAATAGAAAACACACACATTTTGGGGTGAATATAAATTCCAAATTCCCTACATATATCAAAGAATTTATTCAAATGATCTAGGTGTTCATGTGAATGCTCTCAATAAACAATGATATCATGAGAATAAAATAAAACCATGTTCTTAATAAGACAATTAAAATCCATGTCCATTGCTCTTTGAAAATTTTAACTAGAATTAGTCAACACAAGGGTTATATTCTTATAAGCATAGGTTCTCTATTTGGTTATGAATGTTGTCTTGAACTAATATGATTTTTAGACTAGGATTTGATTTTAACCTAAATATCCATCTAGAAGAGAAAACCTTTCAACTCCACTTATTTTTTGAAGGATTTGTTCCATGGATGGAGAAGGGTAATGGTCCTTGTGAGAGGCTCTATTTAGGTCTCTAAAATCATCACATAGCCTATTCTCTCCATTATTATTCCTAAGTGGAATAATATTTTCTACCCAAGAGGAATGATTGATAATGAAAATGATGTTTGCCTCTATGATTTTGGTTATTTCTTTCCTCATCAAGGTTTATGTTAAGGTGTGGAGCCTAAAAGCTTCACCAAGGAGTGCATTTAAACAGTTATAGGTTTACACAATCACTAGCATTGGTCAGGAGTGACCGACGTCGGTCAAGAGCAATTTAGGAGATGCTAGTGTTGACAAGGATTGGCTGACGTCAGTCACAGGCAAGAGGGTAGGAACCGGCAGCGATTACTTGTGCGTTTAGAGAGTTATTTCTATGGATAGAACCGAGTGTTTGCATGATGAGATTAAGTCATAGTCTTAAGTCTACGTCTCTATTATTAGTAAGACTATTTTTAGAGCCCTTGTTTAAGAGGCATAACTGTTGGTTGTAAATGCATGCTCAAGTTTCCTAATTCTATATGTAGGATTAGATCTTCTTAGCTCATTGGTAATGTGAATGTTGAAGAATAGTATAGAATTGTATAGGTGAATCATTCCAAGTTGTTGGAGTTGATTGTACTTGAGAGACATAGTTCTTGAGGGAAAGAGATCTAGAGAGAGATCTGTACATCTGAGAGAGGTGTGGAAGAAAGAAGTTTCTTCATTGTATTCCTTTTGTAAAGAGTTTAATACAAGTTTTCAGGGTGGTTTATTGTATCTCTTGTTATTTTCTATTTATGATTTTAGTTACTTATCTATCTGATTTAATTCTGTGATTTATTGCTTTCATAAGTGTAATCAAATTGTTGGTTGATCCCCAACAAGTGGTATCAGAGCCTTGGTTGTAGGTTCAGAACTTGATATCCAATAAGTGGTATCAAAGCTCAGGTTCACTAACAGGTGGTTTAGATCTGTGTAGTGTGTATTGATTACAGGTTACTCATAGGGGTTTCTGTAGGGATTTTTGTTTGAGTGAGAGAAGAAATGGTAGAAAAAAGTAAACTGAGAATGGAAAAGCTCAATGGCAAAAATTATCAACATTAGAGAATGCAGATAGAGGATTATCTATATTAAAAAGATCTATACTTACCGTTAGGTGGGATTGCAAAGAAGCCCAAAGACATGGATGATGAAGAATGGGAAGTTCTTGATAGAAAGGATCTGGGGTCTATAAGACTGAGTCTGGCATCTATTGTGATATCTAATTTATCACAGGCAAAAACAATAGTAGAGTTAAAGACTACTTTAGCAAATTTGTATGAAAAACCCTCATCTTCTAATAAGGTATATCTTATGAAGTAGTTATTTAATTTGCATATGCAAGAAGGTGGATCTATATCTAATCACCTGAATGATTTCCATGGAATTGTAAATCAATTAAGTTCAGTCAATATTGTATTTGATGATGAAATTAAAGCTCTTTTAATATTATGTTCTTTACCTGAAGGCTAGCATAGCTTAGTAATGATAGTTAGTAATACTGCATCTGCCTTAAATATTTTTAAAGTAGAGGATGTTGTTGGTGTTATCTTGAATGATAAAATTCATAGGAAAAGCACAGAGGAAACATCAGGGAATGATTTAAGTTTTGAGAGCAGGGGAAGGCAAAAAGAGAAGAGCAAGAAAGGGAGATCAAGGTCTAAGTCTAAGGTGAGAGGTAGATCCAAATCCAAAAATGGCAGGAAGCCACAATGTTGGAATTGTGGAAAGATGGGGCACATAAGTAGAGATTGCTGGTTAAAGCCTAAGGAGGACAATCAACACGAAGTAAAAGAAGAAGCAAAGGTTGCAGGTATTGCATAAGATGCTTTAATATTCTCTTCACATAATAATATAGAATTTTGGGTGTTAGATTATGGTGCATCTTTTCATGCTACCCCTAATAGAGAATATTTTAGTGACTATATCCATGGAGATTTTGGAATAGTGTATTTAGGGGATGATGAGCCTTGTAAAATTATTGGCAAAGGTAAAGTGCAGCTGAAAATGTAGAATGGCAACACATGGGTGTTGAGAGATGTTATGCATGTTCCTAGCTTGAAGAGGAATTTGATTTCTGCAGGAAAGTTAGGGGATGAGGGTTGTACAGTAACTCTCACAGCTGAATCTTGGAAGGTGACCAAGGCTACACTTGTAATGGCTAGAGGTAAGAGAGTAGGTAATCTCTATTTATGTAATTGTGTTACTAACAATTCTCCTTCTGTATTATCTACTTTAGATGTGGATGCAAAATTGTGGCACTCAAGGCTTGGCCACATGAGTGAGAAGGGAATGTCAATTCTTAAGTCTAAAGGTAAGCTTTCAGATTTGAAAAGCATAGATCTAGATTTTTGTGAGCACTGTGTTTTTGGAAAATAGAAGAGAGTGAGTTTTCTCAAGACTAGGTCAATAAAGAAGAGGCATAAGTTGTAGCTTGTTCACACAAATGTGTGGGGACGGGCTTAAGTTGCTTTTATTGGAGGATCACAGTACTATATTTTGTTCATAGATGATGCTAAAAGAAAGGTATGGATCTATTGTATTAAGAAGAAATCTGATGTATTTGAGACTTTTAAGATTTGGAAAGCTATGGTTGAGAATGAAATAGGTAGAAGATTGATATGCAAAGGATGGTTCCAAGGACACCTCAGCAGAATGGAATTGTTGAAAGGATGATCAGAACAATTATGGAGCATGCAAGGTGTATGAGATTGCATGTTGGTTTGCCCTTAGAGTTTTGGGCAGAAGCTGTTGACACTGTAGTGTACCTGATTAACAGAGGACCCTCTACAGCTCTGGATGGTGGAATTTTAGAAGAGGCATGGATAGGTAAAAAGGTAGATCTCTCATTTCTCAAAGTATTTGGTTGTGAAGTCTTTGTGTATGTTGATAAGGAAAATAGAAAGAAGTTGGATGCTAAGTCTATGAGGTGCAAATTTATTGGCTATGGCTTAGATGATTTTAGTTTCAAATTTTGGAATCTAGGAACTAACAAGATAATTAGGATCCATGATGTTGTTTTCAATGAAAAAGTGATGTATAGTGATCAGCTGAAGAAGTTGAATCAATCTGGGCAGAGCAATGGAGAATTAGATGAGGTGATGGTCCAAAATGAGCTCATGGGAAGAAGAAATAATCACTTGCAGGAAAACACAAAGACTGATGTCGGCCAAGCAAGAACTAGCATCGGCAGAATAGAAACTGATGTCGGTCATACAAAGATCGATGTCAGTGGGATAGGAATCGACGTCAGTCAGGCAGAATTGGCATCGGCCAGTTACAGGTCTGGAGGTGATCGAGGTCGGTCACTGTTAGAGAATTTGGGTGGACAGCGTGTTGTGAACGAGTCTCGGATGCCCATCAGGAGGTTAGAAATGGTAAGTAAACCTCCAATTAGATATTCTCCTTCATTATTATATTTATTGTTAACTGATGGGGGAGAACTAGAGATTTTTGAAGAAGCATTACAGGTGGAGTCCAAGAGTCAGTGAGAGCATGGCATGGTTGAGGACATGGAGTCCTTGAGAGAGAACCAGACATGGGATTTGGTTGAGTTGCCAGCTAGTAAGAGGACACTGAAGAACATATGGACCTATAGGTTGAAAGAAGGTGAGAATGGATAGATGAGATATAAGGCTAGGTTGGTAGTGAAAGGATTTGTACAAAAGCTAGGTATTGATTTTGGTGATATTTTTTCTCTTGTTGTTAAAATGACTTCTATACGGACTGTACTGTCTTTAGTTGTTATTGAGGATTTGCATCTTGAGCAGCTTGATGTTAAGATAATGTTTCTTCATGGAGATTTGGATGAGGAAATTTATATGGAATAGTCAGAAGGATTTGAGGTCAAAGGTAAGGAGAAGTTAGTGTGCAGATTGAAGAAAAGCTTATATGGCCTTAAACAAGCTCCTAGACAGTGGTATTTGAGATTTGACAGGTTTATGACTGAGCATGGATACAATAGGTGTCAATCTGACCATTGTGTGTATTTTAAGAGATTGAATAATGGTAGATATATTATTCTATTTTTGTATGTAGATGATATGCTGGTTACAGGATCACACATGTAGGATATCTCTGAGCTTAAGGTGAAATTAGCTCACACGTTTGCCATGAAGGATTTGGGAGCAGTAAAGAAAATCCTTGGTATGAGCATTAAGAGAGACAAGAAAAATCACAGGTTGATTTTGTCTCAAGAGGATTATGTGAACAAGGTGTTGAAATGGTTCAATATTCAAGATGCAAAACTGATAAGCACACCTTTGGCTAGACATTTTAAGTTGAGTAAAGAACAATGTCCTAATTCACATGATGAGGTAGAGTACATGAGTAGAGTTCCATATTCTTCTACAATAGGGAGTTTAATGTATGTAATGGTGTGTACTAGACCAGATATTGCCCAAGAAGTGGGAGTTGTAAGTAAGTATATGGCCAATCCAGGAAAGGAACACTGGAAAGCAGTTCAGTGGATCCTTAGATATCTGAGAGGAACCAGCAGTAGACATTTGTGCTATGGAGGTTTATATACTTCTCTACATGGTTATGTAGATTCAGATATGGCAGGTGATTTGGATGGCAGGAGGAACACCATAGGATATGTTTTCACTGTTGGTGGAATGGTGGTTAGCTGGATATCAAAGTTGCAGAAGGTTGTTGCCTTGTCAACTACAGAAGTAGAGTATATTGCAGTCACAGAGGCTAACAAAGAGATGATATGGATGACACGGTTCATGGAAGAGCTTGGAAAGGAGAAAGAGAGTTGTAGATTATAAAGTGATAGTCAGAGTGCAATTCATTTGGCTAAGAATTTATCCTTTCATTCAATAACAAAGCATATACAGCTTAGGTACCACTTCATAAGACAGGTATTGGAAGATGGTGAGTTGAAGCTGGAAAGATCCATATAGATAAGAATCCTGCTGATATGTTAACCAAGCCAGTTACAAAGGAGAAGTTGAATATTCATTCAACTTATGTTGGTCTTCATGATTGAGTTGAAGATGGAGGAACTAGAAGATGTTGCTGTATAGGTACTGGTGCAACTGTTTATCTCCAAGTGGGAGATTGTTAAGGTGTGGAGCCTAAAAGCTTCACCAAGGAGTGTATTTTAACAGTTGTAGGTTTACACAATCATTGGTGTCAGTTAGGAGTGATCGACATCGATCAGGAGTAGTTTAGGAGATGCTGGCATCGGCAAGGATTGGCTGACGTCAGTCACAAGCAAGCAGGTAGGAACCGGCGTCGGTTACCTGTGCGTCCAGAGAGCTATTTTTGTGGACAGAACTGAGTGTTTACATGATGAGATTAAGTCATAGTCTTAAGTTCACATCTCCATTATTAGTAAGACTATTTTTAGAGCCCTTGTTTAAGAGGCATAACTATTGGTTGTAAATGCATGCTCAAGTTTCCTAATTCTATATGTAGGATTAGATCTTCTTAGCTCATTGGTAATGTGAATGTTGAAGAACAGTATAGAATTGTATAGGTGAATCATTCCAGGTTGTTGGAGTTGATTGTAATTGAGAGAGATAGAGCTCTTGAGGGAAAGAGATCTAGAGAGAGATTTGTACATCTGAGAGAGGTGTGGAAGAAAGAAGTTTCTTCATTGTATTCCTTCTGTAAAGAGTTTAATACAAGTTTTGAGGGTGGTTTCTTATATCTCTTGTTCTTTGCTATTTATCATTCTAGTTACTTATCTATCTGATTTAATTCCATGGTTTATTGCTTTCATAAGTGTAATCAAATTGTTGGTTGATCCCCAATAGTTTAAATATTGATATTTATTGTCCTTTGTTTCTACATAATGGGCTTTGCATATGGGTCTAATTAAATTGTACGTTGGGATAATATTGGATCAAAGCCTCTAATATCCTCATAACTGCATACAAACACATCATCATACTTTCAAAAAAGGTTAATGAAATCTTGATTTTTAGATTCAAAACATACCTTTCCAAGCATTAAAATATTGTCCCTTGTGATAGACACTTTTTCAAAATATTCCTCTTTGATAGTCATTTTCATTCTTTATTTATTGACCTAGTCATCCAAGTTAAAACTGTTTTCTAAAGAGACCAATCCTTTTGGAAACATGTTGGTATTCAACTAGATGATCTATTCTCCATATTGTTCTTGTAACTTTGACTATTTTTTGGTACAAAATTTTGCTTCCTCTTATAAAAAGCTAATAATTTGTTCATCATTCTCAAATACTTGCTAGCTAGTTGAATTATCTAGGACAGTTGGTCTAACCACCAACTTAACATGTTAATCCAAACTTTTCATGATGTTTTTTTAACCTTTTAAGACATAGAAAGTATAAATCTTATGTTTTAAAGATCAAATTATAGTAAATCATGGTAATAATATGCAATAAATATATCAACTAATTTGTTACAAAATTGACTAACTTTGACTTTCTTAAAATAATAATAAATAGTCAAAGTAAGAAATTGGCTATAAAAAAATTGAGACATATGATATGGAGGTTGGAAATTGAGTTAGAAGCTAGTTTGAGTGTCAAAAATAAGATCTCAGTATTAGAACCCCTCCTGCATTGTAGGTCCCTAATTGTAAGTAGTGCCATTATTATAAATGTGGTTTTAGTGTTTTTATATTAGTAGTAGTGTCCTCTATGCAAGAGTGTCCCATGATTTTGGGTGCACCTATGTTTGGATATTTGAGGCTTTTTCCTACATGCATGAGTTATGAAACCCTATATATTCTATGTTACTAAGGCATTAAATTGATATAAGATAAAAGGTGTGTTTATAAGTGGGGTAGGTTAGACATCCTCAACACCCCACTATGATTAGAGTCTCATACATAGCAATACTCAAAGGAGGGATCAAGACCAATGTAGTGATCTCCACATAAGTACTAGTCCAAGTGAAAGTGAATCTAGAGTGATAGTGGACTTGAGTGCCTTGAATGTGCTTGAGACTATAAATCTAGGTAATCTAAGCTTAAGACTATTGCATATGGTAGTATTTAAAATTATAATAAAATAAATATTTATAACCTTAATTTTTCACAATTTTTTTTGAGTTAAAATGTGTATTTTGCATCTAATTTACATCTAGTGGTTAGAGGTCTAAAATTCATGTATATATATTATTATGGTACTTATGTTAAAAGAGATCTAGGATGATCCTATGAGGTTTTAGGTTTGAAAAGATATTCATTTGTGAAAAAGATAGAGAAAGACATCAACTCCATTATTGGGACACTAGTACAATGGGGTAATAGTGTACTTATTATGGCACTATTGTCCAAGTGGTATAAAAGTAGGCATGAAGGGTCAAGATCAAAAAATGAGGCTTTAAGACTACTTTAAGGATGACTCAATATGTTTTTGGTCTACACAAAGGATGGATAAGTGTGATAATAGGATTTAAGATATATCTACGGCTAATCTAGAGATATGTAGTCTCAAGTAGAACACTTAACACTCAAATATCACTTTTAGGTGAATACATTCCCCACCTCTTTATTCTATAAATTCATCAAAGTGAAATGACTAGGATAAAGGAAAAATAAGTGTACCTAGACTTACCTAAGAGGTGAAGCCAGTGAAGATGGGTATGAGTATGTGAATCTTAATCTAAGTATGTGAATCATGATCCAATGGATGTCCTAAAATTAAAATGTACATAAACTAGTCTTTACTTAAGAGATATCAAAAAAAAAAAAGTAAACTAAATAGAGAATTAAAGCTGAGTAAAATTGAGTAAAGAGATAATAGAGAGGAAAGGAATGAATACACCTCATTAGGTAGATGAACCAATGTATAAACCTATTGACAACTTATGTGTGTGTGTTCATGTATATATTAATCAATCATTGAATATATTATACTGATTTAATATATTTATCAATCCTCATGTGTGGGTGTCTTAAAAACTCAATCTAATTTTGACTCCATCATTGCACATCGTTGCTTGGAGGATCACAACCTATGAATAGATTAGATTGGACAAATGGTGTGTCTAACCCTCTCATGTAGGTGGATCAAGAACTTAATTAGGCTATAACTCCATCATTTCCCACCCATGTGTAGTAGATGCATATAAAACTAAAATTACATGACGTAACTATAGAAGTGTAACTAGGTATGGTGGCTCTACAACCACTTGAATATATTTGGTAGCTTTAGGCCACTCAGGAATTCGAACCCCTAAAATTGAATAAGGCATGAAATTAGTGTGAAACTTGGAATATGATATTGGATATATAAAACATAGATAATTATATGGAATTTATCATTCCATCTAATGAATCAGTGTATAAGTGAGTCTATAAAAATAGTGTCACACACATACCCCAAAATATGATATCTAAGCATATTGATTCTATATTGAGTTGTAATAATTTGTATCTAGGTATTTGAACTGAATATGGGAATGGTCATGTTGTGCATGATGCACCCAATATGATAAAAATGTCATGAATATAAGTTGAACTAGTATTAATCTAAATAATACTAAGCAAAATTGATAAATCTATAACAAAACATGTGCAAATCTATATTGTACCTATTAAGACTTGAAACATGCACCAATGGTTATAGAGGGATTTCATTTGTCAGAGATCTATTCATTATCTTTCTATAGCAATGGGATTATCCCCCAAGGTTTATAAATGTTTCACTCCTTTGGATGATCCTTTGTAGTAGTTTGTATTCCTTATATTCTAGATGCATATGGTTTAGGACCAGTGCACAAGCTTACAAAGAGTAGAATGAAATCTAATGCTAGTATTAAACCTAGACTTGATAAGGGGAAAAGAAAGGGAGAAGGTAAGAGGTTGATGAAAATTAAAATGGTGATGCACCTAGAATAGAGTGAACACTGATATTGCCTTGATGAACACACTATAGATTACTAATAAGGAAACAATATCACATAGACTCCACCATGATCACTCCAAATTCATAAATGTTTTATACTAAGGTGTAAACACACAATGCATCATTGAGAGGGATGAGATTATCCATAGTCAAAGCCTATATAGACCTGAGTTCACACAAAATATGACCTTCAAATGAGTTCCTCATTTTACACCAAGGTGTTTGGAATGGACAAAAATAAGATGGACAAAGATTATCCACATACAAGGATCAACAAACACAAATCACACATGAGATGCAAGAAGAATAAAGGGGGCATAAATCAATTCTCATTCAAGTGAAAGGTTTAATCAATGTTAATTTTCGTAGAGTGTAGATTTTGATAGTGTAAGGATGCCTTAAAATGTCAACCCTTTTATTATGAAAATCTAGAATTTTATATAACTAACAAGCCTTGGTACAATAAATCCCCACTTAGGGATGGATAGGATATTTTAATTCAAATATGGTGATCATTTCTCTAGGTCAAATAGGAAGACCAAATAAACATGTAATAGTTACTATAAACCATGCTTATTAAATTTAGGATGACAATCTAAATCTGGAAGTAATTAGAAGAATATTTGTGAATCTTCATGTGCACTTTAAAGTAGATGGAATTTAGGTTATTAGAGGAGGTGTGTGGTAATACTCTAAAACCTAACAACTAATTCTATATTTAACCATACTAACCACCTCATCTATTTATAAACTACCCAAATACCACCCATACTCTACCTACCACTTGTTAGTCACTTGAATTATCTTACTAATGTGAGAGATATGCAAAATCTAGGCTAAATTTTGTTGTGTCACCTTATGCATGTGATGGATATCCACACCCTAAACCCTTCAGAATCCTTGTGCACTTGAACATTTTGGTCTTGCACTGGATACATGATGAGAGCTTACATGAAGGGAGTTACTCACCTACCATAACTACCATGGTTATCAAGTTCTTCACTTTCCAACTTGTGCATATATTAGTTCCCACTTAGTAAATTTACCTACATAGTTTTTGATTATATGTACTTAGCCTTTCTTGTTGATCCCATAAGTCTAATTTTTTATTTCAAAGATTTAATAATCTTTGTAGAAAGTAGTGCACATCCTAGGTCATAACTTGTAAATTATGGGATCTCAGGTACTAATGTCTATGATCAGGTACATGACTTCACAATTTGAGATTGAGAAGATTATTAAAGAAGGTCATGCAAGAAAAGTGAACCTGGGGAATGCATTTAAAATTTGAATTTGCATCTCATACCTCTTTTCTCTTATACCACATAAATTTCAAGGATCATACACAAATTAGTCTGTACATACTCATAATTCTTCATTTCACATGGGATATGGAAATTATTTACAAGGAGTGCATAACTCAACTTAGTACATATATGTGGTATGAGTGCTTAGTTTTGGTATGGATCAATGATGAATACCACCTTTGGTATTTTATAGGAATCATGCACACTCAATCCTACTTCTAAGAATTACAATTGCACAACATAGAGGTCTCTTTTGTAATGTCTAATGAGACATATTTGGCTAAGGTGACTTGGAGAGTTAACATTTATGGTGACCTCTATAGGCCACTTGTTTGTTAATCAATAATACATTAGAATTGAAGTAATCCATTTAACATGGAGTCATTTGGATCTTTTTATCCTTTGTATTTTGAGCACACTAGTCATGAACTCCTCTAGCCTTGGAATAAGATGAGATGTCCTTCATAATAACAATAAAATAAAAGACCTACATAGAATGGATCTTAGAGGAAAGAATATCTAAGCTAAGAAAAACACTGCATGCAAGCTCTTGGATGAAGTAAAAGCTATCCTAAAAATAACATGCACAAGGTATTTTTGGAAATTAAAACATCTAACCTACTATTTACAAAGTATATATTATCACTATGAATATTATTTTAGATGGATCCCATTGATTAGAATCTAAAAACATTATCTATTTAGATTCATGAGTTGGTGCACATTGACTATCTTACAATAAATTATAATATATGGGCCACTCCATATAACATCAAACTTAGTATTCTTCCCATATTTTTATCTATCTTCATCCCACTTGTGCACTAGGTCTCCCTTATAGAAAATTTTGTTAGTGGATTTCTTTAGAAAAGGTCTTATTCATATCAGCCAGTTGAAATTCCATAGTGTGTGCAACTTTTACTCTAGTTTATTTGAGCTCCATTAGCTTGGATAAATTTGATGTGAGGGAATCACTCTCAAGTCATTCCAACTGATGGGAAAATTCTAATGAAGGTAACTCAAAGGATGTGGGCAACCTATATTCCCTTCCATAAACTACCATGAAGGGTGAATTTTCAAACTCTCTTAGGTATGATCCAATCAACTCAAAGGGTTATCTTGAGCTTTGTGTGTTAGGATAATTGAATGTCCTCCATGACCATTTTTGTAATACAAATCAAATTTTTATTAATGGAATGATCAGGACCATTAACTTTAGTGTAATAGTTTGAGGAGGTGATCAGGTGGATGTTATGTATGATGGTCCACTTATTGATCCTAGTTCTAAGGAAACACAATGCATTTTTGGAGATAGTGGTGGATAAAACACTAATATCTCTATAATACCCTCATAAAAATTTAGAATTGATGTTTCATTATCCTTCATAAAAGCTCCACTACCTTTGTCCACCTTGAAAAATAGTTTATGGCTGTGATGATCCATTTATACCTTGTACTTGTTGGAGGATTGATTATGCCAATGAAGACTAAGATCCATTATGAAAAGGGTTGGTTATATTATATTAGGTGTAGTGGTATAACTTCCATATTTTTTTTACCTATGAAGAAGGAACATTTTTTACAATTTTCCACCCATGAGTTTGTATCTTTTAATAGATTTAGCCAATAATATCTAGCTCACATGATTTTTATTATGGTTGTCTTGGGTGAATAATGGCCTCTTGATATCCCATCATCGAATTCTTGGAGAATTTTTATCATCTATTCTTTCCCTATGCTCCTCAAGAGGAATCCATTGAGGTCCTTTTAGAAAAATGTGTCATAAATAAGTACATAAGGAATGGCCTCTAACCTGAAGTTTCTACATTGAGATTTACTTATGTCAATGGGATATGCACCATTCTAAAGGAAAGTCAAATTTTTAGTCCAACTTCTCAAGGTACCTTGTTCTACTAGTTGATTTTCACTTAGCATAAGAACTATGTTGTTCTCATTTCTCACATTTTTACTAGTTATTTACATAGCCCTTTTCATCTCACAAACCTAGTGACTTAAATGTCCACATCATAATTGATCACCTTCATGATCTATCCAACTCTTTTATCACTAATGTCCTTACTAAGTATAAAATATTTAATACTCTTTTGGGCAACAATGAGTTGGATATTGTTGTTGGAGAGCATGTGTCAAAAAAATTTGAGTGCCCTTATGACTATGAGAGAAAAAAATTATACAAAGATGTAATGAAGTTTATAATCCCTGAGCACCTAGATAAAGAAAGAAATAGGCCACTCCAATTGATCATTATTTTATTGTGTAATAATATATGAGATGCCTTTAGCTCCACAAAATTCATAAAGGGTAATATCTCTACTATAATATAGGTTGATCAAAGTGGGAACTTGTGTGATGGTGTGCTTGATGGCCTCAAAATCACTTTTCCCTTCATAGGTCTAAATGAATGTGGCCCCTTTTCTTGAGCATTGTTGTGAGGGTCTTATCTAGATTAGTGAAATTAGGAACAAATATTTTGAACAAAATTATCTTTCATAAGAAGCTTCAAAGACTCCTCTTGTGACTTAAGAGAAAAGGACATAATGGCTTTGAATCATTCTAGATCAATTATGAGTCCGTATTTATAAATAATGTGCCCAAGTAAAGCACCCTCATGTATAATGAAGATACACTTGTTTGGATTTAGATAGATTTCAAACTCCTAACACTTTTTAAAGACCCACATAAAATTTCCTAAGTCATCCCTTACATGCTTAGAAAAGATAATTATATCATCGAGGTAAACCAAGATGATTTTGTTGATGAGTCCTTTGAATGCCATATCCATATCCATTTAGAATTTTAACCTATATTTTTCAATCTGAAAGCATCCTCTAATATGAAAAGGTACCCCACTTATTAGTGAATTCTATTTTGTAGTGATTTCACTCTTGCACAATAACCTAGTTATAACCCAAATAACCATCTAATAACAAAAGTCTTTCTAGGCCTATGACTATTTATAGAATTTTTCCATTGGTATGAAGGGGTAGTGGTATTTTAGGGATGATTTATTAAGGTCCCTAGATTCAATGCTTAATCATATTTCTCCATTCTTCTTTTGCATCGAGACCAAATTAGCCACCCATGAGTAATGTTTGATTGGAAATATTATGTTGGCTTTAATGAGTTTTGGGATTTACTTCCTCATTAAGGGCTCAAACTTAGGGTTATGGGCCTTTGTCTCTATATTATTGGCCTTGTGCTAGGGTCTAGATCAATAAAGTGTTGAGCTAAGCCTAGATCAAGCCCTTGAGGTATTTATAGCTCCATACAAATATATCATCATACCTCTTGCTTATTTTGATAAACCTTTCAATTTTATATGGGGAGCTTACTCTTATGGCCTTTAAGAACTTGTCAGAGATGGTCACTTATGAAAATACCTATTTAATAGTCATGCTTAACCTTTCACCTTTGAGCTAATTATTAGAGTTAAAAATTCTTTGCAGCATGACCAACCCCTTATATAGTTTATTCCCCATCAATTGAATGAATGATCTTCTCCTCATATTGGAATAAAAACTATGATTGCTTTTTGATCTTGAAATTTTTTTCATTATAAAAGAATTTAATAAGTTGTTCATGATTATGGAACACTTTCCAATGGTTTACATTATATGAGACCACTGGTCTTACCATAAGTTTCATTAAAATTTTCTACTACTTCATTATGTTTCATGAGATTCCGTATTATGTACCTATAGTCATGAGTTTATCCAGATCAACATTCTTCACTCTTGGTATGGAGAAAATGTAAAAGGCATAAAAACCTTCAATTATTTCCCATGCCATGTGCTTATAATATTTTAATAAGTTATTTTCAAACATGTTGTGTGCTCTAACCTAGTTCACCACTAGTTTGTTATCCCTAAAAACTTGTAACACCTTGATTTTTTTCTTATGCACTAATTAGAGACCCTAGATTAGTGGATCATATTTAGTGACATTGTTTGTGTAGATAAACTACAACCTATATACATGGAATTATATTTCTTTTTGAAGGGATACTAACAAAATGGTGAACCTAGTGTCATTTTTTATTTAGGATCCACCAAAGCATAACTTACATATACCTTAGAGATCTCCTTGAACCTTCACCAAGTTAGGCAACATAGGGTCCTCCTTAGAAATTTAGTAGGTACCCAATATTGTCTTTTCTACATGGTCATATGGGTATCACTCATATTGATCATAGGCCCATTCATCAAGCAAGTCATTTAGGACCTCCTCTAGGAGTGTGGTGGCCTCATGGAGGATTGAATTCTCCTCTTGATCAAACATTACAAGTATACTTGAACTGGGTTGGGGAAATATGGATCCACATTGATTCTAAAGATATGCTCAACCTTGATGGTCACCTTATTTTCATATCTTGTTTTGAGTAACATATATGACTAATCCAATGTTAGGTATCCACCCATATTCATTGTCAAACCCCAAGAAAGGCATATAGTGAAGTAGGGGGATCAATGAATGTGATGTCCTATGCAATGGAGAGGATCAAGAAGCTGTGTAATGTGAAGTTTAAGTCCTTGATGATTCCCATAATTTTAACCATCATGCCATCTAGTTTGATAATTAATTTAGAGATAAGTGAGAATGTAATGAATAACATGTTTAAAATATTCTTTGGCATCACAAAAATATGAGTGCTTGAGTCTATAATACAATTATATTTTAGGTGCTTACCAATGATCAATTAGGTGTATAGTGGGGGTGATTTAATGTTACCACATTATTCATCCTTTGGTTGACATAACATCATATAGATGGAAGGTATATGTTGTGATGGCTTGTTCACATGAAAATTATTCAAAGCATCCTACAACAAGTTCCTTTGGGAAAGAATAGTAAGAGCATCCCACATGGTTACATTAGGCTCATCATTTTCATTTGATCGATTATGTTGAATGGAATTTGGGGTCTCTTTGGCTGTTATCTTAGAATATTATCCTCTTCTTTTATTTATGCAATAATTTTAAGTTGATTTTTTTTTTGTACAAATTGTGTCATGCACACTAAAGGTCATGCAAATACTCTGGCTTGGTATTCTATAAGGAAAAATTGAGGCTCAAAATTTGAGGGTGCTAAGGTAGGTTTTACCTTCCCCATTCTCTCATTTTAAATCCCATATTAAAATAAATTAGATTGATTTTTATACCTGACATATTTCTTTGATTTACATAATTGAAGTCACCTTCTTATCATTTTACATGAGTGGATTCATCTTGTCTTGAAAAATATGTTTAGGCCTCTCCTCCCTGCAAATCTACATCATTTGGTTAAATTTGAGATTGAAATACACTAAACACCATGAGATCCTAGTTGAAATCTCCATATGTTAATGTGTCCTAATTGTGTGGCTGATTATATGGGTAACACCATTTAGAGTCTTACACAAAGTTATTATATACAAGAACAAGGGCTCTAGAGGTGCTAGCAACATTGTAGTTCTAAGCATAAAGTAGTCTATTATACATGAGATATCACTAGGATTATATGACACCTTTATAGGGGGGCTAATTGGTTGATATTGATAATTGAAGGGTTGATAAGGTCTAGAATGCTATGTATCCTACCTTTTTAGGGTTACAATGTCATTCTCAAAACTTTAAAATAGTGTTTTTACTTCATATAATTCATTATGGGAATAAAAAATGTAGTATGTGGGATGAATATGATGTGGATGGGCATTAATGAAGAATACATATTAAATTATATGGGTAGTGGCTTTAGAAAGAGTAACGTAGGAGGTCTAGGCACTATTTCCCTTACTTGGATCAAATAATTCTCTACTCACACAACAACCTCATATGTATTAGGCAATACTGCACCCCCCATGGATTGGACCATTATAGATATATCATATTATAGGTCTTTTAAATAATATAAGAATACAGTGTTTGGAGATGGATTACACAAGGGTGGTATTTGGTCCTAGATTTTCTAGAATCTAAAATTGAAGTTGACCGTTGACTTATGCAATGCTCTTTTGAAAGTGGTAAGATACTCTATCAATGATAAGTGGTCAATCCTATCTTTGAATTTTTTGTATAAATAATTTTAAATCTCCTCCTAGTGATGGATATAATTCAATCTTAAACCTCAATACCATTGGAAGGATTTAACATTTAAAGAAGAGGCAATATGTTTAATTTTATATTATCCTATATGATGTGGTTAACCAAATAGATGTTGGAAATATCCTGGATATGTTCTATAGGGGTGGTTGCATTTTCACAAGTAAAATAGCATAAGCTTTTAATAATTTAAACTAAGATGTTATCATATTGATCTACAGTTAAAGGACTACCTCCATTAAAGGGTATGAATAATTAATTTCTTATAACAACCATGAAGGGGATAAGAAATAATCCTCTTTTAAGTTGGGGAGATATAGAAAAAAGAGGGGTAGAGTGAGCTCTAGAATATGAATGCCTTACTTATATACGTCTCCTAAATAGAGATAGGTATGTTCTAATTCTTCTTCTTTTAGAGGGTGCATGAAGCTCAATAAAATGAAAATTAATACCTATTGAAGATGATCTCATTTATCTTGAAATATGGATGAAATCTTGATATTTTTAAGCCAACAATAATTTGAGGCACCAGGTACTATGTCTAAGTGTCGACAACATTGATAAAGATAAAAATAATTCATCACCCTTCTCTTTGAATTGGTCCCATTGGGCATGCCATAAAATTATTATCACTTGAAACGTGCACCCATGGTTATGAAGGGATATCATGCATCAAAGAGATATTCACTATCTCACTATAATAATGGGATCATCCCCCAATGTGTGGGACAATTTATATCCTTGGGATTAACCTGTAGATTAGGCTAGCTTCCTTATATTCTAAATACACCTATTTTAAGACCAATGCATAGGCCTACAAATATCAAAATTAAATCTATAGATATCACTAGACCTAAAAATGACAAGGTGAAAAGGGAGGGAGAAGGTAATGTTGCCACTTGGATTTTCACCCTTTCATCATATTTCTCAATGTTCCTCATCCAAGTGGCATAATTGAAACACCTCTCAGTTGTGGGTAACATAAGAATGAGTTGAATATCTAGATAGGGCTATCTCCCTTGATGTACCACTTATAAACCACTACTAAACCTATGTTTGTGAGTTGAAATGGAGAGAAAAAACAAAATTAAACTATCCTAAAGGAGGTGAGACACCAAATTATTTGCTAACTTCCAACCATTTGCATGTTACACATGAGAATAAGGGACTAACTAAACATATACTTCTCTAATTTGAATCTACTCACATCAGTATTTCATTATGAGGTTATGGTAAAATTTTAGGCTAGGAGTACTAGACAAGAGATCTAGAAAGACACTATTGGATAGGATAACTCACTTAACATTGACACTTCCAAGAACACTTCACATTACTTGTAAGAAAAATTTGCAAATAGGTGATAAAATGAGACAACAATGCTAAGGAAACCATAGTCATCATTAAGCAAGATCTATCATTAAAGTAACACACTATGAATATTTATAGAAGAGGTAAAAATAGTAGTCTTTATTGATATAATGGTATGAAAATGAGTAGGGCTTCACTATACTTAGGTGGAGCCTTTTATTATAAAGGCCAAAATGGCTAGTTCTTATAGAACTTGAGAGAGAAAGGAGAAGAAAGAAGTATAAAGGTCACAAGGATACTTTTCAAGATTATAAAATGAGTTAGTTTTGCATTATAAGGGAATGTGAAATTGATCATGTAAATTTGGGAAGCACAAGTGTCACCCCAAGTCATGAAACTCTTGAAATGTGGTGTGGAATTTTGTTTGCTAGATTAGAAAACTACCTTCATCATTCACCCCTATTGAAACGTCCCAAAATTGATTAGGGATAGGTCTAATGATTTTACTAAGAGGGAAGGGTTTTATACATGTCTCTCAATATATTGGTTTTATTCCTAAACATCAAGATTCCTTCCAAAATGAGTTATCACCATATATAGTCAAAGATTACTCCTATTTCATACACCTTGTACACTTGGCCTCCAAAATTAATCATTTCTCCATGTAAATATATGTGAGTGGATGACATTTTAAAATACCCTTCATGGACTTAGATGCATCAAGCACACCTTAAAATTAGTTTATTTGAAGCTTTTTTCCCTTCTCACTACCATGTTCACTATTCTAGTTTTAATTAGCTGAGATGACAACTCTAGTAAGCAAATTTAGGGGTTATTATGAGGCATGAAATGGACATGTGGATTTATCTTAACTCTCAATATTCTTCCCAAATTTGGTTTCTTCTCTTGAAACTTCCTATAACCTATATAATGCATAAAATAATCAATAAAAACAATTTTGTAAGCTATATGTACAAGTATCAAACAACTCAAGTGGATAGAAATGGTCTCTAGAGAGTTATCTATAGGATCCAAAAAATTTCCAAGTCATTTAATTTTTTTGGATTTATCCCCAACCTTGTTTTCCCAATCAGGTCCTTCTAAGTGTTTAATAGGAGTTTTGGGCAATTTTCACACTTAAGATATATTCATAAGAATAGGATGTTGTAATTTCAAAAAAAAACCAAAAGAATGATCTTTAGGACCCATAATAACACCATTAAACCTCTTTTATTTTCATGAAAATCATCAAAAGAGATATGATCTTCCAAACCTCTCCTATTGAGTTTGTTTCTCCACTTTACATAGGCTTGATGTTGTCTTTAAGCAAAAATTGGATTCCCCTAAAACTTATCTACCTTAAAAAATATTTATAACTTCTTTTATGACGCTATGAACATTCTGAAATACATTATAATTCATTTCCAATGATGTAATTTGAAATGACCTTTCATCTAGACTTTAGGCCTAACCATGTCAAATGAGCTTGACTGACACCTTAAGGGTCTAGGATACCTTATTGGTATTCATCATATTAAATATTTATCATGTTTTACCAAGTGTAATTTAAATTTAAAGACCTCCTTGAAATTTCTAAAAAACTTATATCTCACCTGAGCATTGCCATTCACAAAATTGTAGGGTTTTCAATCAAAGGGAAGTATCCTTTATCTAAGACAAAATAGAGGGTACTTCACTATTTCACTTAGAAAATTATAAAATTTGAGGGGATTATTAAATTATTATATATTACCTTCACAATTTTGCATCCCCTGGTCAGGTCATTTGACCCTTCAACTCTTCAAAAATCCAAAACAAATTGTTAGATGGTAGACTATGCAAAAGGATTTTTTACCCTGTGGACTATGAGATGCATTTGAGAAAGGTTTTATGTTATACCTAATTTATATAAAAAACTCATGATATGTGAATTCCCATTTTAAATCCATTATAATCACATTTTCATCGTAACCCTTGCTAAAATCCCTCATGTTCAAGCCCTCTATCTGATAAGTCAAGGTATTTTGACTGTGTTTCCTACCTTTTTGGCCAAAAGATGATTCATGTAGGTGTTTGTAGCTTAGTTTGAATTTCATAATGATGTGTAAAGACCTTCCTTGAAGATATAAGTTCATTTATAAATGGTTTGGACCTATGCATTCATGTTTGGCCTAAGTCCACCTCAATAATCTTAACTTTCTTGTTCTCTGCCCCTCAAAATCAACTATAATTGACTATGTGGGGTCCTATACATGTAAATTTAACTTAGAAAATACTTCAAATCACTTAAATATCCTCTTATGGATTTTTAATCAACCTCCACTGGAAAAAAATGATATTTATCCCATAATTAAGACCTTTTTGTGAATGATGTAGAAACCAATAGTCTAATATAGGTGAATGCCTTCGAATGGAAGGACCCCTATAGGTGCTTATGAGAATAAAAACATAGTATATAAATGTTATAAATATGATATTTATTCTCATTATATTATATTTAAATCCATAATTTCATTAAAAACATTATAATATGTATTAATAACACCTTTAAGTGTTAAGATCACTTTATACCTTCAAAACCTGTAGATACCACTACCTAAATTTAGTGCATAAAATCACAACCTTGGGCCTCCAAAAAACTGATTTCCATTAATCATCTGCCCTTTAAACTTTATAACTTAATTGTTATATATGGAGGCTACAGTCTATGGTCACATATAAGTCACAAAACCCTTGATAACGTTTTTACATGGCCTTAACAAAAAGGCCCAAACCTCTATTTTAAACTTTTTGGGGCTTATTCCTTGAACATAGTCATTGGATCTTTGGAAGGTGATTATCATCTTTGAATAATATTTTAGCCTTACAAATATGTATTTTAAGATAATTTTAACATGTTATAACCTCTATATGAGCTCCACTATGTGCCTTAATAGTTCATATGCCACGTAAGCCCTCTGTCATGCCACCTATAAGTGGCCATTCCACTGTGCATGCAACAAATAAGAATTTAGGTAATGGACATGTTTTATGAGATTAAAACGAGTTTTTAGATTCCTAAAATATTAAAAAAATACTCCTTGTAATATTAAAACCTTCCTTATCTCAAACACTCCCTTTCAACATGGTTGGTTTCCATGAAGACACCTATAAATGCATTTTGAGTTGCATGTAAGCAATGAACATGAAATATGAGCCATACTCATAGAATATTCATTTATTATTTATTTTATATCCCATAAATGTATTAAAATGAATAATTATGATTTTTTAATATTCACACAAAATCACACTCCCCATGGCAATGTTTTACTTTCCTATAGGTAGTTGTAGTGGGATGCCAATGGTAGAAAAATTGTGTAAGTAACTGAGTTTACTATCATTCTCCTTCATTTGAAATCTTTGGAGGATATACCATACTTTTTCCTACATATAAATACATTCCACATCTTTAGGCCATCAATACACTTACACAAGCATGCTAAATAGGTTGTACACATGTGATTCAACATGGCTACAAGTGAGAATGGGCAAGGAGTTCACTGAGTATGACAATGGACTAAAAATTTAATCCAATCATGATGTTATGAGAGAAAAAATGAACAAAGGTTATCAATATGGAATTTATACATGTTTATGAACCTATCTATACCCTCTAAAACCATTATTTTATCATCGAGGTTTTAAAAATGGGGTGAAAACTTACTTGTTATCTTCAAATGAGACCAGTCTACAAAATTGAGATGATTTGTTCATAAAAAAACAATAAAACATGAAAAAAAGAATTTATAACATTATTTTAATAGTTACATTTACCTTGGAGTCAATTCCAATAGTTGGATTCTATGGAATGATCCAAACAAGAGCAAAACCTATAGGTTTCACATATTTACAAGTAAATTAGATATGCCATATTCATGAGGATGGTTCATAAATAACATTCCACTATTATTCTAAATATTATTATTTAAGTTAAGATATATTAGTTTAATTTCACCTCTCAAAGTTATTTGACTTAGAATATCTCTAATTATCCATACCAAGCATAAACCTATTGACTAGTTTTGTGTGTCTAAAAGAGAAAATAAGGAACATAATGATTTTGGACATTTTTTATCACTTGAAAATAATTTTAAGCATGTAAATAATTCTAAGGAATCTTAATGTCAATCTAAAAACTTCTTCCACATGTTATTCTCTCTCATGGGTCGTACAAGTGTCAAAATCTTCCTTATTTAATTGAAACTACCCTTTCTTCCGAAGAACCAACCACTTTTTAGCTATAAAAAGTTGATTAAGACATAATAGGACAAATTTCACATGAAAATTTTCTTACACCTTCAAATTTCCCAAGTATGTTTTTCAACTCATTTAATGTTCTTTTATGACCTTCAAAATGACTCAAAATTATATATTGACCAATTAGAGTAAGACCAAGGCTAAAATAACATTAAAATTAATCAAATAGATTATGATATTCCTTATTACAATATATTAGATCCATATAAACCTTTAAAGATCAATTTTTTACCTATATGGGTCCTAATTTGACCTATAGGGTCAAATTTGGTCAATAGGTAAGAGTTTATAGGAAAGTAAAAGGGTGAGGCACCAAGAATAGAGAAAACACCTCTATTGCCTTGATGAACATAAAAAATATTTGTAAAAACAAGATAATATCATAAATAATCCACCAAGGGTGCTCCAAATTCATAAGTGTTTCATACTGAGTCATGGGAACACAACACAGTGCTGAGAGGGATAAGATTATGCATAACCAAAGCCTACATAGACCTACATACACCCAAAATATAACCTAAAAATGAGTTCCCCATTATACATAGAGGTGATGGGAATGGAAATAATTGAGAGGGAAAAAAATCACCCATACACAAGTATCAACAAAAAATTAACACACAGGATGAAAGAATAATGAAGGGAGGTGAATTTAGTTCTCATTAAAGTGAAAGGTTCAACCAACAGAAGTGCTCTTGAAAGGTATATTTTACTAGTGTAAGGATGCCTAAAATTTCAACCCATTTACAATGAAAATATATTATTTTATAGAGATAAAAAGAATTTGTACAATAAATCCCTACTTGGGGTGGAAAGGAAATTTGAATTCGAAGGTGGCACTTGGGGCTCTAGGTTAAGTAGGAAGACCAAATCACCACATAATAGTCACTACAAAAAATGCTTTTTAAATTCAAGATAAAAATCTAAATTTAGAAGTATTTAGAATAAAATATGTGAATCCTCATGTTCACCTTAAATTATATGGAATTTAGGTTATCAAAGGAGGTATGTGGCCATAATTTGACACTTAACAACCACTTCTACATTTAACCATCTCAATTTCCTCATCCATCACTCAACTACCCAACTACCACATGTACTCTACTTACCATTTTTTAGTCTCTTGAGTTTCCATACTAATTCAATAGTTATTCAAGATATGGGCACAAATATACTATGTCACACTACACACATGATGGAGATTCATTCCTTACACCCTTGGGAATCCCTATGCACTTGAACTTGGCTTGGTCTTGTGCTAACTATGCACTAAGAGTTTTCATGGAGGGAGTTTCTCAACTAACATAACTCTTATGGTTATCTGGTTCTTTGATTTCCAACTTGCATGTGGATTCTCACCCACTCAACACATTTACCTACATATGTTTTGATTCTATGTACTTAGCCTTTATTGGTGATCCCACAAGTTTGCTTTTCCATTTTGAAGTTTTACTTATATATGTAGAAGGTAGTGTGTATCCTAGGTCATAGCCTAAAAATGATGGGATCTCAAGGACCAATATCTATGATCGAGTAGGTGAATCTATAATTTAAGAGATATAATGCAATAAAATTAAACCCTAGGCATGCATTTTTAATTTAAGATTTCATCTTGTACTTCTTTAATCAATTATTGCATGAAGTTTAGGGATCCTACATAAGTCAATATGTGCATACTCATAATTTTACATTTACATGGGATATGGAAACTATTTTCAAGGAGTGCATAACTCAACTTAATAGATAGGCATGGAATGAGTGCTTGGTTGGGTATGGATCAACACCGATTGCTTCTTTTGGTATATTGTAGGAATCACACATACTTAAGCCTACTTCTAGGAATTGCTAATATGTAACATAAAGGCCTCTTGTGTAATGTCTATTGAGCTCTATGTGGAGAAGGTAACATAGAGGGTTAATAGTACCTACTATACTCTTATATCTAATCCATGTTTTTCTAAAATTAAGTCTACTAGACAATAGTGCCATTATTAGAAATGTAGTGCTAGTGTCCCAATTTGGGTGCTAGTGTCCTATTCTAATTTAAGTGAAACTATGCTAACCTCTATGTCATTAATTGCCCACAATGTTTACCTGAGTATAATTTCTAAAATATGAGCTTCTGTGATGAAAAATGTAGTGTGTGTGTGTGTGTAATATAGGATGTTGATATCTATGAAAAACCCCTATGAATGCCTCCTCTTTTGATGGGATTTATTTAACATGTGCAAGAACTGTCCTCACAAGAAAAATCCCTAAAATATGTGTGTTAGCCAAAGAATATATGATATCTACATATTAATCTAATATAACATGCATGCATAAAATTAGAATGTAAGACAATCTAAGCATAAATTTGTAATTTAAAATGTATGTCATGCCTAACATTCACAAGGGTGTCAAGATAGATATAATAATGTATGTTACAAAAAATATGAGTAAAAATTGGGTAGATGTTGACATGTTTGACCTCACAAGTAAAAATATGACCCATATAATTCAAAACATTATTGGTCATGTTGCTTTCGATATTAATTGGAATGTTGGTCTTGTAATGTCTTGGAATATTCATCTATATCCTTGATTAGCAGATTTTAAGGTAGTTTGATGAAATTAAGGTTTTGATCATCATGGCCATATGCTTTTCTAACAACCTTTGTGACTAGTTTAAGGTTTTGTCAATAGATGAAATGAGTCAAAAACATAATAAGAGGCCTTATGGATTGTGTAAAAATCATATCATTCAATATAATTGATCTAACTAGTTGGTGATAGGTTTGACTAACTTCATGACCCAATTTACTGCATTTTAAGTTATTTTATGGATTTTGGAGTAGATTTTGCATGTGAATTATAGGATAATATCATAATAAGTACATGGGATACTTTTTAAAGCATGAAAAATATAATGCATCCATTTTTTTATAGTTTTAGTAGACTTTACAAGTGCTTTTGGTAGTTTTAGTGCTAAAAAGGACTATTTTTAGGCCATACGTACAATTATTCAAGGTAAAATTGATATTTAGTCATCTTCAAGATATTTTTTGTCCATGAAAAGGTCAAAAAAAATATTTTGATGAGGTTTCATGTTTTAAAATGAATAAAATTGATTCATCTCTCATATCAATGTCTTTGGTAGCTCTAGAAGGGCCATTGGTTTTTGCTCAGTATGGGTAGGAGAGAGAGAGTGTGTGAGGTATAAATATCTTGGGATATGATATGGAATATAATGAAATTTGAATTAGTGGCATTGGTTTTCATATTCATCCCCACATATTTATGAACAATCTCTAAGAGTGTATAAGGGTCACTATGGCCTAGTTATCCATATAGGGTCTAGGTTTTCTCCATTTATTCACTTCAGAGCTCGATGGGTAAAAATGGGTTTAGGTGGGATGATTTCATGGATAAATAGGACACTTTTATATTATATTCATCAAATAGATGAAAACATTAATTAACCAACATAAAATAATATAAAATAATATAATGGAAAGCCTATTATATAGGCACAAAAAGAACACCCAAAAATTAAGGAAGTGGGTGAAACTAAAAGCATTAGGTAGCATAAAATAGCTAGGCCAATGAAATGTACCTACCTAAGTGGTTAAAACCACTATAACCATAATCATAAGGAATATAGCCTAGCAAGTAATCTAAGGTATTACAATAATATGCTAACACCCTCCCTTAATGACTAAACCAAAAATAAGACCAAGTTTGTTCTTAGATTTTATGAACTTATCTAAACCAAGTGGTTTGGTCATTATATCAGCTGATTTCTCTACACTAGGGTAGAATAAGATATTGATGTCTTCATTCATAACCAACTGTTAGATGTAATGATGGTGAACCTGATTAAGCCCATACAGGGACTTGATCAACCTACAAACAAGATGTTCCCTACTAGGAACTTGAAACCTTCTGGCTGAACCATGTACATTTCCTCCTCCAAATCTCCATTACATAAAGCACTCTTGACATCCATTTGGTGAACCTTCCATCCAAATTGAGAATCAATAGAAAAAATCAAATGAAATGTTAACATATTTATAGTTGGAGAAAAATTCTCTTCATAATCAACCCCTTCGTCTTATGCATAACCATTGGCAACAAGTATGGCTTTGTGTTTGTCCAAAGAACCATCTATTTTGAATTTTACCTTGTAAATATATTTACAACCAATGGATTTATTTCTTGGTGGTAGCTCCATGAGCTCCCAAATCTTATTTTTCATCAAGGAATCATAGTCCAATTGCATTACTTATTATCACTCATTTTTCAATTTAGCCATTGAAAAATAAATAATCTCAAATACATGCGAAATAGTAATTTTTAGAGAAAAATTATCGTGCTCATCTCTATTACCAAACTATTTTCCTGATCTCAATCCTCTCCCTTCCACACCTTATGGAAAGTCTCCCTCCTTTAGTGCTTCCATTTTTTAAGAATACCACTTTGTCTTCTTTGGTTGTTTTATTGAAACCTCAAAATGAATTGCAACAATTCCCTCCCTAGAATGTGATTCCACTAGTTAACTAGAATCCTACTCAAGTTTCACATAACAACCTATAATATAATCATTAAAAGAGAATAATGACTCAATATATAAAATTTTACTAGTTGCTATGAAGTATGGCATCTATTCATTTACTATGATATCTCTATTTACCACAACTTTATTAGTAGAAAAATCAAGTAATATATAGGCCCTTGACATCTCACTATTCCCACCAAAAATGTATGCTTTGATTTTTTCTTCCAAGTTAATTCTTTTTTGACTAGGAATAACTACAAAAGATACACAACCAAAAATTCTAAAAGAACATACATCTAGAGTTTAACTTGACCAAGATTTATATAGAGTCATATTCTCTAATGATTTTATAGGACTTTGTTGAGGATGTACACCACTGCATTTATTTCTTTTACCATATATATATATATATATATATAATGGTACATTTCTACTTTGGACCATATAGTGAGCCATGTCCATCATTTTCCTATTTCACTTTTCCACAACTCCATTTTACTATAGAATGTATGGGGTAGTGTAATGTATATGTATGCCTTTAGTGGCACAAAAATCCTTGAACTATTTAGAGATGATCTCACCATTATTATCCATTATAAGATGTTTAAATGACAATCCCTCCTATTTTATAACCATAGCTTTCTATTTAAATAAGTTATAAAAATAATAAAATTTCTTCTCTAAAAAGTATACCCACTTTTTCCTAGAGAAATCATCAACCAATAATAGAAAATAATACGCTCCAGAAGGGGTAGGTGTCTATATCAGACCATGTAAGTCTGCATATAATAGAACCAATACTACCTTAGCTCTTGAATATTTACTAACATCAAATGAATATCTAACTTACTTCCCCAAATTACATCCAATACATACGTGATGATTAATCTGAATAGAAATAACAACCTTAACCATCCTAGTCTTGCTCAATGTATTCTAATAATAGAAATTCAAATGCCCATACCTTTCATGTCATAGTGAAGTTATGCTATCAATCTCTGTAAGTGTACATTCCGTTATCCTCTATGGATCTATAAGCTTATACATGCCTTTCTCACCAATCCAAACAACAATAATCTTTTATCTCTGGTAGTGACTAAACATTGTTGTCTTTGAATTTTTTATAAAAAAATTAGATTTTGAAGTGATCTCACTAATTTAAAGTAGAATTTTGTTCATATCAAGCACATACCTAACATTCTCAATGTATATTAAACTGCACTATTAAAACTAATATGAACATTACCATATCCTTTCATAAAATGAGTTCTATCATCTCCCAAAGATATAGATTCATTACTACTATTATTAAAAAAAAATCCACTTACTAATACTTATAGCATGTATAATGATGAGATGCCCTTTAATTAAAGTACCAAGCTTGATCCATCACAAAATTACCACTAGAAGCCATGAAAGAAAAATCAAGAGATTTTTCCTAGCCTTTACCTTCAGCTATATTTGCATGATGAGATTTACTTTTGGGGTTAACTATACCCTATTGTCTTTTCCTACAATATTTCTTAAGATTAATAAGTTACTTACATTAAAAACATTTCCACTTATATCTCTTATTAAAACCACTCATTTGTGACGTTTCTATCAGAGAATTAGTTGTTTTACTAAAATGCTTACCCTTTCCCTTGATGAAGAATGCACTATTTGTAGAAGTAGATGTAGAGAACACTATCTTCTCCTACCATCTCTCTTTCTATAATATAAATGTGGATAACTTGTCAAAGTCCAAAGTTTACATCTCAAAAAACATGTGTAAGGACTCCACAAATGACTCAAATGAAGGTGGAAGATTCTGCATAACTAGAGCAATTTAATCTTGTTCATCAATAAGATTCTACATAGCCTTTAACTGATCACTGATGTCCTTGATCTCCAATAAAAATTTAGAAATAGAGCCACCTTATTTCATTTTAGTGTAAAACAATACTTTATTCAAATACAATATCCTATTGGATTCAAAATCTTGATATTTAAAAGTAAGATTAGTCCATAAAGCTAATGCATTGGTGGCATTTATGACATCTAAGATTAAATTATCTACTACTAAAATTTTTAACAAAATAAGAGACTCATGATGACATTTAACATAGTAATTGGTATTAGTGGTAGGCATTTGATCTTTACTAAGCACTATTTGATCAAGATTTTGATATTCACATAACATCAAAACCTTTTGACTCCACAAACTAAAAATTTTTCTTGTCATTTTTTGTGAATATGGAAACAAGAAGTGTTGCAAACTAGTCATTTGACCTAGTTTTTCCAAAAAAATATAAGTACCAAAAAAACCATAATGACATTACACAAAATTCCTCCCACCCATTGATTCAAATCACAAACTAGTCAATACCTTCAGTTTTTAGTAAAAAATCAACACTATTTGAGATATTTTAAACTTATCATCTTTAAAAAACACCAAAAATAGACAAGAATAATTAAATTATATCTACAACTCCAATTTCAAAAATTTCTTCTCCATCAACATTCAGATACAAAACATAGAAAATGGTTAAATTTTTAGCCTCCTAGACACTTTTGTGATAATTAATCACTGATTGGGCTCTCATATGGATTATATTCTAAAGTTTTAAATTTTAAATATTTTAATAAATTAAAATATATTCACATGAATATATTTTTTTAAAACTTTATATTATAAAATCAACCAATTAGAAGAGACTTTTATAGTTTTAGGAAAATGGCTGACTTGGTAAACTTTCAAATGCTAATTATAGACCCATTTCTTAGTAAAATCAGATGCTTTTATATCCAATGAGATTATCTAAAAAATTATAAAATTTTAGATCCTTCACACACCAAAAATTATGTCCAAATAAATATCTAGTCTCATCCTCAAACTGTAAATAAATGACCAACCAAAAAACTTCAAATGTAGTTTCTAGGTAAAATACTCATTGAAATTCAATTTTATCTGATTCAGTAGATGAACCCTAGGCTAGAGAGTTTTATAAAAATAAGAATCATAAAAAATAATTCTAAAATGAAATTTTGGTATTTTCTTCCAAGTTGAATTGCTGGTTATAAAAAAAGTCTTCCTCTCATGGCTCTCCATCAGGTGCTTCACACTCCTTGACAAAACCATCCACTCTAGTTCCATAGGTTCCCTCCCAATCTTCCTAAATAATAAGATATGGAACCATATTATATTAAAAAAGATATGAATAAATAAATTAACTAGAATATAAGTGTATGAAATAATATAATGGAAAGCCTATTATTGAGGCACAAAAGGAACACCCAAAAAATAAGATGGGTGAAACCAAAAGTATCAGGTAACATAAATTTACTTGGCAAGTAAAACCTACCAACCTAATTAATTAAAACCACTATAACCATAAACATATGGAATATACCTTAGAAAATAGCCTAAGGTAATACAATAATATGCTAATATTTTTATGTTTGAATCATCATCTAATTTGACTTGATAAAGGGATTTTTGATAGGAAATTGGTTGCATGTCTTGACTTCAAATTTGGAAAATTTCAATAAATATTGATAGATCATTGGAATTTATTTATTTTCATGAGTTTTAAATATCATTTTTTAGGTAAAATACATATCTTTCATCCAAGAAATGTTTTAGGTACTTTCATCTTGAAAAGCTCTTTCTTGAGATAGTTAGTTGGTTATTTAGCACTTCTACAAGGTATAGTTATAGATATAATGATATTATAAGTGTGTGAAGAGAATATTAGTGAGTTTTTCATGATATGTCCAATTTTATGAAGGACTATAAATTTAGGCTTTGGCATTAGAGGATATTCCATATGAGGTTAAAGGACCATGCTCTCTTAAAAATTCAAAATCTCTCTTATAGGCCTAATGAGTAGGATAGAAGCACATCATGGTAGGTAATAAAGGTTATAAATGTTCATGAACATTAAAATTTTAATTTTGAGGTCATGGTATTATTTTATAATGCTCATATGGTTTGCAAGATGACTAGAGACACTCTTGGGAGCAATAAATTTAGTTTAGAGCCTCAAACGCCTAAAATAACACAAAAGGACTATATGCTACCATGTTTCCAATTTAAGAGAAATTTTAGAGGCTTGTGTGTTGAATTTATATTAACTCCTCCTAGAAATAGGAATGAATTTTTAGACCTATAACTCATATTTGACCTCTCTTAAGCTTAAGAAATACTAAGAATGCCACCTAATGAACAACTTTAGATGGTCATACCATAACTCACACTTTATATGGGGGTTGAGCCATTTGGGATAGTTTATGGGGTAATGTAATAAGGTTTTTAAAATTTAAGGAATTTAATTAATGATATGTTCTTTATGAACAATTGTTAATATCCCAAAGAAGTCTTAAAACTCTCTAAAACCCTGATAGTGACCACTCATGGGAAAAAGACTTAAAAAACACATATAATGCCATAATTTGATCCTAAAACATATTTTATGTTGTTGGATACTCCAATTAGGTGATAAAAATGTATTTTTTTGTTGTTTTCACTTATATAGAGTGCTGCAAATACCCTAATTGTTTTGCATGTTTTAGGTGTTTTCAAGTGTTCTAAGAAGGGGAGAACTTATTAATCATTGAATTATGTTATTTGGGATGTATAATACCTATTTAATTATAAAAATATGAATGTGATATTTTTTAGGTGTTCAAATTAGGCCCATTTTATAAGGCAATCCCAAACATACTCAAAATAAGACTAGGGTAGTAAGGTGATTTCATGGTTTGCATAATTCCATAGGGTCTTAGGACCCAAAAATTGACATAGAAGCTATTGGTAGCCTATGAAAATTTAATCACATTCTTTTGGTTGATTTCATAAGTGTGATATCTTACTGGAGCAAGATTTCTACTTTTTAAGCCTAAGAGGGCTAATTAAGCCTAATTTGGGAGAGAGAATGAGCTATAAATTACACTTACACTCAAAATGTGATCACCAAATTTTTTTAAATGTATAATAGATTAATGTGTATCTAAAACCATTATCATATCTCCATAATTATCTCTAGTTTATTTTAGACAAGGAGCTTTACTTGTTAGGAGGCTACAAGGGATTGAGATGAACTTCAAGTTTTTGGTGCAAAACGAAGTCTTTTTGAGTGATTAATGACTTAAAATGTCTTGTTACAAGTCTAGTATACTATTGAGAGACCATCCATGGAGTAAATTTTCACTCTTGAAGACAAACACCACTTTTACCATCTATGCCATGTTAAAGATGAACTTTCTAAGGAGTGAAAACACTAAATCATTGTATAAGGTTTATAATAAACCTTAAAAAAAAGATAATACTTGTTTTATATTCCAAAAATAAGGTAGGAAAAGGTCAAGGATTATCTTGAAGAATTTGGGAATTTTTCAAAAAAAATTAAGTCTCCAAAAAAGCCTTATCTCCTTCCAATGCCTAAGCTTGTTTAAGGAGTCAAATAAGCACTAAATAGATTCTAAATTATCATGAATCATGGAAAGACCTCATGAATTTACTATAAAAATGTTTTAATGAATATTAAAGGACTTAAAGTCCAATTTTCAAGGGGGAGTACTAATTCTTCAATAAAGACACAAGAGCTAGTATATAAGGCATCAAGTAAGGATATATGAAATCTCCAAGGGGTCAAGGCTTGACCAATCATAATGAAGATGTTTCCAAACCTCTTAAAATTATTTAAATATTTCTTATACACCACCATAATGATATGGTTTAATGAAAAAGGTTGAGAAAGTACTATGTAGCATTTTGAGGAATGTAAAGACCAAGTTTGAGACCCCTATTTTGGGGTTACTTTGTCTCCCATAATTTTTTTCCTATTTTTACTAATTTTATATAATTTTTTAATCAATATTTGATTTTTTATTTTTAAAGGCTGAAAAATATTCTAATCATCTTTTGAGAGAAATACAAAGCTTATGTTCTTCTATTTCTAGGTTTCTGGTGAAGTGTATGTGTTTGGCATTGATATATCATTGTGAATCATTTGTTTTCCTATGTCATAATAGACTTTTTATACCTTAATAAAATATATTTGATGTTTTATATGTCATATTAAGTGTCTATATTAACTCTAATATAATCTTTGGATGTGAATTCAGTTTTTTTAGATTCCTTTCTTGCAAAAACTAAGTTTTTCATGTCCTTCTAAAAAACTATTGTACAAGTCAATATTGGAGTGTAGAGAATGTGTAAAAGATTCTCCATTTCATAAGAGTGTACATTAAAATCATAAGTGGTCATACAATATTGGTTCATCACATTCATTTCTAATTTATTTTCTAATTACATTGTAAATAGTGTCTTTTTCACCCTTTTCATTGCCATAATTAATAGCTAGTAGTTTAAGAATATGTTTTAGTGAGATAATTAAGGAAAAAATACTTTATAGATATTATCTACCTTCCAAATTCACCCATACTTAGGAGAGATTCTATGTTTTAATAAGAGTGAGAAATAACAGACTTTCTCTAAAGGTTACACTTTTGATTGACAATGTTTTATGGCACACCGAGTGAGATGCATTCTCCTTGGTAGAGATAAATTTTTAATATAAATAAAATTAATTGTTGTATAAAAATACACTCATCATCATCTAAACTAGATGATTCTTTCAAGTTGCAGAGTTCTTTACAATAGATAGGCAACATTTTCATGCCAAAGGTGACCACAAGATCATCTAATAAAGGTATTCCTATTAAATTCATTATGTTGAATTCTAATTATTATGAAATATAAATATTTAATAATATAAACCACTATCCTAAAAATTAATTTCTATCTCCTAATTAGTCTTTTATTCTAGATAGTGAAATTCCTAATATCCATATGGCCATAAAAAACCAAGTGTTTATCCCATTTAACAAAGGTATCCCACTAAATCTTTCACACTTGATGATATACTAGTATAAAATCATAAGAGCATCCCATTATTCTCAAGATAATATTAAAAAACTCCTATTGAGTACATTAAGGATGTTTCAAACCTCTATTTAGTACATAATGTTATTTATGAGAATGTGGCTATTAGACTATATATTACTTCCTTCAAAGGAAAAACACTACAATGGTATAAAAACCTCCCACTACACTCCATTTGTTCTTATGATGAATTAGGTGTAGCATTATTCAAGAAATTTGAGGACACATTTGATCAAGTATCCTTGGTTGAATAATTAAACACCATAAAGAGGGATCCTTATGATTTATGACTGACTTTAACCTCAAATTCTAGAAAACATGGACTAGGATACATCTATTAATCATTCCATCCCCAAAATTTCTCTTCTTGTATTATCTAAGATCCCTTAATTCTTAAATTAGTTTCATGATTGATTCATTAGGTGGTACCACTTTGCCTAATGCATATGAAGTTGTAATAAGAGATGAGAAAAGTTGAATACAAGTAAAAAAAAATGGTACCTAGGTATCATATGCCTTTTTCCCCTGAAACACATCAAATACTATCCCCTCAAGCTCCTTTTATGGATCCTATTCCATCCCCTCAAACATGAGTTTTAGCCCCTGATAGCCAATCAACCAAGATTGGAGAGCTGAAAAGAATGTTGTAGTCCTTTGCGAATGAGATTTTCCAACTAAAGAGGTAGTAGTACCAAGAAAATAGGCATTACTAAGTGCCTAATCAACTTACCTATTAGCCTTTCAGAGATGATAGGCCACCCTAACAAGGCTTTTGATAACATATACCATCTTATCAAACTCAAGGGTTTATTACTCATGCTAATTCATATAAAGTTATATATCCAAATTATCCATAATCATCTAAGTCTATTTTTTCCTTGTGCCTACTTAGAATACAATGATGCTATATTTAGGTTGATAACCCTCAAACCAAAATTATATATAGAATCAAGCACTGGTTAACCAATCCATACTAATGCTTCAAATGACTCAACAGGAGGCTTATATTCAAGAGGATGAAGGTATAGAAAAACAAGATAAGATGAGTCATGGATAAGGGAAACTAGATTTTATTTTTGTTAGTTTGTGGCTTGATGATCATGTGGCCTTGAATTATGTAGGTAATTCTAGTGCCTTAAGCAGTGTGGTTGAAGTTGTAACTAGAGATAAAAAGAGAGATATTGAAGATATTAAGGAGGTTTTTCATGCTTCAATTATACCTCCTAATGCTCCTAATAATTCTAACAATTATTTTTCTACCCCTATACCATAAAAAAATTCAAAATGTAGAGGTTATCAAGCCTCATCAAGCACCACATGTTCAGAATCACCTAGATGTTCAAAGAGTGTAGCCTAAGGTAATTATAGTTAATTATAATATTTTTTATCATATAAATAATTAAAATGTTAGTACGAGCATGTGTTATTCCATAAAAATCTTAGGACAAAAGGAAATACTCATACAAAAACTTTTAGCTCTTAGGTTATCATTAAAACTAGCTAAGAAAGAAGGTATAGTGTTAGCAAATTTAGATCAACCATTAAGACAACAAGTCAAAAAAGTACATAAAGGGGTAAATGTGGGTAAGGATTGAGTAAAAAAAACAAAAAACCTTCCCTTTTATCTCTCTTTAATAGTTGGTGATATGTTGGTTCATAATTATATAGTGGACAGTGGAGCCAGTAGCACTATCATGCCCAGACAAATTATGGATAAGCTTGGTTTAATTTATGAACCAAACACAAAAGGGGTATTTCATCTAGTTGGGTCACCAAAAAATATGGTACATGTTGGCTAGATATTTTGTAAGCTAACAAAATTACCAAGGTAGTTTGGGATTAAATCCCCTTCATTTAATGGTGAAGCTCATGTATGCTTATGTCTATTTACTTCTAATTATCTATAACTCTTAGTTATTCACAAATTATATAGATTATATGCAAGTTGTTTTATTTTTGGGGTATTACTTTAATCACAGAGTTCTTGAACCATAACTAGGTGATTTTACAACAAGTAAGCAACTATTTTAGGGAATGTGCAAAAACTTTGGGAAATTAAGAGTTGAAAACTAAAATGTGTGAGGAAAAGTAAGTTGTACTTCAAAATAAGCAATTTTATATATCTTATTGAATCCACACAAGTAAATAAAATTCAAGAGATTATAATATTTTCAAAAAATGACTAAGAAGACTAAAATTCACATTCAAATTAATGATAACACAAATTTTACCATTTTAATCTTCACAAATACACCAAATATCTTTTGAAACACAAATTTCCATAGAAAAATTATTTTTTCATTCTCTTTAAACCAATTTCAAATTTAAAAAACTCATAAATCTAAACACAAAGTTTTAGATTGCTTAAATTCTCTTGCTTCAGTTATAATGGCTATGTAAAAGTCATAATCATCCCTATAAATGGAGTCTTACACTTCTATTTATACAAAAATGGATGATAAAGACAAATAGGAGACAACTCCAAAACCCATGTATTGTGCTAAAATTTGAAACCATTGAGAGGCATATTCCTAGAATTTTTCCTTTATGACATGCAATAGCTAGTGACATGTAGCACTTCTTGGTCTCACTATTTGAGTTGAACACAAATACTTTGGATTTCTAATATTTTTCAATTAAGTAATCTACTCTTACAATATGACTTCAAGTAATGGAGTTTAGCCAAGTTACTCATGTCTTACAATTTTACAAAGTAATATACCTTAGTAAGTAACTCTACTAAATATCTTTACTTAAAAGTAATTTCTTCTAAGAAAGTTACTTTAAAAATATAATGGAATAAAATGGGAAGAAGAAAGAAGATATTTCCATATATAAGAGTAAGAATAATTATTCCACCTCATGGAATTCAGATTTGCACTTCTCTTTGTACTTGATGTGTTGAGACATCATCAATTGCATTACTATATCATCAAGTTTAACAAGTGATTGTCTTTCCATCTCAAATCTTATCATTTCTCTTTCCAAACTCCTTCTATATACTTTTATATTTTTCAATCTTGGTTCGAGTCTCTTGATTTCATGATGACATTTGATTAACTCCTTTATAGATTTAGTTGTGAAAGGAGATTTGGCCTTTTCCATTATTTGATTAAACTACTTAGATGTCCTTAGAACATTATCAAACCAAATTTTAGTAAGACCAAAGAGATAGTATTCTATATTTAACTTCTCATTATGAGCTTCTTCTTCTAATGTCTTTATTTCTTCACACATTGCTTCTAGAATACACATGTGAAAAGACAACATATTATTCTTATTTTATTTTCTTTATAGATCCTTCTGAGATAATATTCTCTTCAATCAAAACATTTTCACTCAAATTAATTATTATTTTTAGACTCTCCTACTATAACCCAAAAATTCCATTCTCATTCTCTATTACCTTCATTATTGCTTTTATCTCTAACAATCTATTTAAAACATCAACATGAACAACTGGTGCTTTAGCGAAGAGCTTCTTTATAGTTTGATGCATCTTTTCCATCTATTCATCAACAACCTTAGCTTTATCTCTAGTTTATTCCACCTTAGTTATTACTTGTTAGACAATTTAATCTCCTAAAATAATAGATTGATGTGGTTATTTCACATAACTAGGCACTTTATTCCCCTAATTTGGCCTTATCATCCTTCTTCTCTTCAAAATTTTTAAAGAGAGTGTTAATCAAGGTTTGGGTATCCTACTTCAATCCTTTAGTGGTAACTTGCCCAAGGGATATCATTGAAATTTTTAAGTCACCTTCAGTAACTTTACTTTTTCTCATTCACTATGTTGGAATAGATACCTTTCAAAACTTTTGCCTTGTAAGTTCAATTATTAATGTTGAATTTACCTTAGAAAATTTAGGCTTCTTTCTTTTCTTGTCAAGAATTTTTAATAGTTTCAAGTCTATCTCTTCAAGATTTATAATTTATTTATATTCTAGAGTCTACATTGCCAACCAAGATGAGAAATACATAATAGTGGAATTATCTATGTGAATCACCATTTACCACTGGTTCTTTATAACCACTAGTTCTTGAGAAATAACTCCTTGGGTTTCTATAACTTTCTTGATATCTTTCTCTAGCTCTTTCCCTACCTGCTTCCCAATTTATGCTTCTTTCACTTTCTCTAGTTCCATTTCTTTTTCTTTTTCTTTCACTTTCTCCACTACTGCTTCCTTTTCCTTTGTTTTCTCTACAACTTCCTCTATCTCTTTTTCATTTTCAAATTATTTCTCTTTTACTACCTTTACTACCTCCTTCTCATGTACAAATTATTTCATTACCTCAACTTCCTTTACCTTTTCAGTCATTATCTCTTCTATGACTTCCTCCTCAGGTTTAACTACTTCTTGTTGTTTTTCCTATAGTGCCTCCTGAGATGAGGTTACCTCTTTAGAAGTTACTTTTTTTGGCTCATTTTCAATGGTGGCTTGATCTTCTGAAGGAGGTGGAGGTGAGAACTAGGTGGGGAAGATGGAGGAAGAGAAGGAGGAGTAACATTAGTTTCATTCTAAATGGATTTCTTGGAAGGCTTAAAGCCATGAGACTTTTGAGGTTGCATAAGTACTAATGGGTCTATATTAGGTGTAGTTAAAGTGGGGATAGAAGGAATGGTGGTGATAAGAGAATATACCAATGAAGATGTGAAATAGCTAGCTAAAATGAATCTTTATCCTTTATCATAAAATATGTATCATCAACATTTATCTTTAGCTTCAATTTCTTTATGGTCCCTGCCTGCTTTCTTATTGTATTATTTCTTTTATTTTATAATTTACATGGGTAGTTTCTTGAATTATATCCTTCATATAGTATCCCTTGTTAAGAAGCCATGTGAAATTCATGGCCAAAACATTTAAAGTTCTATCTATAATAATATTAACCTAGTCTTTACCAAAAACAATCACTATAAGTGGGGTATAATCCCCTCTTGTTGCATGATAAGCCTCACTAGTTACAACTCCATCATCCTCCATGTCCTAAGTAATTATTTCCAGATCAAATTCAATTTTATTTCAATAGTTAACCTACTATTGTATCTTCTTATCACATTAAAATCATCCATGTAGTCAATCCCATAGTCCTCAAGTGTAGGAATATGCATGCCCTCTAGAGAAACTTTCTTATAAGCCACACCTCTACAATCAAAATTGGTTATATATTCATAATGTGTCTAATTGTAATTGTGATACATCTCTTTTTTTACATTTTTAGCTTTTTAAATAATTTAATAGTGGTAATGACCAATAATAATGGGAAAGTTAATATTAGGGTGATGATATTTTTATTGCAAGTCATCTAATTCAATAATCTACCTATGTAACTCTATAAGAATCCACTTATCACTAGGGTTTTTAGGTAATTTGATTGGTTTGCCTAATAAACCCCCAACTCTGATATATGTAAAATTGAGGAACTGAATGAAAATTTATCCAAACTATAAAATTGCATCCCACATTGCATTCATCACTCTCTTGTGTTTTAGAGCCACATTCAATTTGTAAATGAGTTCATAAAAGAATCCATCATTCACTACCTTATAATTCTTGTATTACATAGAAAGGACCAATTTAGGGTAGTATTCATATATTTTCTCAGTGACCAATGTTATTTTTATATTTAGCCTTGATAAGGATCCACTTTATGTTGTTGCATATACAAGGTATGAGGTCATATTAAAATCAAAACTCTATAATACATTATTTAACTGTTGATCTATATTATCACTTATCATCCTTGCCCATTCAATCCTAGTTGAGCTCTTGGTGACATCAATGGTTCTAATGTATGTATACATCCAAGTTGAGAAACACTTGGCATTCTTTTCACCAATGATTTTTCATAAAAACTGAGTAATGTCATCTAATTCTTGAACCAAGTCTAATCTTACTATCTGCTTTGGAAATCTTGAGGCTTGTTTAACTTTCTTAGGTAGTTTGTGTTCATTATCTTAATACACTCTACTATTCTAGTCTCATATTATCTCTTAGCTTTCTTCATTATTATATCGATCACTTTTGGTGATGTTGAGATCTTTAGACAATAATTAAGATATTGAATATCTAATATTATAACTATATTACCAACAACATCACTCATAGTCCTAATAAGGGAGTCATAATATTTGTCACATGCTAGGACAAATTTAGGAAGATAGGCTAAGCTTGGGAAAGATGCAGCTTGAAAATTCCCACTATTAGTCATTACCTACATGAGTGGAGTCTTGGCTATGGCCTTAGTTCTTTCTAACATGTCAGTCATGGACACATGTCCCATATCTATATCACTTAGATTATTTAGCTTGGAAGTGATGCATGATTCAATAGGGTATCCCTTATACTTGTACTTCATCTTTGGTTCTTGAGATTTGGCTCTCTTAGAATTTATTTTACCTTTCTTATTTTGGTCTAGGATTTATTCAAGTGCTAATTTAGGGACTTCTTCAATTAGAGTTTCTTTAACTTCCACTTCAGATATATTTTCTTCTGACCTTTATGATCCTTTTGATCTTAACATTGGTTCTAACTAACTATGGAAGAATTTTATGAGTGCTTTTAAACACTTAGTAACTACTCCAACTAGTTTAGAAAGTTTGAAGAATAGAGTGAACCTAATGTTTCAAATAGTATCCCTAAGCATGATTTAGGTTTTAAGAGTATAAATTCATGAAATACCCCAAGTATCTCATAGAAATTAATAGGGTATCACAACCCTATGTTAGTCTACATGAATTACAAGTCTTAAGCGTTCAAGAATCTGGGTAAGCACTGAGTCATGAGGAATTTAGGTTTCTAGAAGGTAGCCACTTTAGGTTTGTTTAGGAAAGTAACTCAAGTTTGGAAACTTGAAGTAAATGTAGTGAGCAATAATAACTCTATGTTCCACTTGGGTAGTTCTATGGGTTTTTTAGGGTTCCAAACTTTAGATTTCCTAATGTAAGAAACTTGGATTGAAAAACCTATAAAAGTAAGAGTTATGAGCATTCATGAGTCTTAATAAGTAATTAGGTAAGGAAAACATAGGTTGGTAAGGCACTTTGAGAGTGTCAAGTTTCTTGAGATATGTAGCTTAGGATCAGGACTCTGGATGAGTAGGTATTAATGGTAAAATCAAGTTTTCCTCTAGTTTTCAATGGTTAGATTTTCAATAGTTAGGGCTTGATCTATGTAGTTTTTTGAGAGGATTTTTAACATACTTGATATTTTAGGAATCATTACAAGGTTTTTACAACACTAATCAAGCATTAAAAAATAAAAAATAAATTCAAGGAAAATAGATACAAACAAGAGAACCTTCACGATGGCAAGTTAAAAACTACTAGAGAACAACAAGAATAAAATAATCAAGATAAAGGCATAAAAGAAAGAAACAAGATATACATAGCTCAAACACAAATGGGTCATGAAGAGTTGAATCAAAAATCATTTTAGAGGCTCAAATATTGCAAGTTGGGTTTCATAGGTACAACAACTTAGTTAAACAAATCAAATGTTAGGTGGGAAATGAGGTAGAATTGATCGATATTTATATTTTCCAACACATTAATGACATGTAGTGGACACGTGTGAAGGATACATGTAAGCCCTTATATTTTTATCAAGTTTATCATACTGCTTTACTAAATTTGGCCTTTGGGAGTTAAGCATCTTCACAATCTTAAGTTGGTCTTGAATCATGAGTACTTCGGGTTTATAAATGTTCATTACTTTTTCTTATGGATTTGGATGAGTAAAAATACTTCAAATACCCAATTTTATTCATTTGGTATTTGATGGGTTTGTAAGACTATACTTAGATTTTGATAATAAGTAAAGCTATTTAGTAATTCTGGTTTGAACTAGGAAGTGCAACTCAAACATGAGGGATTACTTTAATTATTGTGTAATAAGTTAAGCATCTTGGAAAACCTGAGTTGTACTGGAAATAAACCTAATCACTTAAATTTTTGATCTCTTATGAAAGATGATTAAATGGGGGGTTTTTAGTGATGGTTTTGGAAAATGTTTTCAACCTTCTAGAGTAATCTGAAGAAACTAGGGAAAAGAAAGAAATCAAAGATAAGTTATTAAAGACTAAAAATTTAATTAGGGGATTGGTTTAATAAGGAAAACTAACTCACATAATATAAAATGCAAAATTTTAAATAGGGGTAGCCCAAATTTTCTAAGTGTGAAATTTTCAGGAGACCAATTGGCTTCGACTAAGGACATCTTTGTTTCTATTAGGAAGAAAGAAGAAAGGATGAGATCCCACTATCTCTAGTTTTGATTCTTGTCTATTGGGTATGGAGTCTTTGCAAAAGATCAATCACAAAAATTACCAAACAAACAAAAAAATAGAAAAACAAAATAACAAAACAAAAGAATGATTAAAAACTTTATTTTTATATATATAGGTGTTACCCTACTACTCAATTTTTTCAGATCTTTAAGTGCTACCTATTGAATGGTAGTGGTATTTCAATTCCATCATGATAAGCTAGGATTTAGATATGCCTTCCAACAATGCTCTTTATAGTAAAAAGCTCTTTCCACATGGATTAAAACTTTCCATGCTTCCCTTTTTATTCATTTTTTTTATCTCACAAAAGAACCAAGTCACTAGCTTCAAATTTTATATCTCAAGCCTTCTCATCAAAGATCTTCTTCACTTTAATCTGATGATCAGTTAGTAAGTTAACAACTTGTGTATGAATCTCTGATAGTTCAGTGAGAAACATGATCCTTTTATTAAGTGAATCTTGATAAGTTACATCTTTAATAGATTTGGAAAATTTAAAAGTAGGCAACTCTATGGTATTGGTATCTCAACATTTGTTCCATGTAGCAACTGAAAAGGAGATATACCTATGTATTTCCTTAGGGTGATCCCATTAGCCCATAGTGCATCAAATAACTTCTTGTACCAAGTTCATTGATTATTATCAAACATCTTATAAATGGCAGTCATCAAGTTCTTATTACTTGATTCAACTTGACCATTTCCCTAAGTATATTGATTTTTTGCATAAATCAAGTATATTCCATATGAGTAATAAAAATCAATTGGTTCTACTAAAGAGAAATTAGATGTATTATCTATTACTATCTTATTTGGGGCATTAAACCTTATTTTAATGTTATCTTTGATAAATTACATACAACTTCATAAGTGGCATGCTCGACATGCATGGCTTCAACCCACTTGTTGAAGTAATCAGTTACAATCAAAACATAAGAACGTTTGACACTTGAAGAAGGATTCAACATGCCAATAAAATCCATGCCTCACTGCTAGAATGGATCACTTATTATAATTGGTTTTAATGGCAAAGCTATAAAATTTACACATCCCATAATGCACTAACATGCTTGACACTTAGTAACCCAATTTGAGGCATCTTGGAAAAGGGTAGGCCAAAAATACCACACTTTAAAGATTTTGCATGTTGTGACTCATGCTGAGAAATGTCCTCCCCATGATTTATCGTGAAATTTCTCCAATAGTCTTGTTTGTTATTATTTATCCATATAGCAAAGGAAAAAAACCATAAATTCCTCTTTTTTACAAACCATTATCCCAAAGGACATAATATTTTGACTTCATCTTAATGGTAAACTTTTCCTTATGTTCCAGATTAGCTAGACATTCTCCATAAGTTGGGAAGTGAGCAATCTTATTGTACCATTCATCTGAAAGATCAACAAAAATCACCATAGGCAAAGCTCCATTTGATTTAGCTTGGAGAGAAGACATTGTCATATCTGTGTCATCAAGTTTTCCCTCTATCATCAACTAGCATAAGACTCTTCCTCTTACTATCTTGGTTGGTTTGATATCAAGATAAAAATATTGCACCTTAGCTACCCAATTCCCTCTCAATAATCCTAGTTCCTATTGAGTTATAACTTATTTGACTATAATATCAAGTGCATAGACTTAGTATGTGAGGACAAAATGTAGTACCTAAAAACTTTTTATGCTTTGACTATAGAAAAAGCATGTTTCTCCATCTATGAATATTTTAGTTCAAAATTTTTCAATGGTTGAATCATGAAAGCTATATGGGATTCAATTACTTAATCATTCTTCTAAAAACGTATAGCTGACATGGTATGCTTAGATGAATAACAATAAATAATGAATTCTTTACTAAAACTTAGGGAAACTAATACTAGATTTTCAACTATGGATACCTTAATTCTTTAAATGTCAATTTTACTTTAGTGTTCCATTTGAATACTTGCTTGTTTTTCATCATATTAGAGATGTGGCAAGTTAGCTCAAAAAAATTGAGAATGAATCTTCTAAAAAAATTGATCTTAGTAAAGAATGAGTACACTCCTTTCATGGATGTAGGCATAGGTAAATTCTAAATAGCTTTGACTCACTTTAGGTCAATATTTATTCCCTCTTTTAAGACAATGTGACCAAGGAGTTTTCCTTTAGTCATAATAAATATCAATTTCTTTGAATTTAAGGAAATTTCATGTCTCCTACATTAGATGAGTACTTCTTCAAGATCAACCAAGTGATTACCTCTTTGTTTAGAGAAGACTGGTGTCAAGTCATGAAGGTATACCACAATACTCTTGTTTTTAGATGAGAAAATTCTAGATCCATTTCTCACTAATTTTTTTCAGCATTGATAAGCCCAAAAATCATCTTCTTATAAGTAAACATTCCCCATGGCATTATAAAAGTTGTTTTGTATTGATCTTCCTTAGAAAATTTTATCCGATTGTACCTTGAGAATCCATCCAACATGGATAACATCTTTGAACACTAATTTTAAGGTGTGATCCATAATGGGCAATGGGTAATTATCTATTAGGGAGGCTTGCCTTAAATTATAGAAATCAATACATAAGCATATTTCTCAATTTTTTTCTCACTAGGATGATATTTGCTAACCAATTTGAATGGTGGATAGGATAGATGATATTTGCATCAAGGATTTCTTATATCTCAGCATAAATAGTACCTAAAATCATTAGATTATGGTGGTGTAGCTTTTACTTGAAAGGTTTTACTTCTAATTGAAGTGGAACGTAGTTTTGTGCCTCATCTAACTAGAAGGATTTCAGGGCTTTGTAAGACTAGGAAAACACATCAATGTACCTTGTGAGAATTTTTATGAATGCTTATTTTTCTTCTTGAGAGAAACATTTTATAATGTTAACCATCCTAGGCTCTTATTCATTTCCTAGATTAATCTGTTGTACTTCTAGAGAGGATATATTTCCATATTCTTTCTTTTTCTTTAGGGAATGATTATGCTTATCAAAGATTTCTTCTAAAAAGACTAAATATTTAGGAATTTTATTTCCTTCTAATTGACTTATATTTTGACTATTAGTAAGTTTAGGATCAATAATACTAGTTGTCAACTAACATGGACGTGAACTGCTTCCTTCAATGTACTATCCCTTAAATTTATCTTGTTACTCAAGGAATGTAACTATTTGTTTGTCATCATTGAAAACTTGCCACTCATAAATGTTATTTGGGACCTTTGGATGGTAAACCATCTCCACATTATATTTACCTTCTTGTAAAAGTGTTGGTTTCTACTCTAGCCTCAGTAGAGATGCAGTAATTATAAGTGAATGAGATCTAGAGTTTTGATCTTGGGGAACTGAGTTGATTCAGAAAGCTACAAAGTCAAGTGTTGCACTTAGATCTTGGTCATGATACTATCTCAGCTTTTCTTCCTTCACCTTATACTATCCTTGGATTTGTCTCACTATAAATTTAACATCCCCTTATGATTTAAGCAGTCTTACTCCTTTTTTCTTTGCTTGTTCAAGTCCTAATAAGAGTGCCTCATATTCATCTATATTATTAGTGTTTTTAAACATGAGTTTGTAAGAGTAAGGAAATATTTTACTATCAAGAGATATCAATACCACACCTACACCCAAACTAAGAAAACTATAACTTCCATCAAACTATAACATCTATATCTTATCTTTTGTTTATTTTACCTCCTCTGGTTCATGGATTTCCTTGCTCATTTTGAGGTAGTAAACACCATGGTCTGATTCTTCAAAAATGATATGTGACCATGGATCATCAAATTTAGAAACTATGTACTTGGACTTCTTTTTAGGCTTGAGTTTTATTTTCACTCCTTTGATTGAAATTTGAGCACATGACCAATCCATCTTGACTTCTCCACCTAGATACTTGTAAAATTTTCTACTTAGTAACATTTTGTAAGAGATAGAAATATCTACTAGTAAGATTGTCATTTTGAGTTTTTTATCTAGGAAAGATGCTAGAATAGATTGAGCATCTTTGATGTGTCCAGTTAGGGGAACTTATCTCTCTATTGAGTAACATCTAACTGTTATTTTAGTCAAAGTGAGGTTAATAGTATCAACTACCTTAGCTAGTATAACATTATCAAAAGCCCCAAAGTCTAAAAAGTAGTTGCTTAACTTGAATGTAGTTATTTAACTTGAGCCCATTAATCAAGAGAGACACATATAATGGTTATATCATTTCTGATGTGGAAGTAGGTGTGGGAGAAGTAGTTACAACATTATTCTAGGAAGAAAACTATTTAGGACTAGGTAAGATACCCTTAAAATAATTAGTTGAATTATTTGACCCTTTACTTTAGACCTACTTGACTAATTTATTGAACTAATCTGGATAAAACTTCAAGTAATCAGCTTCTAACATCTAAATTTTGATTTTATTTATATGGCAAATTATGTTAAAAAAGGGAATGGGTGTAAATAGGGTAGGATTAGTTTTAGTAGTATGAGTTACTAGATTAATAATTTGAGAAGAAGATGATGTATACTTATCTTTCAGAGCCAAAGAAGAAGGTATAGGATTACCTCTTCTAAGAATGCTTACATATGATCTAGAGTCTCCTTTCTTTTTTTCTTGCTCTTTGGAGGAATTTTAACTAGCTTGATAAGTCTATGACCTGGTAAAAACTACAAAATAATGATTACAATCTTTTTTAAAAGCTTCTTCATAATCACTTTCTGATTGATATTCTAAGTAACCAATGTTGGATTTGTTAGTAAGATCTATGAAGTCATCTTCATCAATAAGACTTTGATGAATATCATCATCCATCTAATATTTCTCATTCATCTCAACATGATTTCTAGGATCATCTTAAATCACCAATCTTTGTGTAGGTCTAGTAATGTCATTCCTATTCTGATTATTAAAATTCTTTGTAGGTGCATTCCTAGGAGGAGTAGAATGAGTACCTTGAGCAATTTTTTTAAAATTGAAACAAGTCATTAGCCAACTTCTATAATAGGGGATCTATAGTCTATGATGTGATTGAAGTAGAATAATCACCCATAGAATTTGTTTTCTTTATCTTTCCATCCATTATCAAGTCATCTTTGACTTCTATAGCAAGATTTTGGGATGTTAAATCAATGGAACATGCTCTACATAGTTGATAATTGACTTATGGTAAATGGGCATTAATAAAGAAGAACTTATAATTATCTATATTCATTAGGATAACTTGATGAATTTTATAGAGTAATCTAGTAAACATGGAAATAAAATCATGCATATGGTCATAAGGTTCCTTCTTGAGCTGAGTCAATTGGGTAAGTAGTATATGTGAATCTTTAGCAGTTTTGAACCTCTTCTAAAAATTATCATACATAGTATCCCAATTTAGTATAGTGAGAGGAGGTAAATGGTAAGACCATTATGAAGTTAATTCATGCAATTTCTCAATAAATATTTTGACTGAGACATCTTCATGTTCAACATTGATTACTTGACAGGATATAAAGAAGGCAACCGGGTGATCATCCAAATTTTATTTTCCATCACTAGTGAACTTAAGAAAATTATGTCTTTACCCTTTTGGAAAGTCATGAAGAGGGGGAGTCAGATTCAGAGGTCCAATTGCTTCCCCCAAAGAGTGGGAAGTGGTTACACCATTCTTCTTGGAATGAGGAACTATGGATTAGCTGGCTAAATTATTCCTAAGGAATTGTGTTGTAGCTAATTCATATGAGCTGGAGCTTATCTCATGGGTGGGAGACTAGATATTTATGATCTATCTTGAATATGAAAACCAAAATTTAACCACTCTTTAAATTCAAATAAATCATATGCTTGGCTTTGAGCTCTCCTTGGTCTAGAAAAAGGTCAATTTATTAGTTTAAATCATAAATTTTTTTCTTAGGATTAATCTTAGAAACTTAATTAATATAAAAAGGATTAGGAAAAAGTTAACATACATTAAATGAGTTAAATATAAAAAAAAAAATTAAGCAAAATTACATGTATGAATCCAATAAAAAGTGATGCATCTATGTTTGGAAAGTTGAGTTGAATTTTGCAAGGTCACACTTTGCTCAGAAGTGTGTAACTAAATCTACATGAAATGATTAAGCTAAATGGTTTTTAACATACACAAATTATGGGAAACTAAAAATTAATTATGCCTAACTCAATTTTAAGGAATAATCTATTTTTAGATTTGGGAGTGTAGCTCTTCATTCCCTAATGGAGTCACCAAAAACTATTGGCTAGATATTTTACAAGCTAACAAAATTACATAGGTAGTTATGGGATTAAATCCCCTTCATTTAATGGTGAATATCCCATATGATTATGTATATTTACTTATAATTATATACATCTCTTAGTTATTCATAAATTATACAGATTATAATCAAGTTGTCTTATTTTTGGGGTATTACTTTAATCACAAATTTCATAAACCATAACTAGGTGATTTTACAACAAGTAAGTAGTTATTTCAGAGAATGTGTAACAAAATTTTAGGAAATTAAGAGTTGAAAACTAGAATGTGTGAGGCAAAAAAAGTTGTGGTTAACAATAATTAGTTTTACATATCTTATTAAACCCACACAATTAAATAAGCATTCAAGAAATGATAATATTTTCAGCATATGACTAAGAAAGACTAGAATTGACATTCAGATTAAAGATAACACAAGGTTTACCATTTTAGTCTTAAAAAATCCACAAAATATCTCTCGATACATAAAGTTACATAAAAAATCTTCTTTCTCATTCACTTTTAACCAATTTCATACAAGTAAAAACTTAGAAATCTAAACACAAAGTTTTAGATTACCTAAATTCTCTTTCTTCAATTATAATTGATATGTAAAAATTACCATAATATTTAGGCACACAATATTTCACTTATATTTATACAAAAAAAAATTACAAATATAAATAAAAGATAACTCCTTCAAAACCCATGTGCTATGCCAAAACTAGGAACCATTATGAGACATCTTCTTAGAATTTTTCCTCTATGACATGTAATAGCTAGTGACATGTAGTGCTTCTTAGTGTCACTATTTGGATTGAACACAACTATTTTACATGATTGGTAACATTCACTTAAGTAATTTACTCTTACAAGATGACTTCAAGTATGGAATTTAGCCAATTTACTCAAGTCTTACAACTTTACAAAGTAATATACCTTAGTAAGTAACTCTACTAAATGTCTTTACTTAAAAGTAATTTCTTGTAAAAAAGTTACTTTAAAAATAAAATGAAATAAAATGGGAAGTATAAATAATATATTACTAGAAAGAATAGTAACAAAAATTATTCCACCTCGTGGAATTTAGATCTACACTTCTTTCTATACTTGATGCGTTGAGACATCATCAACTGTATTATTGCATCATCAAGTTTAACAAGTGATTGTATTTTCATTTCAAATGTTAACATTTCTATTTCCAATCTCTTGCTATGACCTTTTATATTTTTGATTCTTGGTTCAAGTCTCTTGATTTCATGTTGACATTTGATTATCTCCTTTATAGATTTAGTTATGAAAGGAGTTGTGGCTTTTTCCATTATTTTCTTTAATTGCTCATATAACTACTTAGATGTTCTTTGAATTTTATCAAACCAAATATTAGTAATACCAAAGAGATATTATTCTATATTTACCTTATCATTATGAGCTTCTTCTTCTAAATTCTTCATTTCTTCAAACATTGCTTCCAGAATATGCATTTGAAAAGATAGGAGATATTCTTCTTATTTTACTTTCTTTATAGATCCTTTTAAGATAATTTTCTCTTAAATCAAAACCTTTTTTACTCAAATTAATTATTCTTTTTATAGTCTCTTATTGTAACTTGGAAATTCTATTCTCATTCTCTATTTCTTTCATTATTGATTTTATCTCTGCCAATTTCTTCAAAATATCAACATGAACACCTAGTACTTTAGGGAAGAGATTCTTGGTAGTTTCATGCATATTTTCCATACATTCATAAACATCCTTATATTTATCTATAGTTTCTTCCACTTTAGTTATTACTTGTTGGCCAATTCAATCTCCTAAAATAATAGATTGTTGCGAAACAAACCTAGCAACTTTTGCTATTATTTCACATAACTAGGCATTCTATTCCTTCAATTTGGCCTTAGTATCCTTCTCCTCATCAATATTTTTAAAGAGATTATTAATAAAGTTTTGGGTATCTTGATTCAAGCCTTTATTTGTGACTTCCCCAAAATATATCTTTGAAATTATTAAGTTACCTTTAGTTACTTCGCTTTTGTTCATACCCAGTGGTAGAAAATATACCTCTACAAAATTCTACCCTATAGGCTAAATTATTAATTTTGAATTTACCTTATAATATTTTGAATTATTTACTTTATTTTCAAGACTTTTCAATATTTTCAAGTCCATCTCTTTAATATTTATCACTTCTCTAGATTTTGGAGTCGTCTGCATTGCCAACCAAGATGAAAAATCCATATTAGTGAAAGTATCCATGTGAATCACCATTTTTTTATGGTTATTTCTAACCACTAGTTATTTATAAATAATAACTTAGGTCTCTATTACTTTCTTGATCTCTATCTCTAGTTATTTCCCTACTTACTTCCCAATTTATTCTTCTTTCACTTTCTCTAGTTTCATTTCTTTTTCTTTCTCTTTCACTTTGTCCACTACTGCTTCATTTTCCTTTGTTTTCACTACAACATCCTCTATCTCTTTTTCCTTTTTAATTTATTTCTATTTTACTTCCTTTGATAGATATTTCTTAGGTTCAACTTCTTTCATTACCTCAACTTCCTTTACCCTTTCAACTATTATCTCTTTTGTGACTTCATCCTCAGGTTCAATTACTTATTGCTTTTTCTATAGTGCCTCTTGCGATGAGGTTACCTTTTCAATAGTTACTTTTTCTATCTCATGTTCAATGGTGGGTTGATATTTTAAAGGAGGTAGAGGTGGAAAAGTAAGTGGGGAAGATGGAGGAAGAGGAGGAGTAACATCATTTTCCTTTTGAATGGATTTCTTGGAAGGCTTGAAGCCATGAGACTTTAGAGCTGGCATAAGTAATGGTGGGTCTATGGTAGGTGTAGTGAAAGTGTGGATATAATTAATGGTGGTGTCAGTAGAAGAGACCAATGGAGATGTGGAAATAAATGACTAAAATGGATCTTTATCCTTTATCATAGAATATGCATCATCAACATTTCTCTTTAGCTTTAACTTCTTTATGGGTCCCTAGCTATTTTCTCCTTGTATTATTTATTTTCTTTTCTATTTTACATGGGTAGTTTCTTGCATTACCTCCTTCATACATTAGCCTTTGTTAAGAATCCATGTGGAAGTCATAGCTAGAATATTTGAAGTTTTATCTATAATAGTATTAACCTAGTATTTACCAAAAATAATCACTATAAATGGGGCATTATCCCCTCTTGTTACATGATAAGCATCATTGGTTACAACTCCATCATCTTCCATGTCCTAAGGAATTATGTCCAAATCAAATGGATTTTTTTTAATGTTGACCTACTATTTTCTCTTATTCTCACATCAAACTCATCCCTGTAATCAATTCCATAGTCCTCAAGTGTAGGAATATGCATATAATCTAGAGAAACTATATTATAAATCATGCCTCTACAATCCAAATTAGTTATAGCTTCCTAATGTGTTTTATTTTAATTGTGATACATCTATTTCTATACATTCCTAGCTTTGTAAATACGTTTATAGTGGTAATGACCAATAACAAAGTGAAATCTAACAATAAGGAAATGAGCCTTTGATTTTAAGTCATGTAATTCAACAAGATACATACTTAACTCCATAATAATCCACTTATTATTTGGGAATCTACATAATTTTATTAGTGTTCCTAATAAACCCCTAAATCTAATATATGTAAAATTGAGGAACTAAATGAAAATTCATCTAAACTATAAAACTGCATCCCATGTTGCATCCATCACTCTCCTATGTTTTAGAGCTACATTAAATTTGGAAATGAGTTCCTAAAAACTCCATCATTCACTACCTTATAATGCTTGTAGTACTCAAAAAGGACTAATTGGGGGTAATATTCATAAATTGGCTTAGTGGCCAATATCCATTTTATATTTAGCCTTGAGAAGGCTCCACTTGATGTTGCTACATATACAAGGTATGAGGTCATCTTAAAATCAAAATTTTTTAATACATTGTTTAACTATCTATTAATATTATCAATTATTATCGTTGCCCATTCAATCTTGGCTAAACTCTTGGTGATATTAATGGTTTTGATGAATGCATACATCCAAGTTGAGAAACAAATGGCATTATTTTCACCATTGATTCTGCATAACAACTAAGTAATGTCATCTACTTCATGAACCAATTTCAAGCTTACTATTTGCTTTGGAAATCTTGAGGCTTGTTTCACTTTATTCAAGTAGTTTGCATTCATCATCTTGATACATTATACTATCTTAGTCTTCCATTGTCTATTATCTTTATCCATTATTACATCAATCAATTTTGGTGATGTTGGGATCTTTAAATAATAGTTAAGATATTAAACATCTAGTCTTACAACTACATTACCAGTAGCATCTCTCACAGTCCTAGTAATGGAGTCGTAGTATTTGGCACATGCTAGGACAAATTTAGGAAGTTGGGCTGAGCTTGGGAAAGTTGTAGTTTTCAATATCCCATTATTAGTCATTTCCTACATGAGTGGAGTCTTGGATCTTTCTAGCAACTCATTCATGAACACATGTCCCATATTTTTATCACTTATCTCAGTTAACCTGGAAGTGATGCATGATTCAAAAGGTTATCCATTATTCTTGTACTTCATCCTTGGTTCTTGAGATTTAATTTTTTTTGGGATTTTTTCAAGTGTTAATTTAAGGAATTCTTCAATTGGAGTTGCTTTCACTTCCACTTTAGCTATTTCATCTTCTGACCTTTCTAATCCTTCTAATCCTGACATTGGTTTCGACTAACTTTGAAAGAATTTGTTGAGTGATTTTTAACACTTAATAACTACTCCAACTAGTTTATAAAGTTTGAATAATAGATTTAACCTAATGTTTTAAATAGTATCCCTAAGCATGTTTTATGTTTCAAGTAGTAGAAATTCTCAAAAACCCCTAAGTATCTCATAGTAAACAATAGGGTATCACAACCCTAGGTTATTCTACATGAATTATAAGTATTGATTCTTCATGAATCTAGGTAAGCACTGAGTCATGAGGAACCTACGTCTCTAGAAGGTAGCTTTGGGTTTGTTTAGGCAAGTTACCTGGGTTGGGAAACGTAAAGTAAAAGTAATGATCAATCAGAACTCTAGGTTTCACTTGGGTAGTTCTATGGGTTTTTAGGGTTCTAAACTTTAGATTTCTTAGTGAAAGAAAATTATGTTGAAAGACCTATATAAGTAAGAGTTATTATTAGTTATTAGTTTGAGAAATCAATTAGTTAAGGAAAACCTAGGTTGGTAAGGCACTTTGAGAGTCTCAAATTTCTTGAGATAATTAACTTGGCATTGAGAGTCTCAATGAGTAGGTGGTAATGGGGAACCTGAGTTTTCCTCTAGTTTTCAATCGTTAGGTTTTCAATAATTAGGGTTTGATCTTTGCAATTTTTTGAGAGGATTTTTCATATGCTTAGTGTTTTAATAATTTTTATAGGGTTTTTAAAACACTACTCAAGCATGTAAAAACAAAAAATAAATGCAAGGAAAATAGATACAGAGAAGATAACTTTCATAGTGATAAGTGAAAAACTATGAGAGAAAAACAAGAAGAAAATAATCAAGATGAAGCATAAAAATAAAGAAACAATATCTACATACCTCAAACACAAATGGATCATGAAGAATTGAATAAAAAATCATTACAAAAGCTCATATAGTTTAGCTCAAGGTTCACATTTGCAAAAACATAGTCAAACAACTTGTATTTTAGGTGGGAAATGAGGTGGAATTGATTGATATTTATATTTACCAACACATTAATGACATGTAGTGGACACATGTGAAGGATCCACGTAATCCCTTAGATTTTTATTGAGTTTTTAAGACTACTTTACTAAATTTTTCCTTTGGGATTTAATCATCTTCACAATCCCAAGTTGGTCCTAACTCATCAGTAGTTAGGGTTCATAAACCTCTATTACTTTTTCTTATGGATTTGGATGAGTAAAGATACTTCAAAAATCTAGTTTGTTTCATGTAGTGCTTGGTAGGATTACAATACTACTTTACCTAACTTTTGATATGAATTAAAGATGTTTATTAATTTTGGTTTGAACTAGGAAGTGCAACTCAAGCTTGTAGGATTAATTTACTTCTTGTGTAATAAGTTAAGTAGCTTAGAAAATCCAAGTTGTATTAGAAATGAACCCAAACACTCAATTTTTTTAACTTATAGGAAATATGAGTAAATTGGGTTTTTTAGTGATGGTCTTTGGAAAAAAAATTCAACCTTCTAGAGCTATTTGAATCAACTGGAGAAAAGAAAACTATTAAAAACAAAAATTACTAAATACTAAAACATTATTCAAAGGATTGGTTTAACAAGGACAACTAACACACATAAGATGAAATTCAAAATTTTGAATAGGGGTAACCCAAAATTTCTAAGTGTGAAATTTTTGGGACACAATTATGAGTGATTAATAACCTAAAGTTGACATTACATGCTTGCCCAAATGTCACTATTCAATAGGATGTAGTGGTGGTGGACTTGCCTCCTTACTTTGCCATGTGTTTATCTAGAGACTTCACCTCAAGTATTGGTTACTACATATCATATAATTAGACATTTAATTTTAATAACTAATTATGGTATAAAGGTAACTATCCATTGTGAGTGCATTTCAATTTTCCACTTTGAGCCTTATATGCCAAGTGTTCTAAACACTAACTGTGTCATCTCAGATGAGGTTCTATAAGTTAGTGGAGTGGAAACTAATTCACCTATAGAGGGACTTATATATTTATTCCTTGATGAATGGGCCTTAAAATTACATTATCATGATCCATACAAACTAATTGAGGAGGAGGGACTTGGTGTTTATTGCCTCCATGATAATGATGCACTAATTCCATCCATGGTGAAGGATGATGAATGTAGTGATTGTCTATAGAATCTATACTTTGATGGATAAAGGAAAAATAATGGTAAAAAGGCTGTAATGATTTTGATATATTCATCAAATCAAATTTATTTTATTTAATTAATTTTTAGTTTGGTTTCTCAAATAATTATGTAGATTATGAGGCACTAGTCCATAGTTTACAGTGAGCTAGGAAGATGAGAATCAACATTTTGGAAATTTTTTGGTGATTTCAAACTTATATTTAACATATTAAGAGGTATTAACATATGTAAAAACACATTTATTATATTTTATAATCATATATTTTGGGACTTGATGATTTTTAATCTTTTGACATTCAGGCAGTGTTGAGAGAAAAACCAAACATGTGGATAGGTTGGCTTCCATAGGGAATCAATTTAGAATTATATATGATATAAAAATTGAGAAAAAACAAGTCACACATAAATTTTTTTATGATTCCTTCTATTTTGAATAGCCATAATAACTAGCAGGTCGTTGAGCATGATATTCAAATTCTTAGGTTCTTGCAAGAGGATGTTAAATTCTCTTCCAAGAATCAATCAAACATGTTGTAGTAGTACTGGGATCAAATTTTGAAAATAAAAAACTAATAATCTTCCCAAAGTATTGGTTACACTTTCAAACATATTTAGTGGAAATGATGAGATGAGGAGAGAGAAGTCCTCTTTGTCAACCAAAGAAGAGCACTATGCCAATGTGAAGATTGTAGTTGGAAAGAGTTTAAATTTGGGTAAAGTATGTACTCCTTTATAAAACATCCTTAATTAATTTATTTAGGAGTTTTAATAATGTGTTTTCATGTAAATATAATGATTTAAAAGGATTTGACCCAAGTCTAGGTTAACACACCATTGAGCTAAAAATTGAAACCAAACAAGTTAGACAAAGACAAAGAATCATAAATCCCAAAATTAAACCTTGGATGAAGACTTAGCTTCATAATATTAAATAATCATCAATCATATTTATAGTCAAGCACTCAATTTGGGTGGCAAACCTTGTTCCATTATAGAAGAAGAATGGTGAGATCAGACTTTTTGTTGTCTTTTGAGATTTGAATAAGGCTTATCTTAAGGATCACTATCCATTTCCATCCATGGAACAAATTTTTTAGCTGGTTATAGGTTCATAGAGGTTCCCTTTGCTGGATGGGTATAGTGGCTACAATTAGATATTGGTTAAGGAGGAATATTAGTTCAAGATAACCTTTACTATAGAGTGGAGAACCTTTAGATATAGGAAGATGCTATTAAATTTGTCCAATGCTGGAATAACCTTTTAGAGGACCATGTATATGGAATTAAAATGTATTATTAATAGGTTTGTTCTTATTTACTTGTATGACACAATTATTTTTTTAAAGGGTGAAACTGAGCAAACGGTCCATCTCAAAGAAGTTTTTGAAAGGTGTAGGCAATTTGGGGTGTCTCTTAACCCAAAATAGTGTCTTATCAGTACATAAAGGTAATATTATTAGACATGTGGTTTAAAAACATGCCTTAAGCATAGATCCTAAAAGGATATATTAAATTCTTACTCTCTTTGCCTAAACACAAGAAGGCATTACAAATATTATTAATAAAAAATAGTTTCATAAGATGGTATATTTCAGATTTTTCCACTTTAGAAAAGCCATTTAAAACCATGCTTAAGAAGAATGAAAGTTTTATATGGCCTAATAAAGGTATAAAGAGTTTTTAAGAGTTAAAATAAGCCATAGTTAGTTCTCTTATACTAATAAATCTATATTTCTCAAAACATTTTATCTTGTACACTTGTGCTAATGTGGACCACATTTCAAGTATTCTTATGCAAAAAAATCATGAGGCTTTGGATTAGACAATATATTTATTTATTAAAGGTTTAGAAGAGTATGAGATGAGGTATTTATTTTTGAAAAGAATGTTATTTGAGTATCAGGTCTCCCAAGAATTTTAGACCACTTGTTATCTAATAATATGATACATTTAATGGTTTCCCATCCAAGTATCAAGGAGTTCCTTTTGAACAAGGATATAAATTAGAAGAGGGATGGTTGGATAAAAATATAAATGGTGTATGATTTTAAAATTAAGGTCACAAATATGATTAGATGTAAAGGACTATGTCGACATCTAGCCCAAGAATTGCAAGAGGTTAAGGAGGTAGTTTTAGTGCTAAATGATGAATAAGTTGTAGTTGATCACACCTCATATTCTGACTAATTTAATGAATTTTTATGGTATATTCAAGATGATTATTATCCTCCTAATTTAATTTATTCAATAATAAGATATTTCAAGTTTAAATCTATACCATTTTTTCTTGTTGCTCGTGTGCTTTTCAAGAAAGACATCAATGGTATGTTATATAGATGTATAAAACCAAACTACACACAAAGGGTGATTAAAGAGTTCCATTATGGACATAGTGGTTGAAATTTATTAGAAAGAAATATAGACCTTAATATCATGAGATTTGGGTACTATTGGCCAAGTATATGCAATGATTATCATGTATGGGTTAGGAAATGTAATTAATGTCCTATGTTTTCAAGAAAAGTGAGACATGTAGCCTTGCATCTCTAACCAATTTTGGTGGATCAGCCCTTTGTCCAATAGGTATTTGACTTCATTGGCCTCGCTAACCCTCCTTCAAGTTTAGGTCATAAGTGGATCCTTACTGCCATAGACTACTTTGCAATATGGATAGAGGTAGTAGCATTGAAAGAAGTAAATGAATCTAGTGTGCTAGAATTTTATGAAGGTTTGATTATGACACTTTAAATTCCCTCCAACATCATTTAAAATAATTCCATGGACTTTTTGGGAGCTGAGATCAATCAATGGACTATTTAACAAGGTTTTTACCTCATCACTTCATCAAACTACTATCCACAAGGTAATGGCCTTGTCAAGTATATCAATAAGAACTTGATGAAGATCATAAGAAGGAATATTGAACATAATTAAAGATCATGGAATTTGAATTTTAAATCATCTCTATGGGCTGATAAGATCAAATATAAAATTTTCATATCCAACTCTCTATACAAGCTAGTTTATAGTAAGTGTTTACCATTTTTACCACAGGATAAAATGGGTCAACCCCCTATAGTAATAATCTTGTAGAGGGGAATTTTATAATGTCATGGTGTATGTTTTAGCTCATTTAAATTAATTTCATATGCCATTCTAGTCTTGGTCATGGTCTAGTTTAATCCTTGTGACATTTGATATGTTAGGGATCATTTTAGGGTTATATATGCAAGTGGCAGGTATTCATAGTGATCAATGTAGTTAGAGCATAGAACATATTTACTTATGACTTAAATAATTCATCCAAGATTTCAAAGATAAGATAGTAGCTCAGGAATAAGCTTTTTTAGCCACATCATTATCAAGACATCACATGGAAACTAGAATGGAATAGCCTACTTGTGCAATTTTTAAACATTCTCAAAAAGCCTCACATGACCATCATACCATACACAATCAATGTTATACATACCAATATCATGATCTACAAGTTTCATATCTCGATGAGTCTTTTATCTTGATATCTAAGCCTTCCAAGTCTAAGGGGTCAAGTCATTAATCACTTCAAATAGAATGATGAACCAACTCATTTATGTAATTTTTGTCTTCACTTAGGAATCCCTCAAAAGTCAAATGATTATAGCACCAAGAATTTCCTCATCCCATGAACATGTTGTGAAAGTTTTAATTCTGCATGAGCTTTGTGGCTCAAGTTATGAAGCTTCAAAGTAGAAGAAATAGAGTTAGATGTATGTGCTAAAGTCAAAATAAATCTCTAGCAAAGAAAAACCTTTTTAGATTAAATTTTATAGTTACATGAATGTTAATGATGATCATGTGAATGTCATTTGATAGAAGTGTGGATATTAATTTTAAGCTCATGAAATAGCCATTAGTTTTCAAGTAGTGGGTCTAAATATATCTAAAAATCCATAGTGCATCATAAATCTTGATCCAATGGTGTGAGATGAGTCAAAAAATCAAGGACTTTAGAGATTGATACATGGCATAAGCACATGAGGTTGGTAGATTGATATTAAATATTGAAATCAAATACAGGGTTTCCACATGGTGTAGTCCTATATAGAGTTGACAATTCAAGATCAAGTTCAATGACTCATGATCATTCATACCAAGCAGGATCAATGGTGTCAAATAGGTCAATAACTTAATGATTTGGATTAGATATCAACAACCATTAAATTTAAAGGTTGAAAATATAAGGGACTTCATAGAGAGTAAACACATGACCAAGGTCAAACTAGGGTAATATTTTGAAAGGGCACATTCTACTATTAAAGCTTGATCAAATGCCACTACATTGACATAGTGATGAAGTCAAGTATAAAGAACATAAAGGACCACCATCAAAGCTTAATATGGATCTCTAGCTCAAATATTTTAGTGTTGTAATGTCATTTTATGATTGTGTTCACTTTCTTTAAATAAGGGTCCATGCATATATGAATCCTTGGTTCCTATAGTATCATAATGGGTCTATTTAGACATATAAAAATCAATGAATGAAGATATGTGGTCTATAGGTCATAATCAACATAATGAGATAGGAAAACCAATACTCTAAGATTGGTTTACTATCTATAATGGACCTATATGTGAGGGGCCAAGTTTGATTATGATCCAGTTAGAAAAAGAGATAAAAATTTAAAGTATTTCATGGAAGCATTCATGTAGACCACAATGGTTCCACCTCTAGGACTAATTGTATGAAAGTGACCCTTCTATGCATTACTCATGCCATGACAAACTAGTTAGGAACAATTAGCACTAGGACAAATTTCTAATAGAAGGACCTAATTACTATATTTCATTAATGTCATAACTTATCTCAAAACCATTGGATCCCATCATTACAATCATATAGAGAATGAGTGGATAAATAATGAGCTATTGTAACTACTTGACATGACCCAGATCAATCAGGAAGTTCCAAAGAAGTATACTAGTAGAGGAAGTTATAACTATGGTCCAAATGAGGTTCAACTCATTTGATTCCCCTTGGGACTTATCTTTTCCCACTTATATTTCTCAAATGATATAATTAAATACCATTTTGGCATTTTTAATCAAACCACAACATGTATGGTGAAGCCCTATTGGACTGATGTCATATTTTACCTTTGAACATTAATGCAAATCTATTTCTAAGTTTTGAATAATTGTCTATGTATATAAGTGATGTACGGTGATAAGAAGTGATGATTATAAATCCTTCCTTCCCTTATCCTTTTATGTTTGAGAAATATTTCCTAGTCTAATAGGTCATATAGAGTGTATTCTAGTATGTAAATCTTTTTCAAGTGTAATATTGTCCTTGGAGTGTGAAATCTATCCTCTAGTTCATTTACTTTGTGTTGCTTCTGACATCTCACCTCTATATTGAAGTTCTCATGTTAGAACCCATTGAGACTTAGAGACTAGTTTATATTCCTTTTTTCATCATGGTATAAATATGATGGTCAAATGGAAGATATTTTGGTACATCACCTCATTTATATTAGGTTCATTTCATGTAACTTTTGACTCTTTTCCCCTTAATTAACTAGTTAAGTAGTTTTGAGCATCTCAAGATACATTCAGGGAGCTAGCCCTTAAATCTAGAGGCTCATTTATAATATAGGTGCACCCACATAACAATAAATGTTCCCATGTTTCCCAAATATGGAAGAGGATTGAACACCATATTCTAGGGTGTAAGATTTGGTGACACTAGTTTTGTCATACTCAATGGAACCCATTTTATTCAAGACAAATTTTCAAGGTGAATGCTAGTCTTGACAACATCAGTTGTAAATTGGTGTGCTACCCAACATTTGGTGATTCCTCCATGGTAAATATGGTTCAAGGTAATTTGTTTTTGTTATAAACATTCCCTCATTTTTCATGGTTCTCACTAGGTCATCCTCTACTAGAACATCTAATCCTATTAACCCACCTATTCAACCTAAAATGCTTCTTGTAATTTAGTATACATAGTATAATCTACCCTTTGAATAGTGAGTTGATTTTTTTAGGGAGGAAGAGGTTGAAGAGGCTAAAGAAGTTAAATATCTCAAAGAAGAAGACATGTTCAGACCTGATTCTTTCCTTACCTTCAATACTAATAATCCAATTCAACTTCATGCATATGATGTCATTCTTCTTATTACCACAAAAGGTGTTCCCATATTCAATGGTGAGAGTCATATCACACCTAGCGAGTATAGTAAGGATATTTATAAATTTTGTAGTTTCAAAAATTTGTTTGATAGAACATTTCGATTAGGATATTTGTCATATCCTATAAAGGGAGCACTCTTGATTGGTATATGATTATATAAGGTGGATGCATCACAACATGGGATGAGTTTGGAGTGTTATTTACTTCTAGATTTGCAAATTAAAGTGATCATTCCTCTCTCATACATTAGCTCAATGTGATAAAAAGGGGACCCAAAGAAATAATGCATGACTTCAACAAAAGGTTTCAAAAGACTCAGCATAGACTTCCTCCTTTTATGAGACCACATTCTATCTTTGTATTCCCTACTTACTTGAAATTCATTAAGACTAAAATCACTATCATGCTTCAATCTATGGGATATTCCACTCTTCCTGAAGCATATGATTTTGCTATCAAAATTGAGAATAGTCTCATCCAAGATGTAATATTGCCTCTTAAGGTGTCTATTCCTCATTTTTCTCATAATTTTTATAGTATTCTATATGTATCCCAAGTTCTTAATGTCAATACCAAAACTAAGGTGGCTCGTAGGGAAGTAAAAGATGATGCTTATTAAAAAGCAAAGTTCCTAGCCTTAGAGGCTCAGACTAGTCAAGATAATATGCAATAAGGTGACTATAATAATAATTAACCTTATTAATAATAATATGGAAGAGGAAGAGGCTAATGCTAGTGTAATCTTAATAGGCCTGCCAATGTATACAATCCTAACTCTGCCACTAATACAATAACGATGGTACCAGTTCATAGTAATTTGGTACAAGGAGAATATTGGTAGAAAGAGAAATTTAAAGATGTAAATGAGAATGGGTAGCAAGCTTTGGTGGCTCAAGGATTATTTTTCCCCTCTTATCAAATGAGGATGAGGTGATGATGTAAGTTAATGAGGACTGGCAATGTTAATGAGAGATCTTCACCAATTTTTTAATTAAAGACACTTTTATGATAAATCAAAGATCCTATATCATATATAATATAGGGTATAAGAGGAACAATATAGGAGGTGGTATTATCATTCCCATATGCTCATCTAATCCTCCTGCAAGGCAACAAGACATAGTCATAAATGTGATAGTTTTAAAAGCTTCTACATCTCCACCAGGCTAAAATATGATAAGGTCTGCTCCTATTCCTCAAGTTCTAAGTAATTATATGACTATAAGGGCATAAGATAAAGTATTTATGGATTATTTAAATTTTTATATTATCTGAATAACACTAAAACATCCACTTCTCTTTGGGATGTTCTTCATATGCATGGTAGAAAAAACTCCTACAAAAGTAGTTATTTGTTATCCCAGCTAGTGTTTCACCCTAAAATAAAATTCATGGCCATGTTGATCTTGTAAATTATCTTATTAACATTTTTTAAGAATCCACTAGGGTTGAGAAAACTTCACCATTTTACCTCACCCTCATTATAGGTGATAATTTGGTACACAATTTCATAATTAATAGTGGAGCTTCTACTTATGTCATGCCCAAAGTTGTAGCTAACAAGTTGAGCTTAAAATATGAGCCACATGAAAAAAGGGTCCTTAAATTATATGATACACCTAAAAATATAATGGGACTGATAAAAGTCTTGAAGGTTATCTTGCACTATTATCCTAGTTTTCTTATCTTGTAAGACATAGTTTTGGTTTATCTCCCAACCCACTTTGCAATCTACCTATCAAGGGACTTCATAGCCAAGATAGAGTGTTATCTCTCAACTGACTGGTATTTCTTGGATTTTAGAATAAGATACAAATACAAGGTGATAATTAGGACATAATCCCTTGCAAGGTTTCACATTGAACCTTACATTGAGATAATTTCTAATTTGAATTGTGATGTTGATGAAGAAAAGGATTCTAGTCTAGATGATATCTCTTCCTCCAAGCTTGAGTCATTACAGATTTGTTTCTTGATGAATATGGTACTAAAAATTATGATCATGATACCTATTATTTGGTCAAGGAAACTAATTTAATAGTGTATTACATATATGAATGAGTACCAACACCTCCACTTTCTAAAGAAGAAGGTGAAGATGATTAGCTATGGAAGATGTTTTTTGATGGCCCAAGAATTAAAGTTCATGTAGGGGCTAGTGTTACATTCGTCTCTCCATATAAGCAATAATATTATGATTCACAAAAATTTAATTTCAATTGTAATTGTAATGTATCTGAGTATGAATGCTTAATTCATGGCCTTCAATGGGTAAGGAGAAAATGAATCAAGAACTTGAAAGTATATGGAGATAGTGAATTGGTTTTGCATTAGGTGAGGAATGTGGATGATACCAAGAACCATTTTATTAAGTCATATAGACATAGGGTATGGGATCTGATTAAAGAATTTGATGCATTCAACATTCAATTAATCCCAAGGGAGTAAAATAGTCATGATAATAGACTAGCTACCATAGGAGCTCAATTTGATGCTCCAACTACCAAATATGAGGAAGGAAAATAGTCTCATATTAAGATCATTATCAAACCTTATAAATCTAATAATTAAGTGTCTTTTCAAGTGTTTGATAGTGATAAACACATTACATGGTTCTTTCAAAATGAGGCTGATTTTTATTCAAGAAATCAAAGGAGGATAAAAAATTTGGGTGATCAGATTTTGCAAATAAGAACCAATAAGATACCTAGGGGTTTGGTGACCTAAAAAATATCTTCAATGAGAATAATAAAAATAAGAAGGAGAAAGTGAGCATGTCTACAAATGAGGATAATTATGAAAGAGTCTTGATATTCAGGGATAAACTCTTCAAACTAGGCAAGGTATGTTCTAAATTGGAGAACAACCATTCATTGAGATGTGTAGAGAGTTTAATGATACCTTTACTTGGGAAAATAAGGACCTCAAAGGATTTGATCATATCTAGGCACACCATACCATTGAGTTGTAATGTAGAGTTAAAATGGTTAGAGAGAAATAAAGACCCATCAAACCCAAGGTTGAGAAACTCATGAGGTTAGAGCTTACCAAACTCCTTGACTCTAAGATAATATTTCCTATCAAGCATTCAACATGGGTAGCTAACCTTGTGCCTGTTAGAAATAATAATGGGGAGATAAGACTTTATGTGAAATTTAGATATCTTAATAGAGTGTCACTTAAATATCACTATCCTCTACTCTTAATGGAACAATTTTTGTAAATGGTTTCAAGTTCTCAGCATTTTTATCTTCTAGATGGATGTTCAAGATATAATCATATTTTATTCAGTGAGGATGATTGGTTCAAGATAGCCTTCAATACTAAATAGGGGACCTTTTCTTATAGGAAGATTGACTTTTCTTTATCTAATGTCAGTGCCACATTTCAAAGAGTAATGGGCATGGCCTTCAAAGGTTTGATCAATGAGATGCTATTGTTTTATCTAGATGATATAATAATATTTTATAAGGATGATAATGAACACATGCAATATTTGAGATAAGTGTTAGAAATATTTAGGAAGTATGGATAATCTCTTAATCCAAAGAAGTTCATCTTTGTTGTTCATGAAAGTAATCTCTTAGGACATATTATTTCCAAGGATGGTTTGATTATTGATCTTAAGAGAATAGAAGATATTATAGGATTATCATTTCCATTGCATAAGAAAAGTGTTCAAAGTTTATTAGGAAAGGTAAATTTTGTAAGAAGATTCATACTTGGCTTTGCATATCTGATGAATCCTATCATAGCTATGCTCAGGAAGAACCAAGTCTTTTCTTGGACCAAAGAGGTTAAGAGTAGATTTGAATCCATAAAAAAAAAATTGAAAAAGATCCTACTCTTGTGAATATTTATTTTAATAAATAATTCATTTTGTATTATTTTTCTAACCTTGATAATAACTTAGCCATGCTGATGGAAAAAAATGATGAGGGTGTGGAGTATCTAATTGCATTATTTAGTCAAGGTTTAGAAGATTATGAAGTCAAGTACACCTTTATGTAGAAATAGGTCCTTACTATTGTAAGAGGAGAAAAGAAGTTTAGACATATGGTTTCAAATAATAATATTCATGTTATGGTCTCTCATTATAATGCCAAAGAGTTTATTTTAAGCAAAGATATTAATGAAAAGAGAGCAGGGTAGATCACTAAGGTAATAGAGTATGATGTTGATATCAAAGTGAAAAAATTGATAAGGGTAAAGGCATTTTTTAACATCTAGATTCAAATATTAATGAGTCAAAATAAGAGGCTCTATTCAATCATGATTGTTCCTAACCAACTTCCTTAATACCTCGATAAAGTTAGGCACATGATGTGATCAGATTTCTTGAAAATGGTGAGTATCCTAATAATATGAGTAGACCAAAAAAGAGATATTTTAGATTATAAACTATTCATTTTTTTTGTAGATGTGATTTTTAGGAGGGACATCAATGGTGTGTAATTTAAATGCATTGATAATGACTAGTTTGGAGTGTTTCTTGAGAAGTTCCATGATGGGACAATAGGAGGTCATTTATCTCTAAGAACCATAGCTACTAAGATCATGAGGGATGGTTATTATTGGCCTAGCCTCTTCAACTATTTCCATGCTTGGGTTAGAAGGTGTGGACAATGTGATTTATTTGTATGAAATTAGAAGTTTTCATCTCTTCCTTTGAATCCTATCTAAGTTGATAAACCTTTCATGTAATGGTGTCTTGATTTCATTGGCATGATAAATCCCCCATCAAGCACTGGTCATAAATGTATACTCACAATAACTAATTATTTTTCAAGATGGGTTGAGGCAATAACATTGAAGGAAGATAATGGTAATGGTATCTTGGAGTTCTATGAGAGCATCATAACAAGGTTGGGTACTCCTACTATTATTTTAGATAATGCTCTATCTTTTATGGGTGCTAAGACAACTTATTTGGAAAATAGTAATGGCATATTATTGAGCACTTCATTCAACTACTACCCCCAAGGTAATGGGATGGCTAAATCTACTAATTAGAATCTAATCATAATCATTAAGATAACCTTTGAGCATAACCAAAGACCCTGGCATACTAAATTGAAGATAACCTTATGGGATGATAGGATAACTCCCAAGAGGTCAACAAGAATTTTAATTTTTTGATTTTCTTTGGAAAGGAAGATAGGTTGTCTATCTCTCAAGAGTTTCCTTCCTTAGATTTAGCACATCAACTAGAGTTTCTTGAGAACCCTCTAATGGAGGTGAGATTTTCATAATTAATGGAGTTGTAATAGACTAGAGATAAATATCATAAGGCTATGGAACATCACTAAGTACTAATGAAGAAGTATTTTGACAAGAAGGAAACTCTAAGATCATTTCACGAAGGTGACAGTCTTGAAATGGGATGAAGATAGATAAAAATGAGGGAGATGTACCAAATTTCATACCTTATGAAGTGGAACATATGTCATCATCAAGTGTAAGGAAAGTAATTATTTTTAGTTATAAAGGATGAATGGAGAAGAACTACATATCCTTATTAATGGGAAACATTTCAAACCCTGCTACTGATAATTAAGGGTCAATTTTGCACATATTAGATAAGGTGTTTATTTCATTTCTTGTTGTGTTGTGTTCCAATAAGTGCTCTTGAAACACAAGTGTGTTTCTGATTAATTCCTTGTTTTGTGTTTTATTCTTGTTATTTTCTATGTTTTGTGTTTTGTTCAAGTCAATTTATATGTCAAACCTGTTACACATTTGAATCCATAGCCTAATAGATAGGATTAGGTAATTGTTCATGACATATCAAACATGACACCCTTGAGAAATTGCCAAGAATGTTAACACATTTTTACCATAGGCCAAAATGGGTCAACCCCCTATAGTCAAAATATTATATAGGGGATTTTTATAATGTCATGGTGTATGTTGTATCTCATTTAATGTATAGGGGATTTTTATAATGTTAGGGTCATATATGTAGGTGGTAGCTCTTCATGGTGATCATTGTAGTTAATACATCAAATAGGTTTACTTATACCAAAAATAATTCATTTGAGCTTTCAAATATCAAGAAATAGCTTAGGAACAAGCTTTATGAAGCTAGACCATCATTAGGTTGTCAAATGGAAATTAAAATGGAGAAAATTATTTGTGCAATTTTAAAATATCTTCAAAAAGCCTCTCATGACCAGAAAACCATGCGTGATCAATTTTATATATACCAATATCGTGCTTTACAAGTTTCACATCTTGATCAATCTTATATCTCAATATCTAAGCCTTCCATGTTTATTTTTCCAAGTCTAAGGAGCTAGGTCATCATGCATGTCACATAGGAATGAATGAACCAACTCATTTGTGAATTTTTTTTTTCACTCAAGAAGCCCCCATGAAATAAGGGATTATAGTGATAGGTATTTATTCATGCCATGAGCATGCTCTAAAATTTTCAATTATATGTAAGATTTTTGGCTCAAGTTATGAAGCTTCAAAGTTGAATCAGTAGAGTAAGACATATGTGCTAATGTCAAAATAAATCTTGAGTAAAGAAAAACCTTTTGAGCTTAAATTTGATGGTTGTGTGAACATCAATGATGGTCATGTAAATGTCATTTTATGGGAGTGTAGACATCAATTTTAAGCTCTTGAAATAGCTATCAATTTTCAAATAGTGGGTTTTAGTAGATCTAATAGTGCACATTGCATCGTACATCTTGACCTAATAGTGAGATATGAGTCAAATAGTCAAGGAGCTCAAGAAATTTACACATGACATAAGTGTGTGAGGATGGTATACTTGAAATGGATCCATAAATCAAATATGGGTCGACCACATGGTGTAATCTTAGATAGAGTTATCAAATCAAGATCAAGATCAATGACTCATGATTATTCAAACCAAGTAGGATCAATGGTGTAAGATTAGTCAATGAGTCAATGATATAGATGAGATATTGATATCTAATGAAATTAAAGGTATATAAAATAAGGGACTTCATGGAGATCAAACACATGACTAAGATCAAACCAAGGCAAGCTTTTGAAAGGGCACATTCCACTGTTAAATCTCAATCAAATTCCATGAAATAGATAGTGATTTAGTCAAGTATAGAAAACATAAAGGACCACCAACAATGCCTAACATGGACATCTATTTTGAATATTTAAGGGTTGTAGGGTCATTTTATGACTATGTTCACTTTTTTTAAAGAAGGGTCCATGCATATATGAATCCTTAGTTCTTGTAGTAGTATAGTGGGTCTATTTGGACATATTATAATCAAAGAATGAAGCTATGTGGTCTATAGGTCCTTATCGACATAATCAATATAGGAAAACCAATATTTTGAGATTGGTTTTCCATATATAGTGGACCTATGAGAATGGGGGAAAGTTTGATCATGATCTAGTTGGAACAAGAGCTATGATTTCAAACTATAGGAAAACCAATAGTTTGAGATTGGTTTTCCATATATAATGGACCTATGAGCATGGGGGAAAGTTTGATCATGATATAGTTGGAACAAGAGCTATGATTTAAATGGATTCCATGGAAGCATGCACATAGACCTCAATGGTTCCATCTCTAAGACCAACTATATGAAAGGGACCCTTCTCTCCATTGTGCACACCAAGATAAACCAATTAGGAGTAGTTAATACTATGACAAATTTCTAATAGATATACCTAATTATTTTAACTTTATTAATACTAAAAATTAAATATAAATCACTAGATCTCATCATTGTAAACATATAGAGTGTGAGTGAAGGAATAATGAACTATTGCAACTATTTGAAATTACCCAAATCAATCAAGAATGTCTAAAGAAGCATGTTGGTAGAGGTAGTTGTAACTATAGTTTAAATGAGGTTGAATTCATTTTATTCCCCTTAGGACTTTTCTTTTCCTACTTCTCTCTCTCAAATGCCATAAGTAGCTAGCATTTTAGCCTTTGTAAGTAGACCAACCATGTATGGTGAAGCCCTGTTGGATTGTTGTCATATTTTACCTTTGAACATTAATGCAAGTCTATTTTTGAGTTTTAAACAATTGTTTAAGTCTATACGTGATGTATGGTGATGAGAAGTGATAATTCTCTATCCTTCCTTCCCTTATCCTTTCATGTTTGATCAAGAGTTCCTAATATAATAGGTTATAAGAGTGTAGTCTAGTGTGTAAAGATTTTTCAAGTGTAATATTATCTTTGGAGTGTGCAATCTTCCCTCTAGTTCATTTTCCTTATGTTGTGCTCACATATCACCTCTATATTGAAATTCTCATGTTAGAACCAATGAATATTTAAAGACTATTTTGTATACCTTATTTCATCATGGTAGAAATATTATGGTCACATGGAATATATTTTGGTGCATCACCTCCATTAGATTAGGTTCATTTCATGTAACTTCTAATATTTTCCCCATAAGTAAATATTTAAGTAGGTGTGAACATTTAAAGATACATTTAAGGAGCTAACCCTAAAATTGAGAGGCTCATTTCCAATATAGGTACACCCACATACCTACAAATGTTTCCATGTTTCCCAAATCTAGAAGAGGATTGAACACCCTCTTCTATGGTTCAAGATTTGGTGACAATAGTAAGAAAGTAAGGTTAACTATTTCTCTTGAGTTTAATACTTTAGAACTAATGCACCAACTTGAGTTGTTGGAGAAATAACCAATGGAGATCAGATATGATGAGCTTATGGAGATAGAAGAGATTACTAATCAATCCACATTAGCCATGGAAACTCACTAAGCACAAGTGAAAAGATCCTTTGACAAAGGAGCTTCTTCATAGAGATTTTAAAAAGGATATTTGGTTCTAAAATAGGATGAGGATAGAGCTAAAATAGGAAGGCATACCAAGTTTTAATCTCTTTAGAGTGGCCCATACATAATCTCTAGCTTTAAATCCCACAATGCCTTCCAACTTGTAAAGATGGATGGTGAGGAGCTTCCAATCTCAGTTAATGGGATACATCTAAAATAGTATTATTGAGAGATAATTTCTTTATACATAATTAGTTTATTTGTTTTCCTCCAAGTGTTGTCTTAGAACATTAGTTTACTTATGTTTTTTTAGATAAGTACTTTTCTTTCACATTTTCCTTGTTAGTTAGTCTCCCTTGTTTTGTGTGTTTTTTTCCCTATTTTGGAGGAGAAGGTTGTCTTACTTTAAAATTAAAAGAGTCTTATATTCATAGATTAGTTTATTGTTATCATTATAGATTGTAAAAGTGGTTGTATGAGTCTAAAATAGATGTCATTGGTTTGGTTCTCACCCATAACAAGCATGCTTCATAGTTGAGTCACCAAAATATTGACAAGTTTGACCTCACATGTCAAAATATCACCATACCATTCAAAATGTTACTTTTCATGTTGTTTTCCATATTAATTATTATGTTGGTATTGTAATGTAATTAGAATAGTCATACATAACCTTGATTAGTAGAGTTTAAGGTAGTTTTGATTAAATTAAGGATTTGATCATCATGACCATGTGCTTGTTTAACCACCTTTGTGACTAGTTTTAGGTTGTGTCAAGAGATGAAATGAGTCCAAAATATCATAAGAGGACTTATGTACTATGGAAAAATCATATCATGTTGTGCAGTTGATCAAACTAGTTGGTGATAGGTTTGACTAACTTTTTGACCTAATTTATTGCATTTTTATTCATTTTATGGATTTTGGATCAAATTTTGCACACGAATGATAGTATAATATCATAATAAGTATATGGAATACCTTTTAAGCCATGAAAATTACAATGGATCCATTTTTTAGTAGTTTCATCAGACTTATCAAGTGATTTTGGTAGTTTTAATACCAAAAGACCTATTTTGAGGCCATCTATACAATTATTCAAGGTAAAATTGAGAGTAAATCCTATTCAAGACCTTATTTTCCATGAAAAAGTCAAATAAGTTATTTTGAAAAGGTTTTACATTTTGAAATGAATAAATCTGATTTATCTCTCATATCAACCTCCTTGGCAGTTCTATAAGGGCCATCAATTTTTGCTTAGCATAGGTAAGAGAGAAATTGAAGTCTAAAATATCTGGAAATGATAGGTACCCTAATGTACATCAAATTAGTGCCATTAGTTGTCAGATTCATCCCCCCATATTTATGAACAATTGCTACGAGTGTAAGGAGTTCACTATGTCCTAATCATCTAAATAGGGTCTTGGAATTTATTCATCTATTCACTTCAGAGCTTGATGGATAAAAATGGTTTTAGGGGGATTATTTAAAGGTTAAATATAACCTTTTTAATGTTTTAGTCATCAGCTAATTTGCCTTAATAATGGGCTTTTTGATAGGAAACCAGTTACTTATCTTGACTTGAGATTTAGTAATTTTCAATCAATGTTGATATATCAATGGAATGTGTTTGTTTTTAGGAGTTTTTAATCTCATGTTTTATTTATAGTATGTAGCTTTAATTCAAGAAATTTTTATTTACTTTATTCTTAAAAATCTCTTTCTTGAGATAGCTTGGTTGGTCATTCAGCCCTTCCATAAGGTATAGTTGTAGATATAATGAGAATATCAATGTGTGAAGAGAATATTGGTGAGATTGTCACTATCTATCCAAGTTTATGGAGGATGATAAATATTTTATTTACCATTGGAGGATATTACATGTGATTTAAAATGACCATGCTCTCTTAAGAGTTCAATATTTATCTTGTAGGCCTAATGAGAAGCCTAGAAGGATATCATGGTAGTTAATAAATGTTATGAAGGTTCATGAATATGAAAAGGTTCATTTTTAGGTCATGATATTGTTTAAGAGTGATCATACGATCTTCAAGATGACTAGAAACACTCTTGGGAGCAATAAAATTAGTTTAGAGCCTTAAACACCTAAAATAACACTAAAGCATTATATGTTAATATGTTTCCAATGTAAGATACCTTCTATAAGATTGTGTGTTGAAGGTTTATGAACTCCCATAGTAGTAGGAATGACATTTGAGACCCATAACTAATATTTGACCTCATTTAAGCTTAAGAAACACAAAGCATCTCACTCGAGGAGCAAATTTAATTTCTCATACCATATATCACACTTTTCATGGGGGGATGAACCATTTGGGATAGTTGAGTAGGTAATATAAGAAGTTTTACAAGTGAAATGAGGTTAATTAATGATTTATTCTTTATGAACAATTGTTATGACCCCAAACATGTCTTAAACCTCTCTATAACCTTGATAATGACTAGTCATGGGAAAAAGACCTCAAAATCACATCTAATACCACATTTTGATCTTTATACCTCTTGTATATTGTTTAGGTATCAAAGGAGGTTATTGACATGCATTTTGATGTTGATGTCACTTTTACGGATTGTTATAAATACCCTATTTTTACATGTTTTGGGTGTTTCTTAGGTGTTACAAGAAGAGAAATTCCCAATCATTGTATGAGATAATTTCATATGTTTCTTAGCTATTAAATTATAAAAATTTCCATGGGATATTCTTTTGGTGATCATACTAAGCCAATTTTTGAAGGTAGTCCCAAACAAGCTCAAAATAAGACTAAGATAGCAAGGTGATTTCATGGTTTGCATAATTTCATACCCCAAAATTGACATGGAAGTTGGTGGTATCATAGGAAAATTTAATCACATGAATTTGGGTGATTTTAAATGTGTGGGATATTCTTGGAGAAATATTTCTACTTTTTAGGCTTATAATGGCTAATTTAACCTAATTTGGGAGAGATAATGAGCTACAAATTACATTTACACTCAAAAAGTGATCACCAAATTTTATTTTAAGTTGTAGATATTAATGGGTATCCAAAAATATGATCATTTTTCAATATTCATCTCCATTTTCTTACATACAAGGATCTTTACCTATTAGGAGGGTTACAAGGATTTGAGATGAATATTGAAAAATAAATGATATATTTACATGATTCATGGGATATTACAAGATCTTTAGTGCTTGTTTGACTCCATCAACAAGATTTGGAACTGGAAGGAGAGAAGGCTTTTTTGGAGACATGATACATTTTCAAAATTTCCAAACTCCTTACATCTAATACTTGACCTTTTCAAACTTATTTTTGGCATATATATACTATTATCTTTTAAAAGGTTTATTATAATCCTTATTCAATGATTTAGTGTTTCAAATCATTTAAAATTTCATCTTCAACATGGCATAGAAGGGAAATGTGGAGTTTGTGTTCAAGAGTGAAACTTTACTACATGGAAGGATTATAAATATCATACCAAATCTATAAAAATACATTTAAAGTCATTAATAATTCAAGGAGACTTGGTTACCATGATTTATATATTTATATAGATGATATAATCATGATAAATATTGACACAAATAAATTTTAATATCACATAAGTGTTACCATAGGTGTTCTATAAGTTGATTTTCTGGATTGTGTTTTTGGTCCTACAGGGAACTTTCTGTGTGTATGAAAAAGATGTTCCTTAGTCATTTATCACTATGTTGAATGATAAAAAAATATTTAAGGTGTTATATAATAATAATAGGATAATTTTAATTAATTTTTTTATCATTTTAATTCCATGTTCCATTTTTGAGAGTTAAATGATTTTGACTGTGTGTTGATAGTGTTTGATGTTTCTGAGTAATCCATCTACAAGAATGTTATTGAGGCCTTTTGGCCTATGTGATGGATATCAAAGAATTTTGGGAAGTATTTTAATAATTTAATATAATATTAATATTATTTTATTCATGGGTTATCTATTTAAATTGTATATATAGTTTAGATTTGCAAGATAGACTTTTAAGCAGCAAGAAGGCCTATTGGTGAGGAGACTTAATTGGTAGGTCCAAGTAGTGAAATGGGCCAAATGGAGTTGGGAACCCAAGGTTAACTTATAAATGGTATATTGGGGGAATTTATGAATTTTTAATCCACTTTTTAATATAATAAGTGTTCCCAAGGGTCAGAGTGGTAACATGAGGATAGGACAAACCTAATTGCATTAGGTCTCCATTTGGTGTAATGGTGGATTTAGTCCTTATCGACTATGACCAAATAATATATTATTTGTTTAAATCATGAAACATGTGTAATTATATGTTTAAATCATAATAAAATTATGTTTATGTCATTAGCTAACCAAGATTGGTATGATAAAGAATCAAGTATAAAGTCAAGGCCTAATAAGCCTATTTAGACTAGTTAGAGAATTGAGTTAATGAGAAAAGGGTATCTTGTTTTGGAGAACATGTTGAGAGATTTAAGATCATTATTAATATGATAAAATAACTCCATGAGTATATAAGTATTTTTATATAGGTTTTGAGGAAGTTCATTTGACCTGATTCTACCAGAGAGAGGGCTAATTGAACGAGAAGGCCTAAGAAGTTATCTGAGTGAGATTGAAGTGTAAAGAGTGAAAAAGAATGTTTTAATATATATTTGAGTTAAAATTAGGTTTTTTTAGTTTTATTATATATCAAAGGTTACTTATTTTGAAATTACCTAAGGGGTTGGAGGATCTTTGTAAGATAGAGCTTGCAGAAGACTAGTTAAGTTGATGTTTATCTAGATAGGGGTTGGAGCTCCTTGTGAAGTTGGTGCTTAACTAAAACTTGGATCTTGAAATTATATGACTATATTCCATGCACATGGTTTAGTAGGTTTTATCCCCAAATAGGGTTTCCCACATATATTTTTTGTTCTCTCATGATATTTTTGTGTAGTTGTTTGCTTATGTATTGATCTTTTATGTGAAATGAATGCTTTATAAAATGATGAACGTAATTGAATATATATTATTAAGAAAATAATTCATCCCCCCATCTTATTAGCTACTTCCAATACCCATATATGTCTATATATATATATATATATAGGGGTATTGGGTACAATAGTGGGTAAAATGTGTACCATGGTCCACATGAGGTCATTTAATGTCTCTTTAGCCTTGATAATATTCATTTTTACTCGTTAGTGTCATTTTATGTTGTATAAGGGCATTTTGAGTCATTTATGAGACTATTACAATTTTAATAGGAGGAAATTTTTTAAAATCTCATATTAAACATCACCCATGTTATAATATGTTAGAGAAACTATTGGAAAACTGATATAATGTAAGTGTAATGTCAGAATAAGAAGATCAGTGGGAAAATTGGTAGTTTCATGTGGTTCTAGGTAGTTATATGGTTTGTACAGTAGTTATGGCATGTTTGAATGTTTCAAAAGTGTCTATTTAGGTCCCTTGAACTCATTTCCATGTTTGGGCAGCCTTGAAAATCTCAAAAATGGTAAAAACCATCCTATTTCTTCTATTGTTCTCCTTTAAATTTAAAAATGGTCAACCAGTTTTAGTCTGGTATAGACAAAAGGAGGTGAGTTGGATCAAGTAATTTTGGTCAATGATAAAAATATTTCTATACTCAAAATTCATTTTAATAATTATAAGATTGGTTACTTTTGCTCTATTAGTCATTTATAAGAAGTTCTGATCCTCTTTTCTACCTACACATCCCCATGGTCTTCAATTTCATCCTCTGTCTGGATTGAATTTTTCAAACCTATGGTTGTACATGATCTTGGGGGAGTATTAACATCCTTTTCACAAAGTATTAAACTTATTTTAATATGTTTTTTGAATTAATAAGGCATAATAATCTCATTCTTGCCAGCAAGGACTCCATTCATAGTGTTTAGACAATGTTTTAAGTCTTGCAAAGATTACCTTCTTATACTGGATTCAAAACAAAGATGGAATGTTGTTTACTATCTCATATAAAATGGTGATACATTTTCCTTCATGAAATTATTTCTTTCAAGAGTGTTACTTATAGGATACAAGGCCTAACACATTGCATATAATTAGTTTCTCTTATGACTATCACCAAAAGTTAGATGGAACCAACCTTGAGTAGTCATGTCCATGGAATAAGGATGATTCAATATGGTGAGAAGGAGGGTGGAAAAACTAAGTTTGATCCATTTAAAAAGGTTATGAATTGGTTTTGATAATCAATATAACACTTATAATCATATACCATATCTTCACCTAAATACTTCTTGTAGTAATACCTACAGGTATCCCCAACAGAGGACTAAGAAGATTTGAATAAAGGTGTTGTAACTTATTTGAAACCTTATTTATGTATAATATCATTGATAAAATCAATAAATTAGTGGTCAATACATCACTACATAAGGAATAATTGATAACCATGTCTAAAATTTGGAAATTTTCATTTGGAGATATATTATCTTAATTTATAAAAATCATGATTTTGTATATATTCAATGCCATCTCATGGCAAAATATCTTGAGATGTGTGTAGTCTAAGTTGTTTTCATCATGTATCCCAAGCATATGGGAAACTAATTAACAAATAAATTTATTCTTTGGTCATGATAAGGGATGTGTAATTAGGATTCCAACTCAAGGAATGTCTAACTATAGACTTTCAGTGTCATCTATAGTACTTTTGAAGCCTAAGTGATCCTATAATGCAATAATGACATGATGTTTACATAGATCAAGGCATAGTGAATCCATTTGGGTTAGAATAGTTCAATTAATATAAATAAGGGTCAAAAATTATTATATCGTATGTGAAGTAGAAACCATCACCTACAAGTTTCATAGTCCCTAAATTGTCATCTATAGCCTAACTGTAGACCTATAGGGTTGATGATGAGAAGAGAGAAGTTAGAAACTTGGCAGGAATATATATTTACTTAAGTGAAAGTGATATAATTATCTTAAAATGACTAGAGATAATAATGAATTTCTTAGGTCTAAATTAATAGCTACACAATCCTTTTAAGTCTCCTTGATTATAACCTATTGGTGACCTAATCAACATAGTTTGCTATTGTATGCAGACTAGGCCTAACAAAGTAGAGAGTGCATGTTAAGAAGGTTAGCATAAGTATATATGAATTTATCATGATAAAACCACTTTTATAGTGGTAGTACCATATACATATGATTCTTACATAAGGAAATATGGTAGTAACACTAACATGAAATCATAATTTTTAGGTCTCTTAAAACCCTACATAGTCATTGGTCACACAAGTTTGTCTTAAAGTTTGTTAAGCTGTGGATGATAGAAAGGTGATCAAACCCTAATATTTTGTGTAAAAGGTCCTCATGAACTAATATATAATCTCATGACTCTAATTTGACTAATAAAATAAGGGAGATTCCCTCCATTTTGTCTTTGATAGAGGATACTCCAGTCAAGATGAAGACTACAGGTTGAGCACATGAAGATTGGGAGTGTAACATTAATAGTCTTAGGATGCTATGAAGTGTTTTATATTTTTGATTTGAGAATTATAAAATTTTGAAAAATATCTATATTTATCATAAGTACTTAGGTTAGCCACAGACAAATTAAGCACAGTCAAGCCTATTAGGCCTAAAATTAGACCTAAGCCCTACATGTGTCTAGTTTCATTTCTATGACCATGAAAAATATATAATGTATTAGATGACGTTTAATGGAGAGTATAAGATTAATATGAGCCATAATTTTGCATAGGGAATCATAAAGGGGACATTTTTGTCCTAAAATTACTTTAGGGGTACCCAAAATTAACTCTAAAGATCAATAGGCCAACTCCAAATACTCACACCTATATGGAGGGACTGCATGGTGACCCAAGGAATTGGGGATGGTTGAAGGAGGTACTAGACCTGGTATTTTTGTAGTTTTTTAGAATTTGAACATCTAGTTTTTATGAACCATTGCTAAGAAGCAAAATAGTTCAAAACTGTCCTAAACACTTGTCTAATACCTGATGAAGGAAATATCACTTGAGATGCATTTATGAATGTTATTTTAACCTATAATTTTTTTAAAAATTATTTATTACTCTCCCATACTCATTCCCACCTAATTGGTTTTACCCTACTTGTATGGACAAGCTAAAAAATAGGGTTTTTTTTACAAGTTTGTGATTGTTTTATAGTTATAAAAGAAGATGAATAGGTGAGATCCATTAGAGTGGGTCAATTTGGACCTATTATAACTATCCATATTAATTTATCACCACATATGGTCATGGAAACATCTTTGTTACACCATTCATCATAGGTAGTCTTGGATAGAGATTGAATATAAGGAGTGGTTGCCAAGTGAGAGAGTTAAAAGTCTAGTTTTGGGACCTTTTAAGGCCTAATTAATGGAATGTAAGGTAGAGAGACTATATATAGTTTACATAAAACCTCTTACACATATTTTATTGAGCAAGTGAAGGATTCTTGGAAGTAAAATGTGAATAATGAGGCCTAGAAGACCAATGAATGACTGAAAATAGTGAGTGCAAATGTCCAAAATAAGGATATCAATTAGGGATTTATCTAATGAATATAATGGCATCTTTCCAACCCCCAAAATAAATTCCATAGGTGTTAACTCCCACTAGTTATGTTTTGAATATTCAATATATGCATCATCATGAAGACATTTTTCAAGAAGAACATTTGAGGCCCCTACACCAATTTGAGGAGTTTTTATGCTTTAGATGGAAATTTTTCAAATATAACCTTATATACCTCTATTTTACACTCAATTATTTTGAAATTTAACTACTTATCATGCCTTGACATGTGGCATTATGACTCTTGAACTTGTCTTCTCTATCTCTTCTCACATGTTCTATAAATTCAAGCCATTTTAGCTCTTGTAATCCAATCCACACATGGTATGGCAAAGACCTAATAGTTTTATATTTTACTTTTACTTTTACATAATAATTGAAATTTGGTTTTTAGTTCAAAAAATTTCTTATCTAAGTGTTTGAAGTGATTCATAGTGAAGTGTCTAGCGATAAGTATCTATCCTTGCCTTCTCTTTATCCTTTCATGTTGGGTGCAAGTATTTCACACTCTGACAAGTCACATGAAGTATAGATAGTGTGTTTTAATATCTTGAAGTTTAAAAGTATCCTTGGTTTCTTTAATATATCCTATGGCTCACTCACTTTGAGTAGTCTAATGCATATCACCTCTATGTTTGAAATACTGATGTTAGAGTAATTCAAGATTTTGAGACTAGTGTTGTAGGTCATGTTTCATAGTGAAATGGTATTGTAGTATATTGGAGATATTTATGGTGTATCACCTTAGTAGAGTATCTTAATTTCTATTTTACTTCTATCCTTTTTCATACAATTAAATAGTTAATGTAGGTGATAAGCAAACAAAAAACAATCTAGGGATCTAGCCCTTAAACCTAGAGGTCTACCTCTACCATAGACAACCGATAGTCTTAGATGTATTTTAGTGCTTCAAAAATCTTATATTACACTTAAAAAACCTCCTATATGGTGAAATATTTGGTTTTTGACACTAATATCATGCCTAGTGGGACCATTATCTCAAAGACATCTTGTTATGGTGAATGTGGGTCTTGACAACATCATAGTTGAATATGGTGTTCTAATCAGCATTTGGTGAGTCCATTCAAGGTAATATATAGTTTTAGAATATTATTTTGTTATTTATTGTGGTCATAATTCATGGTCCTTTGTATTTCATCTACTAGTATAAGTATTAATCCTATAAACCCACTCCTTCAACATAAACTTCTTTTTAAATTTCAATATCCTTAGCCTATCTTAACCTTTGAAGGACAATAATATTTTACAAGCCAAGAAAATCAAGAGAGTGAAGAGGAACTTAAGGAAAATATTTCTAGGTAGCATGCCTTTCCATACTTTAACACTAAAAATCTAATCCACCTTAATTCATATGATGATATACCCCCTAATGCTACCAAAAGTGTTCCCACATTCAATAGTGAAGGTCATGTCACTCCTAGTGAACATATTAAGGACATCTTAAAGTTCTACAAATTTCATAATTTTAGTAAGGTCAACATTGATATTATAATATTTGTCATGTTATTTAGAGGTAAAGTACTTGACTAGTATATGACACTACTCAGAGGTTATATCACAACTTGGGATGATTTTAGAGAATTTTTGACATCAAGGTTTGAATATAAAAGTGATCACACATCACTTATCCACCATCTTAATATGATTTGAAGATCCCCCAAGGAAACTATGAATGATTTTAATGAGAGATTACAAATAAATTGTCATAGTTTGCCTCCTTCCATGAGGACACCTACAAGCTTTGTATTCCCTAGATATATAAGGGCTATTGGAACTAACATATCCATAATGTTGTAGTCCATGGGTGGTTACACCTTAATTGAATCATATGAGCTTGCCATTAGAGCTAAGAATAGACTAATATAAGATGCAAAGTTTCCTCCAAAAGTATCCATGCCTTTATTTCCTAATATGTATGATGATAATCTAAATGCTACTCAAGTAAAAGTGAAAATTCCATGTTTGATTTTCCACTTAAAAAGGTAAAAGGTACCATTTATTGGGAGGCAAGATATAAAGCCTTACAGGCTCAAACTAGGCAACCAAATATATAGTATGGATTAAATAAAAACCCTTATACCTATCCTCAAAAAGTAAATAGGTTCCCACCTCAAAAATATGGTTGATGTAGAGGGAAAGGATAGCCTAACTTCAATATTCTAGCTAATGCATACAACCCAACTTCCACTTCCAAGACAAGAGCCATGGTATTAGTACACAGTAACATAGTGCAAGGAGAGGAATGGAAATAAGGTCAATTCATGGATTCAAATTAATGTGTGGATAAATATTTGATATCACAAGGATGGTTTAATAATTAATTTTTATCAGAAGATGAGAATCTCATGAAAGTAAATGAAGGATGAAATCCTGAAGGAATGAGCTTGACTAACTATATAGATAAAGATACATATGTTATCAATAAAAATTATTTAGTTGAATATAATACTATAGTAAATAGGAAGGGCTTGGGATATTCCCATGATGTTCATACAAGTTAAAATATCCCTCCTATGAGGGATTGAGGTGTGAATGTAAGTATGGTAGTCCCTACAACTTCTGCACCTATCTCAAATGAAAAAGTTGGAAGGGATACTTAAAGTGTTCCAACACGTCAATATAAAATCACTTTAATGCCTTCAAGGACTCAAAAAAAGGTGAGTACTCATGATTTTAATATTGTGGATTCTTTGAAGAGTGATAAGGCATCTATGTCTCTTTAGGTAATGCTTCACTTGATTTGTCAAAAATATCTCCTTTAAGAACAACTCTCCCAAATCCACCTTAGTAATCAACCATCAAGTCATAGAAATGTTTCTCTCAATAATTCTCCCACAAACATTGTTGATCCTTCTTCCAAATATGAGAAGCCTCCACCCTTCTACCTCACTCTCATTATGAGGGATAAACATGTTCACAACTACATAATAGATAGTGGGGATAGTAATTTAGTGATGCCCAAGGTTGTGGTAGATAAATTGGGTCTAAAATATGAACCATATAATAAGGGAGTGATTCCACTTGATGAGACACCTACTAAGTCAGTAGGAATTTTCTAAGGATTGAAAGTTTTCTTTAATGATTGTCCTAGTTTCTCAATTATTCAAGACATTGTGGTTATTGATCTGCATGCTCACTTTGTTATTTGACTTTCAATGGATTTCATATATAATATAGGAGGATACCTCTCATCTAATTGGTACTTCTTGGCCTTCAATACAAGGTGTGGATCAAAGGTAATAATTATAATTCAACTAATATAAACTTTTCATATTGATCCCTATATAGAATCAAGCTCTAGCTTCAATTACACAATCGATGATCAAGAGGACTATGTTGTGGATGATTGAGCATCCTCTAAGCTTGAGTAAATTTTGATCTATTTTAAGATGAGTATGGTGCTGACACTTATGGACATGATACATACACTTATTTTGAGAAAAATAATCTTGGCACTTACATCATCCATGACATAAATGATGAATAATCTAAGGTAAGAATTTAATATTATTTTACATAAGCTGTTTAGGTTAATTAAATGATTCATTTGGTTGATGATTATGTTATTGAAAGTATGGTAGATAAAGATAGTGATAAAGATAATATCATTATGCCTGCACATGATGGAGGATTCCTTAAATGTGGAAATAATGAAGAGGAAGGTGAAGTATGGTAAATTTTATATGCCATAATTCAAGAGTTTGAGTAGTTGAGTAAGTCTACTTATCCTCATAAGAAATTTATATTTCATAATGAGATTATTGATGAGAATAACAATCATAAAGGAGAGTACCTTATTGAACATTATACTATATGTCTAGGTACTATCAAAGAAGCTACAATCATGAAGGAACCTAATGAAGCCAAAGTATAAGATTTTGTGCTTGAAGGGTAGTATAAACCTCAAATTGAGGTTGAATAACTTTAAATCCTAATGGATCAAAAAGAAGACAAACTTGATGGTCCTATACATCAACTACATCATGATAGTGAAGAGATTAATGTTGAGGTAGCTTTGATCACTCTTAATTTTTAATTTGAGAAATTTAAATTAGACATTTCAAAATTCAAGAAGCTTATAATTTCAAATAAGATCCTTTGGGGGGGGGGAATATAACATCCTTAAAAGCTCAAAGTAGTACACTTGTAGACAATAGAAGACCTAAGGATGGTAAGTCTTTTGAGAATCCACATAAGTATATGTTTATTGATAATCATGTTGAACATTATGAATTGATTTTATGGATCATTAAGGATGAAATAGGTACTATATTTGACCCTATTTTAAGCATGGTGATTTTTTATTCACCTCAAGTGTTTAAGGTCTTGTAAATACTCAGGTTCATTTTTTTTGGTATTATGTGTGTTTTCCCTAAATGTTCTTGAGAACATGTGTATGTTTACTTAGATGTTTTATTTTGTGTTATTTATTATAGTTTTAGAGGCAATTAAATGTTCATATTATGAATATATGACTCCATATCCCAATGGATAGGAGTAGGCTACTAGTCTTTGGCATATTTAACTTGCCATCCCTAGGAAATCACCAAAAATGTTGACTAATTTGACCACAAGCCAAATTAGGTGAAACCCTATATGTTAAAAATTGATATAGGGGTATAATAAGGGGTTAAATGTGTAACATGGTCCACATGATGTCATTTAATGTGTCTTCATCCTTTATCATATTCATTTTTAGTCCTTAGTGTCATTTTTTGTCATATAAGGTCATTTTGAGTCATTTATGGGACAATATAATTTTCATAGGAGGAAAAATGTTATAAAAGAATATTAAAAATCATCCATTTTATAATATGTGAGATGAAATATTTTAAAATTTACAAAACATAGGTGTAATGCTAAAATAAGAAGGTCAGTGGTAAAATTGGTAGTTTCATGTGGTTTTGGGGAGTTATACAGCTTGCATAGAATTTGTGGCACATGTGGATGTTAAAAAAGAATCCATTTATGTCACATGAATGTAATTAAATGTTTTTTAAGCCTTTAAAATCTCAAAAATGGAAAAAAATATCCTATTTCTTCTATCGCTCTCCTTTACATGCAAAAATGGTCAACTAGTTTTAGTCTGGTACAAACAACAGGATGTGAGTTGGATCAAGTGTCTTTGGTGGATGATAAAACTTATTATATAATTAAAATACATGAAAATATTTATAGGATTGGTTTCTAATTCTCTATGAACCATTTTTAAAAATTTCTACTCCTCTTTTCTACCTACACATCCCCATGGCCTTCAATTTTCTCCTATGTCTAGATTGACTTTTGCAAACCAATGGTTATATGTGATCTTGAGGAGTATGAAAATCATTATCAAAAGGTTTTAAACTTATTTTAATGTTATATTTGAATGATTAAGGCATAATAATATTATTATTTCTAGTAGGGACTCTACTAATAGTCTTCAGACAATGTTTTTAGTCTTACAAAGCTTACCTTCTTGTAGTGGATTCAAAACAAATATGGAATGTTATTTCCACTCTCACATAGAATGGTGATCAATTATCCTTCATGAAATTAATTTTTTAAATAATTTTCATTATAGGATACAAGGCATAACACATTTTATACAGTTAATTTCCCTTATTACTAATACTAATAGTCAGATGGAATTAGGCCTGAGCAGTCATGTCCATAAAACAAGGATGTTTTAATATGGTGAGGAGTTTAAGGTGGAAAAATTAAGTGTAATGTTACTCTAAAGGTTAAAAATTGGTTTTGAGAACCAATATAACACTTATATTCTTATATCATATCTTCACCTACAATTTTCTTGTGGTATGACCTATAGGTAGCCCCAACAAAGGACTAAGCATATTTGAATAAAGGTGTGGGAACTTATTTGAAACTTTACTGAGGTCTAAGATCATTAATAACATCATTAAGGAAGTGGTAAATCCATCATTCCATACATAAAAATTGAGAACCATGTCTACAAGTTGGAAAGTTGCACTTGGAGACATATTACCTTAATTTCTTTGAATTATGGTTTTGTCTATATGCAATCCCATCTCATGGTAGAGTAACTTGAGGTCTGGGTAGCCAAAGTTGTTTTGATCATGTATCCCAAGAATTAGGTAAACTAATTGATAAAAAATTAATTATTTCATCATGATAATGACTATGTAAATATGTTTATAACTCAAGAAAAGTCTGACTCTAGACTTTTAGTGTCATCTACAGTACTTTTGAAGCCTAAGTGATCTTATAATGTAACAATGACATAATGGCTACATAAATCAAGGCATAGGGAATCCATTTAGTTTTGAATGGTTATATTAATCTCAAAAAGGTTCAAAGAGGATGTAATAGTATTCCAAGGAGAATCCATCAACTACAGGTTTCATAGTCCCTAAATTGTCATCTACAGCCCAACTGTAGACCTATAGGGTTGATGATGAGAAGAAAGAAGTTAAATGCTTTAAAAGAATAAATATGCACTTAGGTGAAAGTTATATAATTATATACAAATATAAAATATATAGTAATGAAGTTCTCAATTCCTAATGAACATCTATAGAGTCCTTTGAACTCTACTTGATTGTCACCTATAGGTGACTAATCAACATAGTCTGTTAATGTCTGTAGACTAGGCTTAACCAAGTATATAGTTCATGTTGAGAAGGTTAGAATAAGTATATATTAATTTATAATTATAAAAACAATCTCATATTGGTAAGAATAAATTTTCATGATTCTCAGATAAGGAAATAGGGTAGAAACAATAACATATAGTCATAATTCTGAAGTCTCTTAAAATACTACACAGTCACTGATCATACAAGTTTGTCTTGAAGTTTGTGAAGTTTTGGATGATATAAAGGTGATAAAACACTAAAATTTGTTGTAAAATGTCCTCATGACCTAATATAACACCTAATATCTACACTTTGATTTATAAAGTAGGGGAGATGCCCTCTATTTTGTCTCACATAGAGGTCACTCCCAATTAAGATGAAGATTATAGGTTAAACACATGAAGATTGGGAGGGTAACATAAGGAGTAATGAGACACTTTGAAGTGTTTTATAAATTTTATTTCATCATGATAAAATGTGGAGAAATATATATAGTCATCATAAGTACTCAAGGTGGCCATGGACAACTTAAGCATAATTAGGCCTAAAACTAGACGTAAGCCCTACAGGGGTCTAGTTTCATTTCTATGACCATGTAAAAACTATAATGCATTGGATGAATTTTAGGGGAGATTATGAGATGAATTGGAGCCATCAATTTTCATATGAAATCATAGAGGGGTCATTTTTGGCCTAAAATCACTTTAGTTGTACCTAGAATGCACTTTAAGGCTTGATAGACCAACTTCAAATGCTCACACCTATACAAAGGGATTAAATGGAGATCCAAGGATTTGGGTATCATCTAAGGAGGTAATAAACTTGGTTTTTATTGAAAAATTTGGAATTTTAATTTCTATTTTTTATAAACCATTGCTAAGAAGCAAAATAGTTCAAAACCCTCCTAAACCCTTATCTAAAACCTAATGAAAGAAATATCACTTGAGATGAATTAAACATGGGTATTTTGGACTTAAAATATTTTTATTATTGTTTATGAATCTCCCATACTCCTTCCCACCTAATTGGTCTATACCTTACTTGTATATACAAGGTAAAAAATAGGGTTTTTTTAAAGTTTGTAATTGTTTTATAGGTATAGAAGAAGATGAATAGGTGAGATCCATTAGATGGGGTCAAATAGGACCTATTATAACTATCCATATTAATTTATCACCACATATGGGAATTGAAACATTTATATTACACCATTCATCACAAGCAGTCTTAGACATAGATTGAAGACAAGGAGTGATTACCAAATGAAAGAGTGAGAAGTCTATTTTTTGGGACATTTCAAGGTATAATTCATGAAATGGAAGGAAAAAATTATCAATAAATGTGTCCTAAAACCTCATCCAGGTTTTTATTGTGAATCTAAAGGTTATTTGGATGAAAAATGTGAAGAATGAGGCCTAAAAGACCAATGAATGACTGTAGATGGTACAAGTGTCCAGAAGATTTCTAGAAGTTATGGATTCATTTCATGATTGTCATGGCATGTTTCCAACCCCTCTAAGATAGTGAATTAGGCAACTTAAATCATTTTTTAAAGCATTACACTCTATAGGCCTATAGTCATGTAAGTGACTTTCATGAATGTTTTCTCACTTTATAACCCTTGAAATCCCAGCTTTCTCTCACATGATCATGCTAAAAAACTCTACTAACTATGTAGATGTTTTTAATTATGCTAAGAATAATGAAACCTTGACTTCAAACTTGTTACTCAAGTTTTACTACTCTAACAATCTTATCTTAACACTTTATCTTCATGAAATTTTTTTATATATTTATACAATCATGAGGATGGCTTAGATTTTACTCAAATATTCTTATTTTAGTATATAGATACCATAAAAATCTACTATATACCCCATGTAAATCCTTCAATTATAATAAAATCTTATTTATGTGCCTTGATACTATACTCTTCTATTGAACAATTTTGGAAAACTTCCAAAACTTGCCTATAAACATGTAACCATCATAATTTTGGCTCAAACTTTGTCTGACAACATGAAACTTTACTTGAACTTGCTTAAGAACCTTTATTTAATTCTTGGTGATCCCATATATTTTTATCATCATTAAAACCCTAAAACAAACCTTAGAACTAGGTTAAAAAATCATGAAATTCCTTATCACATGCCTACAATCCCATCCATTAGGTGATTTTTAGAAGATGTTTGAGACCATGATAATACATAAAACATTCATGATGTAGGCTTGATTTAGCTCTACTCATCCTTATCAATATTTTATAGAATTATATTTGCATGGAATATTTGAAAAAAATTAAAATACCTATTATAAATCTTGAAATCATAGAAATCCTTCAAAATCTACTTGCAAACTAATGAAACTCATTCAAATCTATTTGCTAAACTAGTTGATGCTTCAGAAGAGCTTGAATCATACTCTACAAATTTTATTCTTTGAGATTTAACTCATCTCACAAACCTATTAGAATTCATGGAGGCTTTGAAAAACATTTGAATTCCTATTTTATGTATATATCATTGAAATATTGCAAAACTCCCTATTGTAGACCTCTTGATGTAATTATATCATGCTTGTAATCTTGTTTTTCACATCATAGACCTATTTGAAGATCTGGGCCATGAAAACCTTGATTAATTTATCACAAACTTAAATGAAGGTTAGCAAATACCTTATATTATATCAAACTCTTGCCTTATCCTGATGAAGTTCTTGTTATTTGATCTTACATGCCTCTTTCACACCTACAACTTTAATGTTTCCTAGATTTTCACATAACATGTAGACCTTGATACTCATGAAAACCTAGAAAACTTGTAATTATATAGTTTAGGAATCCTTGGAACATGCTTATAAACTTGGACTATCTATCTTACAATCTTTTTTGAAACGTTTTAGGACATGAAGACTATGTATTTTTGCATAATATCCTATAGACCTATAGCTAGTTTGTTAAAACTTACAACCCTATGTCTTGAGTTTGCATCATCAAGAGGAGATTGAAAAACATGTTATAGTATTATAAATAGGTTTTAGGATCTTAAAACCCTTTATAGAACCACTACTTTAGAATTATAACCATCAATAAATATTTAAAACTTTGTTGTAGGTCTGTTTGTGCTTTTAAGAACATGAAACCTTCTTGAAATTATCCTATAATGTGTAACCTTCTTGAGATCCTTGTTTTATGGTTTGAAGAGGTTTTGAGGTGATAAAACATTTTTTTCTCCTTATAAGATCACCATAGTCTCATAGAAACCTTTCAAATCTTGTTGGAGACTTGTATATATGGTTATATCATTTTATAACCCTTAAATTTTTTGCCTATAATCTTGTTACACCTAAAACTTTACACTGCAAACATGTATGAAGGTTTTTACATAAAAACCCTACAAGTTAGCACTATATCATTATGAAAACATTAAAATAAACCTATGTTTAGAAATATATCATGAATTAAACCTTTTCAAGACTACAACCTCATTGCATGATCATGGAACCATTGTTCTATCATTAATACAGTCATGAAATGTTGAAAACAAAGGAACAAATTTGTAGGAAAGTCTTAGGGGTTTTGATCATACTTAAAAACATTGTCATCTCACCCTATAGGACAAGAAATAACAATGAACACATTGTATGTTTATTTTAAGGGTTTGAGATTATATAGATCTCATTTTGGTTTTTAAAGAATTATATCCATCAAGAAACATTTGCATCTTTATTATAGTCATATAGGTGTTGTTTAAAGATGTTATCTACAGACCTATTGTCTTCTTTAAATAATTATTGAATCATACTTAAGACTTTATTCCAAGACATATTTGTAACTTTAAAAATAGGTCTAGGTACCTACAAACTTCCCCTGTAAAATTATTTTTTTCCCTTTAAAACTTATTTTTTACCTCTATAAACTTATTTGTTACGTTTACAGGCCTAAAAAAAACCATCAATATTATATATGCACTCATGGGTTTAGGGTTGTAAAGAAGTTTTATAATTTATACAATATTTTTGAGTGGATCCACATTATTTATCCACTCTCATGGAGTCTTGAGATTACCAAAGGGTGCATTAAGACTTATTGTGACCCTCCCCAAACCTTATAAACACCATGCATAAATAGAATTATGATAGGATGTGACTAATCTTCTTGTAAAAAATATAAAATGTATTATTTTAGTATTTTATACTTGTTATTATTCTTATTGAAGGATTTTAAAAATCATTGGATGGTTCATTTTAACCTTCTCAACCTTAATTTTTTGTTTGAAATCCTTAATAAGAGCCTACAACCTCTAACATACCTCTAGATTTCCATTTATTACTCTTTACATAGCCTATAAAACTCTTATTATTCTATTTTAGGCCTAAAAATATTCATATATGGTCTTTGTGACTCTTTTTGACCTTTCACAATTTTTATCCCTATTCTTTTACCCTTGACAGGTTTTTAAAATATCATATATTATTGTAAACCTTCTTTTTCTAGTTTTTTGGCCCACTATGTAGCCTATATATCCCTATAACATTGGAATGCTACTTATATATTGATCTTTGATATTTATTCATACTTATAGAACTCACCCAACCTCGTTATTGTTCTCATAGACCTATAACCAATCATTGAAGACCTTACAACTATAGACTTGTCACTGCACTGAATCATCATACTTAGAAGCAATGCATAATTCTTGAATTATAATTTTGGGGAGCAAGGAGGGAGTTGGTGTGAATATATTCATGAAAAATACACTAAGACACACCAGATATAATTAATGATGTTTCTACTTGTTAAAATGAATAAGGATGAGATTTTAATGAACTTGAATATGCCTTTCATTTACTTTCTTCCTAGTTGAAGGCTTCAAACTCTCATAAAGAGGTAAAAGAAGAGGGAAATCAAAACCAAATAGGACATATAAGTAAGATGTACGTACTTTTTATTTTAAAAGAGTATTAAAATTATTTAATGACCTTTATGAGTTGATTTAAGACCCTTTTTGTTATTCTTTCACACTAAAATGCACCCTTTATGCCATTTATGTCATCAAACATGCTTTAAAAAGGACTAATATGACTTCATGACCTTAAATATGCCTTTTAGGCCTTATTGAATCCTATAATTATATGAGACACCCCTAATTGATAATCAAATTCTTGATTTTAGTGTAAGGAGATCAAACACATGAAGGTAATAATAACTCATAATAAACTAATCTTGGTGTATAAACCTAGTTACTAGCATGTAAGGTGATGCAACATAAAGATGAGTTAAAAATGTGGAGTATGTTACTATTATTGGTATTGTGGCATTAATGTTTTCATTGATGTTAATTTCAAGATGGATGGCATTAATGTCAAGGTCAAAGTTGATGTCATGTATGGTGAAGTGGCATGTGATAAAGAAGTCTTATGATAAGAGTAAATTTAAAGGAAACCTATTGTCTCTCTTTTGAGAGAGGATTTTAATTAAACCTAAAAATTATTCCAAAATTGATGACATGTCAAGGTCAATATCAAGATACAAGGGAAACATAATTTTGAGCACTAGTCCTAAGGAACATTGTCACATCATGAGCATGTGTGTGAATATGGTGGTCTAGTAAGATGGTTACACATAGGTATGAGTGGATGTTTAAGGATTCCAAAGAATGAATATGAAGTATTGAAACATTTAAGAAATTTTCAAGGTAAACCTTCAAGGGTATGGTCTAAATCCTAAGCATGCAACCAGACTAGTCCTAAACTTTCCTTGAACAAATGAGGAATGGTGAAGTGTTATGAAGGATGAAAATTAGTGGTAGATAATGTAATAATATATTTTTAACTTTTTAAACATGTATATAAGGTAGATAATCTTTCACATAGTAATTTAAGGCTAGTTCATGGCTTATTCATTTGGATGAAGAGACTTAGTGATAATGCATAGGCTTGGTAGCATGTTGAGGTGGGTAGTCTGAGGCTTTTGAGAAGAATATTGGTAGTGTGTAAGCATGATATTAATTTTTATGACATTATAATTAGAGTTTTAGAATATTATAATATGTTTTAATGTATGTTCTAGATCTAAGTGTGACTAGCAGTTCAAGGCCTAATATGGAAGGAGACCTAGTTTGGCCTAATGAGGGGTCAAGTGTAGTTTTCAAGGTGCCAATAGATAATGAAAGAATTTTTATATATGTGATAGTTTTTTTCAAGTTTTTTTACAAAGTTTGAGTTCAAAATATGAAGGATAAAGCATGAAATATAGTTTTGATATTTTTTATGTACACATAATAAGGTATTACAAACTTGAGATTATTTTTTCTGCTTGTTAACATGCGAAAATTTTGAATGAGGATACAAGAAGTTAATGGTATTTTGGGAAGGGTCTTATATAAAATTTCTTAGTATTATTTTCTATGTTGAGGACCTAAGATTAATGAATGATTGTTAAGAATATAAGGTAGTCTAACTCTAAAACCCTAATAGTAACCCGGCATGGAAGATATGATTAAAAAATTATTATAGTAATTTATTTGACATATTTTTAGGATTATAGGTTATATTATACTTTCCAAAGTACCTCTAGGTGGCATTGGTATGTAAGAAGAGTGAGTGGAAACTATAGGAAACCCCTTATTTCTTAGATTTTTAATGTAATAAGATGGGTTAGCTAGGTCAAATAATGAAAATAATTGGAGGATGATGTGTGATACTTTTATTTTATGTTAATATAAGTTTATTATCAGGATATATATTTTAAATATGCTAAACTAGTCATGAAAATTGGCCTATTGCTAAAAAGGCCTAATGAGAAAGACAATGACAAAACTAGGTAAAAGTGAGAATGAGATTAGAGATGGATTTTCAATGATTAAGTATGGATAAAAATGAGTTAGATTATTATTAAATACATATAACACATATTAATAATGGAGATAAGTTTTGAGGAAGCTTGTGTATGCAAAAAATTTGATCTCAAAAAGACGTATCTAACACAGTGAGGTCTGTGAAAGTAAAGCCATGAGATTGGTAAATAAGACCAATATTGATATTTTATCCTATAATATATAATTTTTATGTTAATATTAGAATATTTTGGGATAATATAAACCCATTTTAAGATGATTAAATATAATCTATAGGCGTTCTAAGTCATTATTTCCATGACTGTGTTTTGGATCTTTTAGGAAGTTTTTTGTGTTAGTGAGATTAATGTTCCTAAGTCATTATGCACAAATTTGAATAATATAATACATAAAAAGTTTTTATATATGTCTCATATTTTCATTTTAATGTATTTATATTAATTATAAACTCTTATGAAGGTGTAAAAAGTAAAAGGTTCTTGACTAGGTTCTTGAAGCCTATTTACAATTCTGAGTGAGCATATGGAAGTGGTCATTTTGAGGTATTTTTTCTTGTGTTATGAAATATAATTGATTTTTTTATGAAATTTAGGTCATATAGGTTCTATAAATGTTATTTTTTAATGTGTTTATTTATCAAAGTTGAGTGTATACTTTAGATATTCAAGGCAATCTTTCTGACAATCAGAAGGGCTAGTTGTGAGTAGACCTAATGGTGTGGTTCTAGGAGTGAAATGAGATAAGTGGTGTTGTAAAAATAAAGAGATATTATAATTGGTATAATTAAAGTGTGTGTTAATTTTTTCATCTATTTTTTGGGCTCAATATGTGATTTGAGAAGGTTTTTTATTCTTTTTGGGAATTAGAGGTTTAATTACTAAGCAAATAAAAGGGTCTGAGTAAATGTAAATTAGTAATTAATGTATCTTAATTAGCCTAATAATTTTTTAAAATATATATTTATTTTAATTTATTAAAAATATAAGTAATTTTAGAGAAACTAAACTTATCTTACTCTGGGTCAAAATAGATGATTCAGGATCTAAAAATTATTGTAGAGGGATGATAGACAGTTGCAAATAGAACCCATAACTCTATTTTGAGATTAGACAAGAGCACCAAACTCAAGAAACCCTAATAATTATAATTATACTCAAAATTTTAGATCCATTTTCTACTTCTGTTGCTAGTACCCAATTATGGCGTTGTCCTTATGACCTAGCCTTTTGGGGTTTTATTTGCTAGGTCTATAACACCCTGACAATGAAGTATCAAAGCTTGATTTTGTTTAGATATAATTATATGTATAATTTTATATTAAAAACCCTTAAGAGCTCATAATAATTTAAATTTAATAGTAAACTTGGGAAAGAGATAAGGGGTTAGTGTGTAAAGGATACACTGGACACACTTCACACCTTATGTCTGGGCACACTACCTACATACCAATACTTTGAAGAGTGATCAGTCTAATGTAGTTCTCCCATTTGAAGTGCTTGGTGAAATTATGTGATGAATGTAACTATATGTGAAATTTTAATTTACTTTTAATTACTAGGGACTGATATTAGTGCTTGAATAGGCTTGAATTGGTCATAGAAGGTTGTATGCAGATAATAGGGAAGAGTGCTTGAGTGTATTTACTTGTATTCCTGATCTCTTCTTGTGAATTAGTGGAAAACCTTATAAAAGGAAATTTAATGACATTTTATCTATAAACTAATGATCTTGGGTTATATGAATTTGTATTAGGTTGATAGGGGAAAAGATAAAGAATCAATAAAACTTGACCATTAGAGGTGAAAATGAACTTGGAAAATAGCACTGAAAATATGACACCCTTGAATTTTGATGATCATGTCCAAGTTGGGTGATATTTTCCTAGGATAATGAGTCTTGGGGGATGGATCTATGTTTTGGAGGGTTTATTGGGTCCTAAAAATCTAATTCCAAGAAGCTACAAGTGATTGGGAATTAGTGAAAATTTTGGCTAAGAAGGGTTAAGTGAGCAAGAAAGAGGACCTATAGGTTAGGTGTTATTATCCATGCCTAAGTCATCCAATTTAAAATTTTATATTATTAAATTTGTCCCCCATTTATTCTAGTGATTTGGTAATGTGAAATACTAAGATAAATGAAAAATAGAAAACATAGCTAAACTTACTTATATGGGGAAAAGATCATGAAGCTATGTGATGCTAGATATACATTGAGAGAGCACATTATGATGTGAAAATATGCAAATAAAAACATATAATATATTATTTCTTACTATATATTCTATATCTAAAATAATAATTTATAAATCCTAAGTAAAGGAAGAGAGAGGAATGAATACACCTCACTAGGTACATGAACCGATACAAAACCTATTATGATGTTAGATTGTGCTGAGTATGTGTTGAATAAAGAGTTATATCATGAATAGAGATTAGTGATCAATTACATAGAATGTGGTTGAAGAATTCAAAGGCTAGCCCTTTGGATCCATCATTTCCAACTAAGTTAATTTAACAAATCATGTATGTGCTAATCATTATTTGGACTATATGTCCAATCCCTCTAAAAAGGTGGCTCAAGAATATAAAGGTTAGCCCTTTGGCTCCATCATTTCCCCGTGAAGTGAGCTATAAATTGATACTAGTATATAATATATGTAATATTATATGGCTCATAGAGCCTATTAATGTGATATAAATCTAACACTATGGTGCGGACAGTTGAATGTGTGCTGGAAACTAGGCCACTCTTGGCCATTTCAAATGATGAAGATTAGGCTTATATGAAAGCCACTCTGAAACTAATGCACTAGGCTTATATGAAAGCCAATTTAGGAACTTAGGTACTTGAAAATATAAAATTATTTGAATGTTTAACTCAAATGTGATGCCAACCACCTATAGATGGATTAAGGTGCGTAACTACCAAGAATGCTTGGAATAAACTAAACTTAGAAATAAAAGAAGATCAATTTGTCATACACATTGCCCCCAATTACTGATGTCTAGAACATGGATTATGATTTTTAAGTTATGATAACTTACCACTCTAAACTAAAATCAAGAACTATCATTCCATGCATGATAACCCCTTCAATATGAGAAAACTATGCTGAAACTACTAAATCTGAAGGATTTAGAAGTGCAAAAACTATCCCTAAACTAGTCTTTTTGCCTATTTTTGGAAACCTTGATTATTTTAATACATATATAGGGGAAATAAACTATGGAAACCCTTATTTTTGGTGATAATATATAATTTATAGAGGTACTATCCATTCATAGTGCTAATATCTATTTCTAGTGCTATTGTTCAATGTGAAATCTAACTATTGATCTGAGTCTGTTCCTATTTTTTATTCTAAATTAACTGGTTTAACCTCTAGATTCTATGATAACTATTATAAATTCTATTATTTTTATTAATATGAGTTTTTATCTCTATTAAAAATCCCTTTTTGGATTCCCCCTCTTTTGATGGTAGGAATGATGAACCTGCAATGACTACCCTTAGAAGAAAAGAGGTGTGCTAATTCTAAAAATATATATTATATAGCATTTGATGTTTGATAATATATTTAAAGATATATCAATGTTTGTATTGAGATATTTTTATATCAACAGTGGAATGTCTAGATAGATATAATAATGTGAAAACATGTGTAAAGTACTAAAGTGGAACTAGAAATGTTAATTGTTAGTTGTTTATTTGGAGGGATGGATATGATGTCCATAATATAATCTAAGAAAGTAGGGAAAATGAATAATATGGATCATGTCATGACACACATTTTACAATAAAAAAGTAAACAAGCAATAAGAAATAAGAAGTATACTAGATGGGCTAAGGGGCTATGCAAATGAGGGACATGGGCACATATCACTCAAACTAGAGACAAGCATGGAAGGCATGTTCAAATGCCTCATACACATATAAGTGAAATAATAAAAGTTGGAACACATGCCATAGGAACATAGAGGAGTAAAAATAAAGGATATTTGAAAATGTCTTAAGGCACATACATGAAAGATAAGAAAAGGACATTTGCAAATGTACTAAGGCACAAGCAGGAGACAAACATGAATGAGAAAATGCAATCACACAAGCTATTCTAAACAAGTAGAAAAATCATGTAATAGTTGGAATATACAAACACATCTAACTAATAAAATTAAATGTGAAAGTATACAAAACATGTGTAGTATAATACCATGTATATGTTAATAAATACACAAGTGATAGATACTACTGAGATGTCTATATAGTATTCTATGTAAGCTATAAATTAACATATATCAACATGATAGCTCAGAGTGTGTGGTGTAGAAATGACATAACTTGGATGGTGTAGTAATGTAAAATATTCGACCAATGGGTGTGTATAACAATGTATGTCTCAAATTTAGAAGTATAAATTCCCCCTCTATGGGTAGAATGAAATAATCGAGTAGTTGGATGTCACTGCACACACTCAAAGAAGATCAAGTGAAACATGGTAATGTAGAAAATCAACATACAATAACATGAAAAAACAAATGTAAGTCAAAGCATGATAGTATAACTATAAATCATGGATGGTGTATACAATTGAATTTTTTTTTGAATTTTTGATGTGTTTATGTTTTGAATATTTGTATTATTTTTGTATTTTTAAAAATATTTAAACTATGTACAAGTAAGCAAGAGATAATATGTATAGTCAATGATGGAAAGTAATGATACTAACTGATGAGTCTCGAATGAGATTCCTTATCTTGGTATCCTATATCAAATAATGGTATTGTGTGTGTTCATGAGGCATGAGTGTATGATTGAGATTTTAAAGTTAGAATGTGTGTATGTTATAACTACTCTAAAATCTATGAAGTGGAAGTCAAATTTTGGGTCTCTCTATGAATCTAAGAAGTGGATACAACTATAGGGATCTTTAGGACCCATCTAAAGGTACAAGAATAAGCTCTATGAATAGGTTATCTTTGTGTAGCTATATGAGATCATAATGTAACTACTCTATGTGTGAATATTATAGTTAAGCTATCTATAATATTGAAGCTATGGGGATGTATGAACCCTTTGTACTAGTGATAGATGGTATAAATGTGGTTGATCCTAAAGTGGACCTAAAATAAAAATTGGAAGAGAAGCTAAAACTGGTGTAAGAATGAGATCTAGTGATTGGAATCTAGTAGATGGCTCTGAAGTGGGGAGTGGTGACTCATAACAAACTCTACCAACTATAATAACCTGATTAGTATGAATGAAATTCATGTATTTTTTAGCTATAAAAGGTAATACCTTGAGTTTTTGAATTCATGGTTGACCAAGTAATATGTCAAAAACTCCTATGCTAGTAACTATAGTGAATGGTGTAGCCATATGTGTAGGACCAACTTCTAATGGAAGTACTATCTCACCCAATGAAATTTGAATATGACCATTGAAACCACTAATAATTATATCTATCAGAGTGAGATCCTACTCTGAATAACCCAAATGTTGTAGTAGTTTGAAGGTACACATATTAAGACTAAAACTATTGTTAATGAGTACACTGTGGATAGGTTGATTATGGATATGGGATTTGATAAAAAGTGCATTATAACCCATATCATTATTCACAATCTCCTAATATAAAAATGATATCAAAGGCCTTAATAGAACTCTAGACTCATACACACCTATCATACCCCTTAAAGGATGTGTCTCAACTAAATATGCCTAGTATGTAGCTAGTGGAGGATGTGTATGGTATGTATGATAAACACCTAATGTTTCCTCTTTCTCTTAATGTGAATATTATGGAAATGGAACAAAAAGTATTTTCAAAGCCTTATCTTGTGTTGGATTTATCTTTGGAGGCTTAGCTAAAGTGCCTAGATCTAGTAGATTATCATCTATCAAATCATGTATCTTATGTCACAAACTGATGCATTTATTTGTTGTGTGGCTTGGTGCCTTGTGAAAATAACAAAATACATGTTGATCATATCCCTATAGAAGAGGATTTTATAGATCTAGTTCTTGAATAGGTGGGGAGTTATGATGTTGCATTCTAATAACTATTGTAGAACTCTAGCTAGAGAAACTAGTAAATTGGTAAATGCACGTCAAAGAGGTGCTAATAAAACCACATGCTAAGGGGACTCTAAAGCAACATTGAATGTTGGTTGATTCTGATTCTTGTTGTCATTGATTTTGAACTTGCATGGTACTTTGTTATTACTCTTGTTTGTTGTGTCTAGAGTAATTGAATACTTGAGTTTGTCCATTGAGATTAACTTGAATTATCTTCCCTTAAGTGTATGACACAACTCAGTGAAGAAAGAGAACTTTTGAAAATAATGGATTCATGTAGTGTTGGAAGAAGGCTCTATTTGAAAATATCATATAGATCTTGATAAGCCATGGAGCTAGTTAACTTAGATATAATAGTCTTGTATCTAAGAACATAATCCATGAGAAACTCATTTGGCATTTATTTCTGTTATGCAATCTATACATATGAGACCTTATCACCAATGTTGATACTGAAATGTGCTAAGAACATGTCTGCTAAAGGATTGGATTTTATAACTCATTCGGTATACTATAAAACCATCATACAGCATAATCCTTTAGGCTCCATAGAAAGAGTTAGGTAAGTAACCAGTCATTGCATATATAATCCAAACATGCTATGTGAAAGGATCTCAAATGTGTCTCTAGATCACCCTTTCCATCATAAAGAGTAAGCTTGGGTTGAAAAAATCCTTGTGGCAAGGGTGTAAAAGTAATGTGATGTGCCAATGGTGTATGCAAAAGTGCAAAAGAATCCAATGCCTATTTAGGTCTAGTGCTACCTTACTCAAGTTGTTACACATTGGATTGAAGAGATCTTATCTCTTTCATAAGGGTTACTACATCAAGAGATATGGATGCACTGTCTACAACTAGTGGCATAAAATAAGGTTGGGATGTTATAGGGGGTGGTTGAGACATAGTTGCCCCCATAGTGTCATTTGGAATTGGTTTCTATTTGGTTTGAGAATATTACCCATTGTTTACTTTTTTCTATTCTTCTTGTAAAATTATATGCATGTCATCTTGCATATCTGGATGTTTGGTTAAGAGTTCTTGAAGTTCTCTTTTATCAATTTCATTAAAACTAGTATATTAGGCCATTGCTAAAGTAGGAAAACAATTTGAAATGTTTTTAAATGTTTTGCAATATTTTTTAATATGTAATATGCTAGAAATGGAAAGTATTAAATATAAGAAATGCAAAGTCCAAAAAATAGTGATTTGGGATTTACTCAAAAAAGATACTAAGTTGTCAAACATGTAAGGTGATATCTTAAAAAGTAAGTAGGTGCTAGTATATGTAACTAAGTATTTTTTAGAAATATTATTTGCAAAATACTATGAATTATTGAATTTGAAATTGATTTTTTAAGTTAGATATGCAACTAATTTTTTAAAAAATAATGCAAAAATTACTGAAAAATACCTAAGAATGTATTTGATGTAGCCAAGGTTTTGAATGAATTTTTCCAAAATTAGTGTAGTATTTTGAAAAATTTATAGAAAATTTGTATTTTTAATTTTGAAAAAGTGAGGAAAATTTCTAAAATTAGCAGTATATTTTTCTTAGTGGTTTGAAAGTGTTTTTATGCAAATAAGACCTAGTATGTGCAAACAAGGGTTTGAGTAAATTTATTAAAAATATTTTAATTACTTTGTAGTTTTTTAATTTTTAAATTTAGAAAAAATTAAGAAAATATTGTAAAAATTTGGAAATAATTAACCCTAGGGTTTTTAGGGTTTTTGTGTGGAAATTCAATGTAAGTTAGGTTCACTAAATGTTTTATTCTTTTTGGGAATTAGAGGTTTAATATCTAAGTAAATAAAGGCTCTAAGTAAATATAAATCAATAATTAATGTATTTTAATTAGCCTACTTATTTGTGAAAATAGATATGTATGTTATCCTTTCTAAAAATAACAAGAAGTGTAGAGAAATTAAACTTAGCTTATTCTGGATCAAAATAGATGATTCATGATCTAAAAATTGCTATGCAGGGATGCCAAATAGTTGTAAATAAAACCTAGAACTCTATTTCTAGATTGGACAAGAGCATTGAACTCAAGATACCCTACTACTTGGTGATATAGTTCAATTTTAAGAGTTATTATCCACTTTTAGTGCTAGTGTCCAATTATGGCACTATTGTCCTGGTGACCTAGCCTTTTTGGGTTTTTTTCTGGCAGGTCTGTAACACCCTAATAGTGAAATATTAAAGCCTAATTCTATGAAAATCTCATTATGTGTCTAATTTTATCTTCAAAACCATTAGGAACTCTTGATACTTTAACTTGAATAGTAAACTTGGGAAAGAGAGAAGGGGTTAGTGTTTTAAAGATATACTAGATGCACTTCACACCCCATGTGTGAACATGCTACCTACATAACAATACTCTAAAGAGGGATCAAGACAATGTAGTTATCTTATATAAAGTTTTTGGTGTAATTATTTGATGTATGCAACTAGATGGAAAATTAGAATGTATCTTGGATGACTTAGGACTGGTATGAGTGCTTGAATAGGCTTGAATTGGTCTTAAAAGGTTTTATGCAGAGAATAGGGAAGAGTGGTTGAGTGTATTTGCTTGTATTATTTCTATTTTCATGTGAATGAGTGTCAACCCTTCTAAAATGACATTGAATGACCTTTTATAGGGAAACTAGTGATCTTGGGTTAGATGAACTTGTATTAGGCCAATAATGGAAACTATAAGAAATTAGGAAAACCTGACCATTAGAGGTGAAAATAAACTTGGAAAATCATGACAAAAATATGACACCCTTAAATTTTTGTGCTCATATCCAAATTGGGTGCTATTGTCCTAGGAGGATGATCCTTGGGGGCATGGATCCAGGTCTAGGAGGGCTACCTAGGTCCTAAAAAGCCAAGTTTTGGAAGTTATAGGTGGTTAGTAATTAGTGAAAGTTTAGCCAAGAAGGGTTGAGTGAGAAACAAAGTGTATGTATTGGTTAGGTGCTATTATACATGCCTAAGTCATACAATTTTGCATTTTATATGGCTACATAAGGCCTAATGGAATTAGATCTCTATTATGCCTACTAATTGTTTGGTCCTTATGGGTGGTGATAGACATATGTAATGATTGTTTCAATTTTTAAATGTGTTTTTATATATTCCAAGTTCTATACATGTATTATTAGGTTTTTGGTTGACCAAGGTGTGTGAAATTAAGAGTCATGTATAAGAAGGTCTAATAGGCCTAATTTGACTAGTTAGTATACTAAGGACATGAGAGAATGAAATAGAAATTTGGAAACCATGTATATGGATTGAATACCATAAAATAATAATTTTTAATATGTTATAAATTTATAAAAATGATTCTATAAATGATGATCAATTTCATTTGACCTAAATCTATCAAGAAGAAGGCTAGTTGAACAAAGAAGACTAATAGGCTATTTGAGAGAGATAGAAGAGTGTGAAGTAAAAAGTAAGGGGACCATAATTATTTGAGTTATAAAAATGTTTACAAAGGTGATAATAGGTTCTAGGTGGTTTATTTAGTTTTTAGTCACCTAGGGGGTCTATGCCTCCTTTCAAATTGGTACTTGTTAAGGACTAGTTAAGTTGGTACATGACTAGTGAGGGTTTGGTTCTCCTTATGGGGTTGGTACCTTAATAAATATGTATTAATTGATTATATGAATATATTAATATATATTTTTAAGTTTCTTAATACCCCATGAAGGTTTCCCATATATCTCTTGTGTTCTTATGTTGTATGCTTGTGTAGATGTTACTTTATGCATTAGTTAATGTATGGATGTGAATGAATGCTTCATGGATGATAAATGAAATTTAATGATTGTTTCAAGGTAAATTCTTAATCCCATATAATTATTTATACTTAAAACATTTGGTATTATATTAGGTCTTTTTAAATAGGCCTAATATCCTAAAGGAGATCCTAAGCAAGTGAAGATGGCTAGTAAAACACAAGGTGGTTTTTCTACAAGTAAGACTCCATTGTTTAATGGATATAATTATTATTTTTGTAGTGTAAGGATGATAAAAATTTTATTTCTAAGGTTCATGATGTTTGGAAATCATTTTTTGATGGATATACTTCACCCCCTATTCCCCCTATAGATGTAGGAGGTAAGAAAGCTAGTGACAACAATTCAAAAGAAATGAATGGTGTTCTTTGTGTCATATCAAAGGTAGAGCTTGTGAAGTTGATGCAATATATTTATACAAAATAAATTTGGGACAATATAAATACTATCCATGAAGGATAATCCAAGGTCAAGTTGGCTAAATTTCAAACCCATTGAAGATAATTTGAAAGCCTAAGGATGAATGAAGATGAGACCATTGTAGCCTACCTATTGAGGGTTGATGAAGTTGTCAACATCATAAGAGGCCTAGGTGAAAAACTTAAAGAGTATACTATTTTATATAAGGTGTTGAGATCTATAAATCATAATTTTGACTATAATGTATATGCAGTTGAAGAGATGCAAGAACTAGAAAAGCTAGAGATTGATGGATTTCATGGCACCCTAACGGCCTATGAGATGAGGACAAGTGAAGGAATAATTGAAAATAAGGAAGATAAATTCAAGGAAAAAATAATTCAAATTAAAATAATACATAAGTTAATAAATTCAAAGACTAATAATTATGATATTGATGATGATGAGTTGATAATTATGTTTGCAAGAAGTCAAAAACTATTCCTTGAGAGATGAGTTAAATTTGGAATCAAGGTAAATTCCTTTGCGAATTTTTAAAAGAGTAATAATGATCTAAATAACATTTTAAGTAGTCAAAAGAGTACTAATGACAAAATAAGTCTTAGTTTCAATTAAGAATAAAATAATAATGCTAATGTGATTAAGGAGAATAAAAAATTAAAGGTCAATGGTAAATCAAAGAATGATGGTGATGGAAGAATAAATACTAATCCTATCAATCAACCTATTTTTATAAGGTATGGTAATCCTTTAATGGTTATTATTATTCATGTAAGTAATTTAGTCATGGAGCAGGCATTGTAGAAGATCATACAAGAATGAATATGCATATAAATATGAAGATAATCATAATTCAAGAGGTGTGGGTAATGGTGTGTTTCCATCAAAAGGAATAGTATGTTTCAATTGTTAAAAGGTTGGTCATATTGTAAATTTTTGTAATCATGGATTCTCAAGTCAAAACAAGAAATTTGAGGCCCCTAGAGTGAAAGATAGAAGAGAAGATAATGAGTGGCAACCAAAGGTAGATAAGGTGAATGATGAATAGTCTTCACATCGAAGTGAACTATTTTCCATGGTAGAACATAGTTCAAATGCAAAGGAGAGCCAAGAATTATCCCTATCAGATTATATTGTGGATGAAGAAGTTAATACAAATAGACTAAGTTACAATTTTATTCAAATAAGGATTGAAGAGGTTAACCCAAAGAGTATATTCAAGCGTAAAAGGATCATGAAGAAATTTTAGTCTAGTGAGGACATAGAGATCTAGTAATCTCTTGAGTTAATGTTATTTTAGTAACCAATATAATAGGTGACTCTATTAGCCTTCATGGAGGTACTCAGCTAGTGAGTAGAAACATGAAGGATACATGGTCTTAGGGGGAGGTTTGTGTTATTTGTTGATATTCAGATCCAAGGTTAATATAATAGTTTGTTGGAGGTATGAATACAAGAGATGGGTTACATATAATTTTTATGATGAATTTATCAAATGAATTCACATTCATGATAGTGTCTGAATATCTCATGGAGATAAGGGGAACTAATCATGCTCCAAGAGTAAGTATGTGAGCCTGATCTATGCTGAGTTTTTGTATGAGAGAGATAATGATCATGTTTGGAGATAAAAGGTGTTTTATTAAAAGATTAAGGATATGATAGTTTTCAGGAGATTATCATTTGTCATTAATGTTAAAGGGGGAGAAAGTTACAGTTTGGGAGAAAGGTTAGTTTGAAGAAGATACATATTGGGGAGATGTGAATGATCAACTTTGTTTGAGTGTTTTCCATCAAATATAAAGGGTGATATTATTGACGTATGTTACTATGCTTGGTGTTTTTTCATTTATGTTTTCATTGATTTCAAGATCAAGATAGATGTTTTTAATGTCAAGGTCAAATTTTAGGTCATGTATGGTGAAATGGTATGTGACAAAGAATTCTTATGACAAGAGAAAATTTGAAGGAAAACTTTTATATATCTATTGAGAGATAATTTTAAGGAAACTTAGTAATTATTATAAGGTTGATGGCATGCCAAGGTTGAGATCAAGATACAAGGTAAGCATACTTTTGAAAACTAGTATTAAGGAGCATTGTCATATCATGAGCATGTGTGTGAATATGGTGGTATGGTAAGATGGGTACACATAGTTATGAGTGGATGTATAAAGATTCCCAAGAATGAATATGAAGTTTTGAAACACTAAGGAAAGTTTCAAGGTAAACCTTTAGGGGTATGCTCTTAATCCTTAGTATGCAACCAAACTAGTCCTAGACTCTACCTAAATTAATGAGGAGTCTTGAGGTATTATGAAGGATAAAAATAGTGGTAGAGAATGTGATAATACATTTAAAACTATGTAAACATTCATATAGGGTATATAATATTTCACAAAAGGATTCAAGGCCAGTTCATGGCTTATTTATTTGCATGAAGATACCTAGTGAGAAGGCATAGTCTTGGTAACATGTTAAGCTAAGTAGTATGAGGCCTATGAGAAGAATATTTGAAGTGTGGGATAATTTTAAGAGGTTTTATGAAATGATAATTTGTTTTTGAGATAGTAAAAGAGGTTTTAAGGTGTGTTTAAGGTCTAAGTGTGACTGGTAGTTTAAGGCCTAATGTGTAAAGAGACCTAGTGTGGCCTAATAAGGGGTCAAATTTAGTTTACAAGGTTAAAATAGATAATGAGGGAAATTTTAGAGTTTTTATATGTTGTTTCAATTTTTTTTTTAATGAATTTTTAGGGCAAAGTGTGAAGGAGAAATCATAAAATGTGATTTTGAGGTTTTTTATGTTCACATAATGAGGTATTACAGACTTGAGAATATTTTTCTTATGCTTATTGACATGTGAAAACTTTTAATGAAGATAAAATAAGTTCATGTTATTTTTTTGAGGTTCCTATATCAAATTTCCTAAATTTTTTTATGGTTTGAGGACCTAAGCTTTATGAACAACTTTTAAAAATGAAAGGCAGTCTAAACCCTCTCTAAAACCCAAATAGTGACCTGGTATGGAAGATATGATTTAAAAGAGTTCATAATGGTTTTTTTGACATATTTTTATTATTTTATTTTATATTAAACTATCCTAGGTACCTCTGAGAGGCATCATTTTCTCAAAAGAGTTAGTGGAAGCTACATGAAATCCATCATTTCTCATATTTTTGATGTAACAGACAAGGTTGGCTAGCTAAATGCATGAAAATTATTGGAGTATGATGTGTGAGAATTTTATTTTATTTTAATATAAGTTTATTAACATTTTATATACTTCAAATATTCTAAACTGGTCATGGATGTTGGCCTTTCGCTAAAAAGGCCTATTGAGAAAGATAGTGAAAAAATAGATAGAAGTGAGAATGAGATTAGGTATGGATTGTCAATGATTAGGGATGGAAAAAAATGCATGGGATTATTATTAAATACATATAACACATATACATAATATAAAAAAGGTTTGTATAGTCTTGTGTATGGTATAAAGTTGATCTCAAAATGACTTATCTAACATAATGAGGTTCATGTTCAGTGAAGCCATGAGATTGGTCTATAAGACAAATATTGATATTTGAGCCTATATTGAGTAAAATTGAGGATATTTTATTATAATATAAACCCATTTTAATATCATTAAATATAATCTACAAACATTATAATTCATTTTTTTCATGACTGTGTTTTGGAGCTTTCAGGCAGTTATGAGTGAGCATATGGAAGTGGTTAGTTTGATGTATTTTTCCCTATGTGGTGACATATATTAGAATTTTTTATGACCCTAAGTTCATTTATTTTCTATCAATTTTATTTTTAATTTTTCTATGTGGAAAAGTTTAGTGTATACTTCATATATTCAAAGTAGACTTTCTGGCAGTGAGAAGGGCTAATTGTGTGCAAACCTAACAGTGTGGTCAATGAGTGAAATAAGATAAATGGTTTTTGTAAAATAAGGTGAGATTATTTGGTGTATAATTTAATTTTGTGTAAATTTTTTCATCCATTTTTTGGAGGATCAAGATGTTTCAAGGTGGTCAAGGTGAAACATGTGCTTTGAGAAGGTCTAACTGTATTAGGTCTCTATTAGGCCTAATGATGGTTTTGCTCCTTATGGGTGGTGACCAAAAAAAGTAATGGTTTTTTAAATTATTAAAAAAAAATTATATATTCAAATATTTATCCAATTATTGTAGGTTTGTGGCTGACCAAGGTGTGTAAAACTAAGAGTTAAGTATAAGAAGAAGGTCTAATATGCCTAGTTTGACTAGTTATATTGAGGACATGAGTGAATGAAATAAAAATATGGAAATTAGGTATATGGATTTAATACCATAAAATATATGTTTTTAATATTTCATTAATTTTTTATAATGATTCTATAGATAATGAGCAAGCTCATTTTACCTAAATCTAATAACAAGAAGGATAGTTCATCAAAAAGTCCTAATAGTTTGTTTGAGAGAAATACGAGAGTGTGAAGAAAAAATAAGTGTATAATAATAATTTGAGTGCTAAATGTGTGGAAAAATGTGATTAAATGTTCGAGGTGGATGACTCACCTAGGGGGTTGGTTCCTCCTTAAAATTTGGTACTTGCTAAAGGACTATTTGAGTTGGTGCTTGACTAGTGAGGGGTAGGTGCTTTTTATGAGGTTAGTGACTCACTAAATATTGATTAATTTCTTATATGACTATATTAAAATCTATGTTTTATTGTTTTTTATTCCTTATGAGTTTTTACCACATATCTCTTATGTTATTATGTTGTATGATTTTGAAGATGCTTGTTTATGCATTGGTTAATGTATGTATGTGAATGAATGCTTCATGGATGATAAGTGAAATCAAATGATTTATTTTATGGGAAATAATTCACCACCCATATCATTATTTGTAATTCCAACAAAAAATGCAACATGTACCAATGGTTTCTATGTTTTATCATACATTTTTTTCCTATTAGGTAAATTTATCCACACATATTTCTTACCGATGTTTAACCCTAAAATATAGAACAAAGGCTTCTAGGGTTAAAGAGGGAATATATATCCTATGGAATAAGGATGGTAGACTATATATGAAATATGAGTTTTTTTTCAAAACATGGATACAACATATACTAAATTTATTATATCGAGATGGTAAAGATAGAAAATATAGCTATACTAGATATTTTAATTATAATAAAAAGAAGATACTTAGTTGTTATGATGATAATATATGTCTACATTTGTATTCTATAATAGTCACTTAATTATAGATATTATGCCTTTGTATCTAAAAATACTTAAATTAAATTAGGATAATTACATCGATGCTACTAGCTGACTTGGATGCATGTGTCTAATACAAAATGCTTAATGGAATAGGTTGTAACCAGTTGGATTATATTAGAATATATATTTTATTCATTGTAGTAAATTTAGATATAGGTCATGGATAGTCACTCTATGTCAAATAACAAAACCGTAATTCTTCATCTTCTTATTAGCTTTGGGAAAATAAGGTTAATTGGAACATGGTGTGAATATATCTCAAATACCCTAATTAATAAATCCTACCTATATAGATAATACTTTAAAGAGGGCCTTAGACATATTAGGTATCACATATGTGTTGGATTGTATGTGAATCATGCAATATGTGATAAGTAAGTACAATAATGACCTAGATTATAACCTGTAAAATATAATGATTGGGATATTCATTTAGTTTTTTAGCCCTGTATATGTGTTGTCCCTATGATTAATATATAAATATAATAAAATAGGGATTTTTTTCTCAATTGAGTGCTTGATAAAATTCTTTTGGTAAGTTTCCTTGTGATTAGGTTATAAGTTTATAGGTCTCTACTAGGTAAAGAATGAATGAGGGTTGATTGTATATTTATACCAATCCCCATGGATAATATATATTAGTAAAGCACTTAAGATAACGATAGGAATATGTTTCATTTTCAAATTGTATGAATTTAAGACAATATACACTTGCATTGAGATATGACACTTGTGTCGATGTAGGTGTCAGATTGGGATGCAAGTGTCTAAGTAGTTGGAAAATAAGTGTTGGTCCATAACTTGTAGATATTGAAGATAAATAGGTTTAT